>CM033998.1:53099733-53418326 GCA_019603395.1 Cyrtorhinus lividipennis | reverse complement strand
TTAAATAATTAAAGTATGTTTTCATGCAAAACATCAATCTCTCCGATTCGGCCCAAAAAATTTTGTGGACGTTTCTAGATCAAAATTAGTAAAAAAAAAAAAAAAAAAAAAGTCCGTCCGCCGTCCACGCCGACTTTGGTAAAAGACAATTTTCTAAAAATCTGAAATTTTGGTTCCGTTTCCGGATCTAGTTGGTCCTCACATTTTTTCAACCCGATCGGACTACATTTGGGTGGGGTAGGGGTCAAAATGTTTATTTCAAAAAATTGATTTTTGAGATTTTTTGCAATCTTTAGCTGTGTGGGGTATCATTTTTCAATAAAGTCTGGACGCTGAATCCAATTAAATGGGTCCCAGAACCATTGGCACCCACTGGAAAAGGTTATGGGTCAAAATGGGTATCTATTACCCATAGTGTGTTCGAGATTTGGTGGTACCTAGGCGTGTGGGGTATGATTTTCCACTAAATTTTGGTCCGGGAATCGATGGAATGGGTCCGGACCTGCCATACCCACTGTTTCCCCTATTGTTTCCTTGTTGAAGAAATGAATCTCCATCCACTGGTCCGAAGAATAACCAACCCGTGTTATTCGCAGCGTTATTTTATTTTTCCTCATTTTTGAAAGTATTTGTAACTCTCTGATTCCCTAGGTTTCACACGGTAAGGACTATCAAGAAAGATCAGGTGTACCTACGGGTTCATTTCCTAATGCTTTCTTCGTCGTTCTAGAGATTCTACAGTCTCATTAACAATCACTACAATTTTTTTCTCGGTGAAATGCCATTTCCTCGATGAAGAAACGGAAGATTTTATAAGCTTCCCAAATCTTCCTCTTGAAACGTGTTCATCTCCCTATATTTACAAACAAACCATCATTTGAAATGCTTACTCCATTTCAGTTTGCTGGAGTCTGTAAGTTACTACTGAATGGTCCCTTACATTCCTATTGGCCTGATGGACGAGCCACACAGGATGATAATTGCTGGCATATTTCTGATTAGATGCGATTTCGTATCTGTACGCCTTCTTTATTCAAACTCAATGTATAACTCAACGTAAAACAATATAAAACTGGCTAAACACAAACCAGTCTAGACAAATTTGTCATGCCTACCTACCGAAGTTTACGTTTATCAACATCCGTTCTCATGTTTTAATTTTATATACTATCGTAACTATACCCCCCAACTGCCACTCATTTACTTTCCTATTATGTTAATTTTAACAATCTTAGTTTCAACCCTCCTCAACTCAAACAGAAGAACTCCAAAACCGATAAGAATCATGGTTTGCGCTTCAGCTTGATCAATGTGGCCTAACTTTCGGTAATTCTCGCCCTGCATAATTATATTCATATCCTCTCTTGCAGTCTGAAGAAATGTTCAGTTTCAGCTCATGGGTTAAATTTGCTCTCTGAAAGGAGCAAGTCAGTATACGTGCAAGCCATAACTTCGTATTCATAAATTGTTTGTATAATAAACGTTTGTCGGTTATGTGAGGTTCGTATGCGCGGAGGGGGGTTGCAGCATGCATTACTTTTGCATTGCTGGTGATAAGTAGGGGTGTGTGAGGTGTAAGTAGGGTTGTTGGGGGCTTGTACGAAAGGGCGGATTAGGCCGTGGCACATGTGGTCGAAAGTGTCGATGTTATGCAGACTGTAGGTGGCGTGTGTGCTTGAGGGCGGCTTTATGGCATTCATTCCCTCCGCTCCCTCTTTCGTTCCAGCCGTTCCAACTCACGGCCGTGCCCTTCTTGTACACCCTCTTGTGGGTCCCGCGTGCTCGCCATCCTCCAATAAAAATCGTCTTTAAAGAGGAGGTCAACACATAGTACGGCTCGGGAGCCAGCTGCTCTTGATCGCTTGCCCATCTCTGCCTCTCCATCCTACTCTGTTATCACATCATAACTACCATAATCCTCTGATTAGTGAAACAAGTTACTATAACATCGTATCACGAATTTAATGCATATCGAAACTAACATGTTTTCCACTTGAGCGAATTTGTAGTTGTTGTAAACTTTGCTGACATTTCCCAAGAAATGTGCTGTGAGGAATTCCTGAAGCCTGACAAGCACATTATTTTTTGTTCTCTCGACCATTTCTTAAAAATGTTAATTTTTTACCAAGGAAAAACTTGGAACACCACCTTGACTTTAATCCAAGTAGATTGGGTCAACATGTCTACCATGATAAGGGAAGGTTGACTAATTTAGAACATGGAGGACTGAGATTGACACTTATTACCAAAATCCAAAATATCGGTGACTTAGTTTTCCGCGTTAGAGATTAAAAAGACCTCAACTTATTCTGCGTACGATGATTCAATATTCTAGATGCTGCCCTAGTTTCCAGTGACCGGGATTAAAAGTTGCAGAGATTAATTAGAGCTCAAATTGAGATGGTCAAATAGGCAGACAGTAGCGAATTCACCCGATCTAAGAGGACTAGAGTCAATGCAATTTTTGCATTTTTTCCCTTGATACATTCTTAAGGAATTTGTGAAAGGCAGTGCCTGACAGGTATTTGGGCTCTGGGGAAAATACCGCGCAAAGGAAGGCTTCATAAGGATTTTTCGAGTTATTCAGAAGACTGGTCCTCAGGAAGCGTCACAGCCCACCTCTAAACGTGTTGGCAAATAAATCGCTATAATGAGGATTCGGCCAGACTGTTGAAAATGAATTTGATAATACTAAGGACTCCTACATTTGCGCGAAAAATTGTTGTACATTGTACATTGTTGTATATTGACGAAAATTGATGGGACATAAAACAGGTACACGCTGATGAAGTTATTCGACACCACACTGTCCAAGTGGGTATGCCGAGGGAAGAGGCACAAAAAGCTCGGAATAAGATATACTTATTATATTTACATCAGACGACCAGCGGCCAGTTTCAAAAGACTTACCTACCTAATAAAAAAAGATGAAAATTCTACCCGATTTGAATATAAAAATGGTCACTCGTTCATCATTTCCGATGCGCATTGACGATGACTACAGTTTCCGAAGTGAGCGTTTTATCCGTCGTTGTAATTAGCTCTTTGCCTACTTGTGTCTAAAGCATTATAATCGAGATTCTAACATGGGTAATCGTTTCGATAATGAGAAAATTTTCACTACCAAGAGTGAACGTAGGTTTACAATAATTCAGAGGACCATAACCCATATCCAAAAAAACCCACGAAGGATTAGATTTATAAATTGATTTTTTTTTTCTTCAAAAGTGTATTTACGTTGTTTTTTCAGAGCCATAGGAAAGAAAACGTATCGAGGGAGGATGTTTTACCTATTCCTCTTTTCACTTTGTCATCGATTATTCACATCCCATTCATTCCTCTCGTTGGACCACACGAGTTCGGGTCTCGTACATTTTTGCAAGCTATCACGGATCCATTCATCAGAATGTTTACTCTCACTCCATGTTCGCTCCGAAACGGAGTTCCATCGTTTGTTCTCCATTGGCATGCGTGTAATCCCAAGTTAGTCAAATGGAAGTGCACGGTGATGGAGGAGAGAGCCGTTTGAGAGAAAGTAGACGTCTACTCACTCGTAAGAATACCCGCAGGCCGATTGAAGGGTGGAGCGCTATACATAATAAATAACGCTTTCAGGGGCTGTGTGGACGAAATGGGGCGAGAGTGAGAGCTGGAGCAGACGTGGGAACCGGTTGATAAAGAGGGGAGGGTCGGTCTCCAGCCCTAGTCAATCTACTGACAGTCGGGTGGCTGTGTTTAAACATTCCCTTGACTGTTCCCTAGGTACACTAGAAAGTGGGACTAAAGGCTCGAATCTTTTTTTTAAATTTTAATACGTATGAATTAGAATGAACACTGAAAAAAATAATCTCAATCGGTAAGATTTGCTGCACTCCATCCTTTTTTGTTCTAATAGGGGGAAAGCCGACTCCCCATCATTTTCTTTTCTCTGTCGGCTCCCGACTCTGCAAAGCATGATTACGGGACTCGCCGATGCTTTTCGGGTTTGGATAAATTGTGTCAGTCTGCTATCGGAGGGATTTGTACTAATTGTAGGGCATTTTACTTCAGAATAAAAACTTTCCGGGAAGGCCTCCGAGTTCTGAATTATTCAACTTTCCATCCCCTAACAAGCGCTCTGCATTACCATGGTAAATACTTTGGCTCCAGCGAAATATTTCTTCCCTCAAGCCTCTCTCCTATCCTCCTGGAATGCCTTACCTCACGTCCAAGAGGAAAGTTTCTTTGAAGGATTCTAATGACCTTTCGTAATTGCTCATTCGCTTCAGCTCATTTATCAAAGACATACCTACTCATCCAGATCTTTTCAGTAAGCGATTATAAAATGCTTGATCCGCATATCGAGGGTCCACTTCCTATGTATTTTAGTGATAGAATGTCCAGACTTGTACTGCATACCGCTTTTGAATCAATCAATCGTAAAACATAATCTATTTTACAGGGGCGATCTTCACTCAGGAACAGAAGGACACAGCAACGGAATTGGCCTTCAAGTACGCTGTGTACCGGATAAACAAAGATAAGAGCCTACTACCCAACACGACGCTCATGTACGACATTCAGTACGTGCCTAAGGACGACAGCTTCAGAACCACTAAAAAAGGTGAGTAATATCCAATTATTATCGTTAAGAAAATTAATAATTACCTACATTCATTGATCGTAGGTTTGTTAATGTGTGTGGAGAGAAGGCTCCTCAGCATGCCACATCTTTTTCCTTCTATGGAAATTTTCCACGTTCAACAAAGTGATCTAAACCCGAAAATAACGTATTTAGGAACATAGAAACAAAGGATTTTTCTCGTTCACTATTTTCATCGTTTGAAATGTTCATCGCGTCTCTGCCTCTACATGTTAACGCTCTGTGTAAACTAATGAGTCACTCTCTGAAATTCTCCACTCGCTGAGCAGTGACAATCACAACGGAAGGCTATAAAATGCAAACGAATGCAAATTCGGGCTAAATGAGTCCTTGCCGTTCTGGTCTAATTACAGCACGTATAAAATTTTATCACTTCACTTTGGGAACAACTTGAGTTTTTAGCTATCGTCGACGTTTATAAACGCCTCAGTTCAATACTCTGGCGCTCATTGGTGATGCAAGTATTCGAATCAATATGGAAATTGTAATTTCGTCAAAAGACACACATTGACGGCTCTCTGAAATGTATGCGCTATAGTATTGATCTCTCAACTTTAACTAAGGTTTCAGTAATATATTCCACATTTTACCTGATGAAAGTGGGTCTCATATTGATTTTTGTAAAGCTAAGAGCGTTGGAACTGTTTTGTCCTCATAAAACGGGGCTCGACGACGACACGTGAAAGAGGACACGAGTGCTTGGGAATCAGAACACATTCTAATCACGTCTTCTGCAAAATGTCTTTGAGCACACCCTATGGCACCTTACATTTGCTGATGATAAAAATGGTGTTATTCCTCTTGAGCATTTTTTGACATGAGGAAATCTGATTTTATTATCTCATGCGGAATGGCTTTAAAATTAGTCAGTTTTCTGGTGTCATTTTGGTGGGTTATTCCTTCAATAATCAACCTGTTTTCATGTAAAAGGTCAACCTCTCCGATTCGGCTCAAATTTTGTTTCTAGACGTTTCATGGTGTCTAGATCAAAAACGCTGCAAATTCTTACACAGGGGTTGGTTATTCCTCGGACCAGGCGCATGGAAACAGATTTAAAAACATGGGGGAAATGGGGAAAACGGTGGGTGCGGCGGGTTCCAGACCCATTCCAATCGATTCAGTGTCCATGATTAGTGGAAAATGATACCCCACACGCCCAGGTACCGGAAATCTCTAAAACGCACATTCAAAATGGGTAATATATACCCAATTTGACCCATAACTTCTTCCAGTGGGTGCCGATCGTTCTGACACCCATTTTATTTGATTCAGCGTCCAAAATTTAGTGGAAAATGATACCCCACTCGCCTAGATCGCCCAAAATCTCAAAATTCATTTTTCAAAAAACACATTTTGACCCCTACCCCCCCCCCCCCCCAATTTGGTCCGATCGGGCTGAAAAGCTTGGAGGATCGTTCTAGGCCGGGAACAGACCCCTGACCCAAATTTCAGATTTTTAGAAAATTTTCTACTACCAAAAACGGCGTGGATGGCGGACGGCGTACGGCGGACGGACATTGACCTTTTTTGATCTAGACACCATGAAACGTCCAGAAAAAAATTTTGAGCTGAATCGGAGAGGTTGACCATTTGCATGAAAACATAGGTTGATTATTCAAGGAATAACCAACCAAAAGGTCAATGTTCGTCCACCGTCCGCGCCGTTTTTGGTAGTAGACAATTTTCTAAAAATCTTAAATTTGGTTCAGGAGTTTGTTCCCAGCCTAGGACGATCCTCGAAACTTTTCAGCCCGATCAGACCAAATTCTAAAATAATCAGTCAATCACTCCAATTTTGCCCCAAACAATATTCTGAGATGTCTAGATCAAATTAAGCAAATTACTGTCCGCCATCCACGACGATTTTGGTAGTAGATAATTTTCACAAAAAACTGAAATTCTGGTCAGGGACCCGTTTCCTGGGGGGGAGGTAAAAATGTGTATTTCGACAAAATGGATTTTTGAGATTTTTCCGATCTAGGAATGTGGGGTGTTATTTTCCACTTAATTTTAGACCCTGAATCGACCGAAATGAGCCTCCATGCTCCTGGTCTGAGGAATAATCAACCCCTGTTTGAAAAATGGGTTTTCGAGATTTTATCCAATGTAGGCGAGTGGGGTATCATTTTCCGCTAAATTTTGGACGCTGTATCTAATGAAATGGGTCCCAGAACAATTGACACCTCACTGGAAGAAGTTATGGGTCAAATTGGGTATCTATTCCCCATTTGGAATATTTGTTTTTGGGATTTCTGGTACCTAGGCGTGTGGGGTATAATTTTCCACTAAATTTTGGATGCTTAATCCAACGAAGTGGGTCCCAGAACGATTGGCATCCACCGGAAGAAGTTATGGGCCAAGATGGGTATGTATCTACCAATTTTGTATAAATGTATTACCCACCACCTGGGACACGCCACACCCCTGTTTCCCCCATTTCCCCCATGTTGAAGGAATGAATCTCCATGCGTCTGGTCCGAGGTTCAAATTAGTCTCCATGTGCATGGTTCGAAGAATAACCAACCGGTGTGTAAGAATTTGCAGATTTTGAATATGTGTTTTCGAGATTTCTGGTACCTAGGCGTGTGGGTTATGATTTTCCACTAACTTTTGGACCCTGAATCGATTGGAATGGGTCCGGGACCCGCCACATTTGCTATTTTCCCAATTTTTCTTTTGTTGAAGAAACGAATCTCTGGTCCCAGGTTTGAATTAGCCTGCATGCACCTGGTTCGAGGAATAACCACGGAGTGTTTTAATTTATTTTGGAGATGCTCTTTCTAAGTGGTCAGCGTCAATCGGTCTGAGACCCATCTCAATAAATTCAGCGTCAGACATTTAGTGGAAAATGTTACCTTACGTGCCCATTAGCCAAAAAGTCCCCAAACCGAGTTTCATGGAACACTTTTTCAACCATACCCCCCACGATTTTGGTCCGATTGGGCGGATGTTCAGGACCAACTAATGCTGGGCCAATAAATTATTCCAGCAATAATTAACCAAGAACTAAAATGTCCGTCTGTCTTCTTTGGCAATAATACATTTTGTAAAAATTTAAATTTATATTACTAAAAATGTATACGATTGTACACATCATCAGTGACTTAATTGCAGGAGGGTATTTTTTATCTGTTGTGTAGTAACACTTTTCATAGCCAAGTGGGAGATGTAACAGCTAAAAGGCCTCAGTCAGGTACAAGGTAGTACATCTGACCTGACCCCCACCCTGCATCAAGGTCAACCTTTCATAACGGTTCTCCCTTCTCCCTCAACAATGCAGCTCACACCAGTGACCCTCCACTCACTACTCAGTTTACCGCAATGTTTCTAGTGAACCGCCCATGGTGATTGACTCTATCTTCATTGGACTCTCCGAAGAACCTACATTTTTGAGGTTTTGCATGTTCAGAAGTTACATTTGTTTATGCGTTTTACATTTTAAGTACTGATCACATAAGAAGGTTGTATCCTGTTCATATTCAGACTGGAGTTCTGAAGCCAAGATCAACCTTTTGGGTTTTATGGAAGGAAGGAGATGCAATAACAGCTCAACCATGTCCACAACCACAAAACCATATACTTGTTATCATTGTGACTACAGAGCTACTGGGAAACGAACCTTGGAAATCCACATGTTTACTCACACAGGAGCCAAACCATATCATTGTGATCAGTGTGACTACAGAGCTGCACAGGCAGGGACCCTGAAAAGCCACATGAGTACTCACACAGGCGCCAAACCATATGCTTGTAATCAGTGTGACTACAGTGCTGCGCATGCAGGGAACTTGAAAAGGCACTTAAGTACTCACACGGGCGCCAAACCATATCATTGTGATCAGTGTGACTACACAGCTGCACTGGCAGGGACCCTAAAAAGCCACATGAGTACTCACACAGGCACTAAACCATATGCTTGCAATCAGTGTGACTACAGAGCTGCACGTGCAGGGACCCTGAAAAGCCACATGAGTACTCACACAGGTACTAAGCCATATGCTTGCAATCAGTGTGACTACAGAGCTGCACATGCAGGGAACCTGAAAAGCCACATGAGTACTCACACAGGCACTAAATCATATGCTTGCAATCAGTGTGACTACAGAGCTGCACGTGCAGGGACCCTGAAAAGCCACATGAGTACTCACACAGGCGCCAAACTATATGCTTGTAATCAGTGTGACTACACAGCTGCACAGGCAGGGAACCTGAGAAGACACAAGATTACTCATACAGGCATCAAATCATATGCTTGTAATCTGTGTGGCTACAGAGCTGCACAGGCAGGGACCCTGAAAAGTCACATGAGTACTCACACAGGTGCCAAACCATATCATTGTGATCTGTGTGACTACAGAGCCGCACATGCAGGGAACCTGAAAAGCCACATGAGTACTCACACAGGCGCCAAACCATATGCTTGTAATCAGTGTGACTACACAGCTGCAGAGGCAGGGAACCTGAGAAGACACAAGATTACTCATACAGGCGTCAAATCATATGCTTGTAATCTGTGTGACTACAGAGCTGCACAGGCAGGGACCCTGAAAAGCAAGCCACATGAGTACTCACACAGGCGCCAAACCATATGCTTGTGAACAGTGTGACTACAGAGCTGCACATGCAGGGACCCTAAAAAGCCACATGAGTACTCACACAGGCGCCAAACCATATGCTTGTGAACAGTGTGACTACAGAGCTGCACAGGCAGGGACCCTGAAAAGCCACATGAGTACTCACACAGGCGCCAAACCATTTGCTTGTAATCAGTGTGACTACAGAGCTGCGCATGCAGGGAACCTGAGAAAACACTTCAGAGCACACCATACCCCGTGAAGTGTTCTTTTGATCAGGAATGGCTTCCTGAGTAACAAGGACTTATTCTGATGACTAACTTAGTTTCTGGACGTTACAAATAAATTCATCCTGACTTTTTATGTTGATTAATATTTTAATTGTATAATGAAGTTATTTCAAATATGATAAATAACGCGTGGCTTATAAAATAAATCATTCTAAGGTAAATTCTGCCCTTCTCTGTCCGTTTTTATCTCTACAACATGAACCGTGAACTGACAAATTTTATGGAAAATTGGTGAGTTGGACATTATACTCTGTATACCGTTGCTCCCGCTTTACTAGGTTTTACTACTCATTAAAATACCTAATTGGCATTTTCACGACAAATTGGAGGTTTTTCATGTCAAATCGGAAGATGACAGAAGAACGAGTACACGATTCAATTCTGGCAAATCAATAACATCAAATTAGCGAGAGAAACGTAATATTTAAGAATGAATCAAATGATCGGAAAAGAATGAAAAAAATGTTCAACGTCTCTCTGTGCAACAGTGGCTGTCGGGACTTAGGTCTGTGAGACGAACCAACAAGCACCTTAAAGAATGGTATTAGGAAGAGATTGTTGAAATGTCTTCGCCATGTGTTCTACGGAGTAGATATTTCTAGAATCTACTCTGGCTACCGTTGCAGTGTTCAAAACTACATACGAGGACTGAGCATTTCCGAAAACCTTAAATTTGAGGAGAACATGATGTACTTAAATATCAAATTTAATTATGATTCGTTGAATACGAAAATGATCTCGAAACAAATTAATAACAATAATAATTGGATATTTACCCACAAAACAAACGAATTCATGCGGAAATTATAATATGGTTATTGTAAACCCGTCAAATTTCACATCAAAATTTCCCTCTTCTTCATTCAAACTTCGATCGCTCCGTATAAAATGGTTTAGACTGATTTTGGTTGGTTATTCCTTGAATAATCAACCTGTTTTCATGCAAAAAGCCAATCTCTCCGATTCCGCCCACACATTTTTTCTGGGCGTTTCAAAGTGTCAAACCTTTGGTAGTAGACTATTTTCTAAAAATCTGAAATTATGGTCAGGGACCCGTTTCCGGCTATTTGTTATTTAAGCTTTATCGCTATTATATGTTCCCATTAATACAAATAATAGCATTACCTCGAATTTTCCATTTGGTTTTATTCACTTTTCCTTATTTTATCGAGAGGCGCAAAATTTCAAATACTTCTTTTCACATAATGTTCAACTTTTTTGTTGAATATTCACTCGTACTGACCACTTAATGAAGTTGGGCCCGTAAACGGGCTTGGCCGTAAACCCGTTCTAAAAAATCTGCAAATTCTTACACACGGGTTGGTTATTCCTCGAATGGGGGAAACGGTGGATGTGGCGGGTCCCGGACCCATTCCAATCGATTCAGGGTCCAAAATTTAGTGGCAATGATATTACACACGCTATTCGCCCTAGCCTAGGTTACACCATGGCGCAAGTGGCTAGAGCGTTCGGCAGTATCCGGAAGGTACTCAGTTCGAACCCAGGTGGTGTTTAAGTTTTTTTTTACCCATAAATTGACCAATTACTTCTTCCAGTGGGTGCCAATCGTTCTGGGACCAATTTATTTGGATTCAGCGTCCAAAATTTAGTGGAAAATGACACCCTACTCGCCTAGATCGCCCAAAATCTCGAAAATCCATTTTTCAAAAAACACATTTTGACCCCTACCCCCACCAAATTTGGTCCGATCGGGCTGAAAAGTTTCGAGGACCCGTCTCGGCAGGGAACAGACCCCTGACCAAAATTTCAGATTTTTAGAAAATTTTCTACTACCAAAAAGGGCGCGGACGATGGACGGCGTACGGCGTACGGCGTACGGCGTACGGCGTACGGCGTACGGGGTACGGCGTACGGCGTACGGCGTACGGCGGACGGACATCGACCTTTTTGATCAGGACATCATGAAACGTCCAGAAAAAAAATTTTGAGCCGAATCGGAGAGGTTGACCATTATCATGAAAACATAGGTTGATTATTCGAGGAATAACCAACCAAAATCTTCTGTAATAGTGGTTGATTGATGATGGACGGATGGATGAAGATTTCTTGGCTTTCCGTGGCGATTCGCACTTTGTGAATTTTCGTAACATAGTGATCGTACAATGTACTCGAAAACATTTCAAATTATTTCACAGTAGTTAATTAATTGATACGGAGATCGCTCATCAAGGAAAGCATTTCTTACTCAAAAGCTGTCTCTATTAAAAATAAAAAAAAAACTATTCGAAGACCAACCAGAGTCGAAAGGAGTTACTGGCTACTATCTCAGATTTTTGAGGAAGAAAAGTCCCACAGCTAAAAACTATGTGGACGGTGGACAAAATCGTCGGCTTTAGAATCCTAACTCATGGTAGTTTAATAATTCTAAATTGAGACGCTTTTCGTCCATGGTCTCAAACCGAATGACTGACTTCATACTCAGTTTTGTCCATTCCTCAGTAAACGTTTTACTCGAGAGGCAACATCGGATGTTTTTATTTTTTGGTAATTTCATCGTATTTTTGTTGCCTAGATTTTCTTGCTAATATAAAATATTTGTTTGGTCCCTAGTACAATGGTTTTAGCTCTGTGCCGGTTGGAACCTGGTCTGATCGCTTTTTTTAGGCTCCACGGCTCAAGGGGTGAAACATTTTCAGAAACGTACTCATAAATTTCTAATAGAAATTTGAATTGAACTACGTAATTTAAGTCGTAAAAATGACTTATAAATTACTAGTAAATTAACTTCAAACTGAAGAACCATTTGGTGGAGGAATGAACTTAACATTTAGCGTAAAATATTCCAATGCGAGGTGGGGTAGGTATGAACAGAGACCTGACACATGACGTTTATACAGTACACTCTTTTACTTTTTCCTTATTTGCATTTTTACCAGCCCAAGACTTACTTTTTACTTCATTTTATCGTTATGTTAGAAGATGAACGTCGCGAATCAACTAAATAATAATTTGATATTATCAAAAGATTCCATCAATTTCGTCGACCATCATAGATGAGGAACAGCAGGTAACGGGAATACCAGCAATAACTGGAGACGAAGGTGTTTGAATGATTCTATTGCACGTAGTTCAGACGCCATGACAGTATGTAGGTACTCAGAAAGAGAGATTAGTACAAGAAAAGTATTCTTTTGCTGAAGATGAGGGTCTCAAGTTACTATAAATTTTCGTAGGATGCCCCCTTTATTGAGAAGACAATGTAAAACTAGCCATTCGCTGCAACCTACTGCATTTTATTATTTGCGGGGTCATAGGAACGTATCTTTCTTTCTTCCACCGTTGCTTCTACAGGATGTTCTTTCGATTGGTTCATATCCACTAAATAGTAAATCATTCTTTTTAGACTGAGCGGAGTTTGTGATAGTGGAAAGATAATATTTTGTCGACCAAGTGACGTACCATGAGTAATATCGCTTTAGCGGTCAGGAGATATCAGTCAGAAGGATGTGAAGCGGAAAATGATATTTCAGGCGTCTCCTCGTACATCATACCTTACGTCTCGATGTTTAAACTAAGTACCGGCCCTCGAGTGCGTTGGAGAGGGGCGATCCATCATCCGTCTGCTACTCAGGTGTCTTGATACGAGGACCAAATTCATATTTGAAGTTCTACCGCGGAAACGTCACATATATACGTAGACGCCAACTCCCCGACCTCAAATGAGGGAAATCTGACATCTCGTCGCGGTGGAACCTCAGGGCACGTTGAATATTCTGTTATCTATAAACTCTCAGACGTCACCAAATTATGGTCGTGTGCTTGGGAATGATGAAGATCTTTGATGGGTTATTTGCCTTCTAAGAGAACATGTTGTGCTGTAATTTGTGATTACTTTACCTTACACTTTCATCTACATCCGTAAGATTCTAAGGAGTTTCTCCTTGAATTATGAAAGGCATACATCAAGAGGCCTTGTTCATGAGGAGGAGCAGGAGTCTAAACCCTCCTTTGACAAAATTTATAAAAAAAAAAAAAAAAAAAGGATATATTATATGAGAGGATTGGATGACTCGTGTTTGTTGGATTTTAAAGACCCATTCAAATGCTATTGAATCACGAAGTTCTTCATTCAAACAAGAAAATTAGCGTTTACTATGCGATTTATTATACCGAGTACCCTTCTAAGAGTTCCAACCTGGTTGGAACGCTATTGAAACTACTGTTTCCCAATCTTGGAAATTATTTGAGGAACTAACACTGGTTCTAACGTAACATCTCTCGTAGTCATTTCGTATCTTTAATGTTTAGCATCCGGATAGGTGACCGCTCGTAAGTGGGGGAGGTCACTCACAAAGTGCATGGGTGGCCTTGGGGCCCTGTAGCTTTTTTGCGCTTATTAAACTCAGGTGAACTCTACTGGTGTCTACTGAAGGCAATGATCATCTATGAACGAGATGGTTAGAACGAGTTCCGTTCCGCTAATGCGAGTACGTGTAATCACGTTCATTCTGTTACGGTGGTTGAACAATAATTCCCATGCTAAAACAATGTCCTCTAACTTTTTTTTTTCTTGTTTTACATCAAGTCTCCTAAATTAGGCCGTGGAACACCCCTATCTAACATCATTTGGTAGCTCATAAATATATACTATGAAGACCTCCCCCTTATCAACTTCACACAATATCCTACAACACCCTCAGGTCTCTCATCGTTGATACGACTGTATCCTCGGTATATTCAACCTGCAAAAGTATTGTTAAAAACTATTTTTCGGGGTTGAATCATTGCAAGTCACTTCCTTCAAAACGGCCACCAAGACGTAGGTCTCTCATGGGAAATATCAGTGAAACGTCCGGCACACGTTCGTTACTCGGCAATAAAAACGTTCCCTCCTTCGTAGGTTTATCAGGAACCCCACTACCATCAGAAACTCGGTCAAGAAATATATATACCCTCGAGGAGCGTCGAGTGCTGGGTAGAAATATTACACGTTTTATCCTCGTAAACCTGCACCACGTTCCTGATAGTAGCGAACGGAGAGAAAAGTAAGTATTTTTGGATTCAATAATTCATTTACTCCCTCAGTGAATTCGACTACGGCAGTGTTACATCCGAGTATCCCTGGGGAACCATCCGTATATACCTAGATTCCGCTCTTCCATTTTTTTTTTTTTTTCTCTTGGACCACAACTCACCTCGACTTTTATATTCTTCCTAATCCTTCCAGAGGGGCCTGGCCTACGAACCTCTTTGCGCCAATTTTACAAATATTCTATACCTGAATTATTTGTTTTTGCCCTCAGAGTGGGCTTAGTATGTTCAGTTGATTTATGAATACGGTGGGTGTATATGTGTATAAGCGAGTTCAAACATTGATTACTCCCAAGACCCCCTACCACCGATACCTAAGATTCAATTTGCTTTGCGAATTCAGCAAAACAGTTTTCATTTCATATGAAGACGAGCATTGACCCTAAACAAGAAAAAGCTGCGAACGGTTTGCATTTGGCAAATAACATGTACATCAGACCAGTTCCCCATTCATGTGCCACACTCTAATATCGATCAATGTAATTAACCTTTTATCATTTTATTTCACTTATTTATTTATTCTATTTCTTTTTGTAGGCAAGTGGAAAATATTCAAAATTACTAGATATCGATTTTATAATAATTATTCCTCCAGATACCTGTAGGGCTCAGCATAGTAGGCCATGTTGGTTTCAAACCTCACGGAAACCCACCTAGTTATAAAGATTATTTTATGAAGAAATGAAACAGTGCGATGAAGAGGTTCCCTGTTGTGTGCGGCCCCTATGAGTATGAACGCAAGCATAATTGCAGAATGCTGTTCCTTCATGATTACTTGACATAATTTTGTGTGTCCATGAGTCATTTCATTTACGTACACCGTATACGTATTTCAAGTTCGTAGTAGATTTTTATCGTTAAATGAAGTTTCTACAAAACTGGGAGAATGATGATGACAAACTCCGTGCTGTATCGTAAAATTTCCTTGGTTTCTTGTTCGAAAATAATTCCATTATGATCATGCATCAGAAGATTGACTCTGCAGGCTACTGAAAATGATTCGTTGGAACGCCTTTTTCAGAACAGCCTCCTGAGTAGAGAGCCATTAGTTTTCCATTTTCTGTCATTTTTCGTCGCCTACCATATCTTAGCTACTCCTTCGTGGGTCTTATCTCAACTCTCCACTCCGCTCTTCCAGCTACTCTCACGATTTCAGGCCATTTGTTGAAAACAGGATAGGAGACCACGATCCACCGGTAATTTTAGCGTTCTTGGAAAATATTTATGGAAAACTCCGGAGAGTAAGAGCTTCTTTAATCGAGCCAAGTGATGGTGTGAGACAAGAACAACGTCTATCTGTTTATTATCGTCACTCAAAGAAAGAATTCATCATATTTAAACAAAAACGCTGCAAATGTCTTACACACGGGTTGGTTATTCATCAAACCAGGCGCATGGAACCACATTTCTTCAACATGGTGAAAATGGAGGAAACAAAGGGTGTGGTGGGTCCCGGACCCATTCCAATAGATTCAGCGACCAAAATTTAGTGGAAAATGATACCCCACACGCCTAGGTACCAGAAATCTGGAAAACACATCCAAAATGGGTAAATATGCACCCATTTTGGCCCATAGCATCATCCAGAGGGCACCAATCGTTTCAGGACCCGTCTCATTGGATTCAGCGTCCAAAACTTAGTGAAAAATGATACCCCACACGCCTAGGTACTAGAAAATTTGAAAACAAATATTCATAATGGGTAGATAGATTCCCATTTTGACCAATAACATCTTCCGGTGGGAGCCAATCGTTCTGGGACCCTTTTCATTGGATTCAACGTCCCAAATTCAGTGGAAAATGATACCCCCCACACTAGGTGGCAAAAATCTCAAAAATCCATTTTTCGAAATTCAATTCGAAAATTTTCGACTACCTAAGTTGGTAGTCTTTCGGCGTGGACGGCGGACGGACATTCGCTAAATCTGATCCCACCACCTTTAAACGTCCAGAAAAAAATTTGGGCCGAATCGGAGAGATTGACTTCTTGCAAGAAAACATAGGTTGATTATTCAAGGAATAATAGTTGTAGCCCATACCTCCGAAAATTTGAGAACAAGGAAATTCGTCATAATTGCACGTGAAAGACCTGGTTGATTCCTGAACATAACTGAATCTATTCATCTTGTTACCGAAATCCGAGGAAGCTTACATTTTTCACGTGGAACTTACGTATTTGTAAGATCTCGTTATATCTGCTTAGAATATCTTTCTTTGGAAGACTGAACTTGTGCGTTTGTAGAATGACAAGTTTTGGCGTGCTCCAATTCTTGTGAACACGGGCGAGGTGTTTGAGTATGTCTCTTATTTAAATACCTATCATGTGTGTGCGTCTTCTTCTAAATGTAAAACTCTGTAGAAGGTGTTTCCGTCGGATAGAGGGCTCATTCCGCGAATCGGTGCGTAACCTGAAATGAAAAGTAAAGAGAACATATCATGAGAAAAATGGAACGAAATATCATGACAAGGGAAGCACTGCCAAGGGCTCAACGCAATGCAGTTGGCAATAGGATTGTCTTACATCCGCTTCCGCAGAGTAAACACATTCGTAACAGCATACTCCCCATCTTCCCTGAAGCCATAACACGTGCAAACATTTCTTCGTTCCTTTTGCTTCCGGTTAGTAACGCGAGTTTCATACGCAAGTTTTAAACGACCTTAAAGGGACTTGGGGACTTGTGGTTGGAGTGGAGAACAGAGAAAGTTTGTGCATCATACTAATGGCAGCGTAAACGGTTACACTCGCATTTAGCGGGATTGCTTATTGAATTACCCACAGGGATGCGTAATTCCCTTAACTCAGTGAGTGGAGGTGAGTAATTCGGAGTAGGTACCTACGTCTAGATGTATTCAGGGATTGGGTGACAGTCTGGTGAGTACCAAACGATTTCCACCAACTTTCCAGTGAAACAGGATGATTTAATTATTTACTTCAGAGGTATCCCCCCCCCCCCCCGCTGAACCGAAATTTTACTAATACCAAGAAGTAAGTTCAGTACTCATGCATTTTGCAAAGAGTTTAATCGGAAGAGTCGAGGTAAACTCGCGCCTACTACATTTTTCGGCTATTAGAGCGGGAACTCTTTTACTTCATTAATTTAATAGGTACTCGATGAAGGTAAATTGTAGTACGACTAAGTAAATGAATTTCAATAGAAGGCAAGATGATAAACTATTCAACGAGAGAGAACTTCTTTCTTTTGCAAGCGGAGTAACGAACAGAACGTTTTCAATCAGAAACGTTTTTCAAGATTCTTGATACGTATTTTAGGATCGAAAAATATTTTGTTGGGATTCGCAGAGATTGTTCGCTGATCCGGGTTGTTTTCTGAATGTTCTGATCTACCCCGTAGCCCATTTCCACCTTTTATGAACATTTATTTTTTTTCCTTCCTCTTCTTTTCCTACCAAACTCCAGTGCTCGACCTTCATCCGTTCTTCCAGCACTTGAAGTTTTTCATCCGATAAATACGTACTTTGAAGGGCTTCAAACGAGAGTGCTGCTGCTACAGGGTACACTACCTAGGGCAAGGTGCTCAAAGGAACTTCTAACCGGGCCAATGAAATGAAACAAGTCTCAGCTTTTCGCAGAACTGAAAGGAAGAAGAAGAGGGAAGGCTCAAACGGGTTGAAGTAATTTGACATATATTGTTCCTCTCGTTCGTGAGCCTTTAAGCCTCCATCGTGTTGAAAGTTAAAATCCCTCGCGAGGAGAAAAAACCCTTCAGTTCCCCGCCTCCTCATAAATCTCGTTCCAGTTAGATAAAACTCGCGAGAACTAAGGAATGAGAAGGATGAAGAGGCTACCGAAAGAGCAGGAGAGGTTGAATCAGGGGGGCTATGCACTTCAGCAGAGAGAAGGAGCGAGACAGGATGACGAAAAGAGCGTGGACGGTTGAGTATAAATAAGAAGATCTTGCCTTAAACCCTTCCCCTACTCTGACACTCTTCGGCCCACTAATGGCCCCAAGGATTTCCCTATGTAAAACCCTACTTTTTCGTACTTTTTATAGCGCTTAGAAGGAATAGCTAATGGCCTTATCACTTGATCATGCTGTGATAATTAGTCTTTGGTCGGCAGTGGGGAGAGAAAAAGGTGATTTATGCGATTGAGTGGTGTAGGTTTTTGGAGATACAGGCCCAAGAAGTGACTTTATCTGACTGTTTTTCTCTTCTTGCATTTTGTCGCGAGTTTTTTTCGCAGCCACAACTCCCGTGAATTAGCATTGTCTGTAAAATACTTTTATCCTCAGTATCGGGCCTATAGCTGCTCGAGTGAACTACCTACTTATCCATATTACCCGTGGTTGCTAGACCAGCAATACCAGTTCGCCTCTGGAACCGCTCGTATCTAAGTATTCATAATCCAGGGAGGAAAAAAGTTTTGTGAATTTGGATTTCATTTTCCAAACGAATGATATTCATTAATCTCGATAGAATCCGTATGGGCGGTACCGGACCGCAGATATTGGGTCCTGTGACAGCATGGCTGGGATGGGAGATGGCATTATCAGAGGGGCTTGATTGGAATTTCCGCTTAGCGCCCCGGACGGAATAATTGCCTCCTCCAGAACAGATGTCACAGATTAGTGTAGAAATGGAGCTTCTCATGCTTCAGGTCATCTTCTGTTGATGTGAAGCATTTTATTTCCATGATTCCCAATATTCGTTTGTCAAGATGACACCAGTCTTGGTAAAAAATACCCCTAATCATCAACTACAAGATTTAACACCTCAGTGATTGTATGTGCCTGAAAGAACCTACGTCGATTTCACTCGAGGAAAATGGGGACCCTTCGCTGGAGCATGTGATACCCAGAATCCCAGTACCCTCTCCTCCTTCTAGCTACGCTGTCCAAGGCATTCAGGGCTCAGGTTAGGGATGTCCCAACCAATGTAACCCAGCTTATTTATTATTGATGCTCACTGTAACCCTAAAGCATATCCAACACCAGCGCCCTCTGTCAAAGTATCAGTCTTAAGCACCTACGACAAGGGTGAGTCAGTCTTGTTCCCAACGTGATGAGAGTCGGATCTCCTTGAGTAATCTTACGTTCATAGGGGGAGTATCTGGCTATTGAATGGTGATAATAATAATTGTGTTATCGTTAACTGTATCAAGTGATCACTGTGAAGTGATATCTCACCCTAATAGATAAACAATTTAAGGTGACCAACCCTATGGCTTTTCTTTCGCCCACCTTGAACGATCCTGACTTAGAAGAGGGTGAAATTAATGAAGCTTCACCAACCAGGGATCTTCGAAACACGACATATATATATTTAATCATTCATTTATATATATTTCTTAAATATAACTTATATCTAACATCTTTTTCTCGTATATTTTTTACTGTAGGGGCAGTAAAATCCCGTTTTTGGTTTGTTACTAAAGGTACTTCTTCTCTCCTTTCTTAAAAAAAAAAAAAAACTTCATCTTGGTTGAATTCTTTAGGGTCATGGAATTTGACTATCTGTGCTACGTGGTCGATTTCCTACGATTGAAACGAAGTCAAACGACCATGTTTCAAAATGAAGATAACTCGAACATTTGCGGAAAGGCGAATCTTTCAGTAAAACGACCTCAAGTTTAATGGCAATTTTACGAAAATCCGGCGAAATTTTATCCAGTTTTGGAAGGCCATTCAAAGTTGAAGTTGAATAAATTTAATTAAATGAAAAATGCAAATTGAGTCTTTCCTCATCGCATAATGGCATGCTAATAACGCGTAAGACAAAGCATTGTGCATTTCTCTCGGATTGAATAATGTATTCAAAAATTCATTCATCTGTTAGTATCTCCGGAAGCGCTTTCACTGATTACCTTTTTCCATATTATAATTTCCTTGGGTTGATTAGGTATCAAGTTAGAGTTGAATCTTGAATTTTTCTCATGGCGAAGGAATCTTCTTATTGCTAAATAAGGCGATGCTAATAAAAAGATACAAAACAGATCTGGGTGAGATATTCCAACAAAGTTGAAAAGCCTACCTTTTTGAGACCATGAAAAAAAGACGCTAAAAAGTAAATTTTAATATTTTGTTTTATTTATTTTCATGTGAAGTCTTTATTTTATTCATCTATTGGTAGTATAGGTGACAATATATTAAAAAACTTTCATTATTTTGTTGTATTTACCGGTTCCCCTCAAAATATTTTGGTCATTTCATCAAATGGTTGTTCATCAACTGTGGCCTGCCATGAGGAAAAATTCTTTTTCTAAATCATTCCATTCGTAAGTGTATGCTGCTATCATAATTCTATGTCACACAAAATATCATATGAATGTTCGGTAGTTTTGCGAAATGTACTCATTACTCTATACACATTCGTCCTCATTAGAGGTGTTACTAAAACCAGCCAACTACTAGCTAATGGTCCCCGACACAGGGAGCCGAATCCATATCAAATTTATACAATGGACTTGAAATATTCTGAAAGTGATGAATTTCTTCCTGAAATGAATATTTAGTAATAATAAGAGATAAATTAAATGAATAAAAATTATTTCTCTTCACGAGGGTTATACAATTTAGTTATTTCAGCCAATGATAAGAATACGTTTTAGGAATATATCTGGGTAGGTACATCGACTCAGGGAGCTCAGCGAATCTTTTCATCCTAACCATCCTATTCTATTAGGTTCTGGCTCTTGATTTGTTTCTCTCATTATCTTCCTTAGGCAATGAGCCGAACTCATTGAAAGGATCGTTGTTCACGCGGCATTAGTATCAAGCTAGCGCCACGTAGGAAACATAGACTGTTAACAACTCCCAATAAAAGGGTGCCCTTAAATTGGAAGTAGAACAATTTAGTCGGTAGACGCCCGATTCCAAATGAAAGGCCTCTTCCCATTCCAGGCTGCACGGGCGTTCACCTTTGTGCCAGAAGTTCCTATAGGAAATTGCCCGTTTGTCGTTGGACACCCCCCCATCTCAGTCCCCTCAGGTAAATTAGAGAGGATGTTCACTTACTGCCTTTATTCTCCATCCCTTTTTCTTCCAAACCACTGTGCTTTCAATTTACAAAAGATCCGAACTCGACAGCTGTGATTAATTTCCTCCATCATCGGTGCCACGGGGCGAAATCATTTTTTTGACGCGTTCGAGGGAACGGGTAACTCGACTAAAACATTCCTTGTGTTGCTTGACACCAGCTCGTTTCTATTCGACCCCAGACTTTCCGTCCGGAAAACGTATTTTTCATTGTGATTTGATCTAATAAAAATACGTGAAAATCGGTAGATAAACGGCTTAGCACCACCCTTCCTTCTAAGAAAGTGAAGTTTAGTTCCAGAACACGGAAAAAATTGTCCAAACTTGTTCACCTTGTTGAAAGTTCCTATTTCTTTTTTTATTATTAAAAGAGGGTCTGGCCTAATTTTCCTCTAGAGGCGTTTAATCTTCATTTTGACCCATCGAGTTTTCAGGATCTAAAACCTTTTTTGGTTGAAGTTCTCTAAGAACTTTTCTGGGGGTGCTCCTTGGGGAAAGTTCGATGGCCAACGGTGAATAACAAAGCTGCGTTTCCTTTAACAGTGGTTGTTGTCGGGGTCGTAAGTTTTATGTGTTGGTTAATTTATTCAGCTGGGATAGGTCGACGAATTTCAGGCCCCCCTTCACATTCATAGTAGTTAGCAGTTTTTAACTCACAAAAATATATAGAGCGAAAGGGGTTGTGAAATCGAACGCTATGGACTTTACGATTATTGATTGAGGAAGAACTAAAACGTTGGATAGTACAAAAAGATTCTTTAGATTCGCGGCAAACCATCTTAGTATTTAGCGATTTTAGATACCTTCCACCCTTTACCAATTATCGATCTAATATTTTAGGGGCCAAATTAACGAACTTGACTGAGATCAGGTGGCTTTTAAGCAGTCGAGCGTAGATTGCACCATTACTTACCCGGCTTTCCAAAACTTCCTTCTGATGAGTACAAAATAATACGAATAATTCCTAATTAATTAATTAGTATTCCATTTTCACTAATTTCTCGGATGAGCTTTTCGGACTTTGAATTGGGATTACGATGGATTAGCGAGACTTGCCTGAATGGCTATTCAGAGGAAATTCCCACCTTTGCGTCCTACCAGCTCTTCATGAACATGTAAATAACCATAATTAAAGAGGGCGATAAATTTAATGGAGGGAAGTGTAGGTTGAAGTAATAAAAGCATAAAAGCGAGGAGATTCACTGGGTGGATGAATTAATATGTAAATCCAAATGCCTGTTGTAAATCAACCTTGAAAGGTTACAAAAGCGGTGGAGGAGGCTGAGAGCTGGAACTTTTAGCGCGGTGAGCGTGTGTGTTGGTCTAGTGTGTGTCGCGGTTATATGCTATGCGGTGAGAGAACGAGAAAAAGTGGGGCGAAGGCGGTAGAGGCGGAAAGCAGAAATTTTTCGCTAGGACGAAGAAATGGTACCGATAAATCAGTTATGTAGAGAGAGATGGGTTCGTTCGTAGCTCGGGCTCCTGCGGAAGTGGGACGTGGAACTTCCGCCCTGGGCAAGGCGACTCTCAGACTCCTTGTTTCGACTTTCCCCTCAGCTATCGGCTTCAAATTCTTTTAGAGGTGATGTCGTGCGTCCGCGAGTTGAATGGCGTCTAATTCTTTCATCCCAGGTTTTCATGAGGGTTTGGATTCTAAGAGTTGTGGAGCGATTGACCACTGGAGAGACGGAAAACCTAATTTCTTTTTTTCTGCTTTTTTTTCTGTATTTTCGCTTCTGAAATTTTTTTCTGGATATGACTGCAAAAATCGATGCCTCGCATGACCGTACCCCATGCCAGCCGACGTGCATTCCGCGTTTTTGTAGTAGAAATTTTCTAAAAATCTGAAATTTTGGTCAGGGGTCTGTTCCCTGCCGAGACGGGTCCTCGAAACTTTTCAGCCCGATCGGACCAAATTTGGCGGGGGTAGGGGTCAAATGTGTTTTTTGAAAAATGGATTTTTGAGATTTTGGGCGATCTAGGCGAGTAGGGTGTCATTTTCCACTAAATTTTGGACGCTGAGTCCAAATAAATTGGTCCCAGAACGATTGGCACCCACTGGAAAAAGTAATTGGTCAATTTATGGGTAAAAAAAAAACCATATCACCACCTGGGTTCGAACTGAGTACCTTCCGGTTACTGTCGAACGCGCTAGCCACTTGCGCCATGGTATACAGAATACAGAATTTTTTATTGGTTGAATATTTACAATAGTACATGTGTCATAATTCTTCACAATTTACAATTCCAGCCAGTTTAGGCTTCTAATGTCTAAGTCTTAATGTTCTATAATTTAATAAATCATAATTATAAAATAAGTAGTTGAATGAATAATTGAAGGAAAATAAAGGGAAAAAAACCTTACATCATGATTTACAATTTTAAAATGCTACTTAACGACTATCTTAACAGTAAATCATTCATACATTATTTACAATATGTCCATTCATCCCATATGTACATAATTATTTACACGTGGAGGGTTATGAGAGCACAACTCCTCTTGACCCCCAGCGGGGTTGAAGGAAATCTGGATGGGGTGCAGGAGTGGGTTTTGGTGTGAGGGGAGTGAGGATTGGAGTCTTTCAACAGATTTCTGGATATGGATGTGGAGTGAGTCAATCTGAAGGGTGGAGTGGAGGGTTTCCAGGTTTGCGCCATGGTGTGACCTGGACTAGGGCGAATAGCGTGTGGGATATCATTGCCACTAAATTTTGGACCCTGAATCGATTGGAATGGGTCTGGGACCCGCCACATCCACCGTTTCCCCCATTCGAGGAATAACCAACCCGTGTGTAAGAATTTGCAGATTTTTTTTCTACCTTTCTTGCGAGCGGATTCAATATCACATTGAATGTCGCTACTAAAAATCCTTCTTTCTAGTGATTGATTTTGCGTGCAAAATAAGCTGCAAATAATTCCGCAATAGTTTGTTAATCTACTTGTAACCCACTCGGGTGAGAAAGGTTGTTGCAGTTGGTGGATGGATGAAAATCAAAAAGAAATCAATGATAAATGAAAGTGAACAAGCGATACGTTTTTGTTCAAGAAGTATATAAGTATATCTTTAAAATGCCTATCTTGACCCGTGTCCTCCTCCTGCAAACGGCAATCTGTGCGGAGCCCACCTGAATCTATTCAGCGTCCAAAATTCATCGGAAAATAGTACTCATCCAAACAACTCTGATTTTATTTTCGAAACACCGATTTTTCTCGTGACCTGACTATTTTTACTACTAACGATGCAAAACCGATGTATATTCATTTGGCATCCAGAATTAACAGGAAACGACGCGTATGTACCCGAAAAGCTCAAAACCCTCAACTCACGTCTAACAGACTAACAATTCAGTTAGGGCCACCTTACGGAGTCTGTGTATTGAACCTCGTGGTTTTTATGGGCATTGTAAAGGTGTCTGTCGACCTTAAGAATGGCGGGTAGATGGGCGCTTCGGATCTACACACATTGAAACGCACTAAATGGTTTTGGGAAAATTATCTTTTTCCATCCGAATACACCGATGTGTTACTCCAATAATAATAATAAACCAACAAAGAAGAGTTCTGACGTTTAGGCAGTACCTGATATGTATCGGACTTCTTTTGCTCCATGATTTTTTCGTTCGTGACCCACTGAAGAAGGCCGATTATGAAGGTTACGTAACGTATCCAGACCTCATGATGTAGTGATTTTATCAAGCGAACAACTAAAACTCTCCCAAAGCACCTTCATACGAGTAGACATATTTTGTAAGTTACCCATTTTTAATACGAGTGGGCTACCTATGAATTTGATTATCAATAGCTTCTGGGAACCCCACTCAATATCTTGTGCAACAGAGGTCGTAAAATGTATATCCGGTCCTGCTACCTCGCGGTTACAATATTTTTCTTGAGGAATTGCTTCTTATATAAGGTCTGAGCCTTGTTAAGGTCTCTTGGGAAGTGTTTGAAAGACGTACGTACTTGCCGTAAATATATCCGAGAGGATGGAAGGTTGGTTCTCAATCGATAAGGAAGCACGTTGAATGATCCACGTTTAACAACGCCCCCAGGCCCTGTTAACGCGCCTTCACATCCTGCAACCTCCTTCAGCACTCTCAGCTCTCAGACTAAATCGTTACCTCTGTTTGTCTTTCTCCTACATAAATTTTGTTCCGTTGTCGTTTGCGTCGGCTCTTGACTCGACTTCGATTTGTCTAAGGATAGTACCAACAAATGCGGCCGAAACAACTCACTGCCTACATCCGAGAACCTCATCGTCTGATGATGCATCCATCTGGGTTCACCCCAAGTTTAAATGAGTTATTATGTGTACATTACACGCATGTAAATGTGTGTACTTGCCTACACTGGTTGGAACCTCTGTTAGCTTGATTACTGTATCGACCTCATGAGTGACATCGAGTAATTGACTTAAGGCAATGAGAAGTTCCATTCGAAATTTTATTTTATGTAGCAATAGCAGTAACCAGCCATACGTTGATTGAAGAATGCCTATAAGCTCAATGTAATGATTGTATGTGTCCCCGGTATGTAGTATTTGGGAATTTAAAGGTAGGTATAAGATAATATACGTAGCATTTTTGGAATAATACTGGAAGAATTTTTTTTTTTTTTTTTTTCCAATACATGTATTTTGGAGGGTATTTCATCTGGTTGTTTTTCTCTTTATATCTGATTGTGGTGATATGCAGAACCGGATGAAATATAAGGCGAATCTCGAGGTGTTGTTTAGATTTTCGTTTGTAGAGTGAAAACTTTGTTCCGAAAATCTTATTGTAACCACCGCCTACGTTCAGGGTTCGTTCTTATTCAAAACCCAGTGGTTCGTCATTTATCATCCATGCAGCAGCGCACCCTCTCAGCTCTTGGTGTTCTTTCAACCGTGGTACGCGCCGGGGGTGGAGGAACACTCCACAAAGCCGAGGAAGGGAGAATATTTACAACGAACAGTAGGTTGTTCTCCTAGAGTTTGGAGCACCTCCACTTTTATAGATACATTTGAGAAGGAGCTATACAAAATAATCGTGATGAGTTCGGTTGGTTAATGAATTGTTTACTCACTTTTGTGCCAGGATAAAATCCCGCCGCATAAACGAATACGAAGTTGGATACTCGATTAAACTGATGGATGCTACCCTTATCCTGAAGTAAATGGCTTTATGGTATGTCACCACAAACTGCGACACTTTCTACTCTGGAGAACTCAGAGGTGCGGCCCCCCACATTCATTCGTGGAATTTTTCCAGCATTTTCATTTCTTGAACTCTCACTTTTACAGTACGGAATTTCTAACCCCACTCGATGTCGGCAGTCTTCTCATAAAAGCCCTCTCCATGTTGAACTCGAGCTCGCTATCGTTTTTCTGGGTTACTAGTCTTAACTTTTGCTAAAAGACGAAAGATTATTAATATAAATAGTGTTTTCAATTGAAAGTTAGTTAGGTTGTTTTATCCTTGCTACAATTATTGTGACACGATGACACACCAGTTGGTTGTTGAGCCTGTGATCTGAACGAATAACATTACTTGAGTCGAAAGCTATTGAACGAAAGTCCATATTAGTTCTGTGGAAGACGATAGAAGGGGATCGGTACACATCATTTTCTTCGTAACCGCTAGAAACAACTTTCTCGTCGTAGTAAAACAACACGTTTAGTACACACTGGCTATCTCTTAGAGATCTCGACTCTGAGAACTAAAAATTGTATTGTACGTCCAACTGAATATAACAGGAATTTTATGAGAATGGATCAGAAAATGTGTTGGAGAGGCGACGACGTAATAACCTCACCATATTCAATTTAGAGGATTAGTATTCAATGGCTGATCGCCCAGGGTCCCTAGGAATCCGCTTAACGGTATTGTTAGAGCCTACTTGCCTAAGAGGTGATTGAGTTGAAATCAATAGCGTCGATGCAATGTAGAAGTAAATATCTCAATGTCCAATTGATGTCAAAATTGAAACTTGACCCATTTCGCGGTGGTTGGATACAACTATAGAGCTTTAAATACATAATAACTCCCGCCTTTAATTCACAATCCGAATGAATTCATGGATTTATGTATCTCCAACCAGCGCCGATCATATGTGTGGGAGGCTGCACCATCTGAAATGCATCGAACGATCATGGCATTTAACCTACAATATCCATCGGTAACGCCACATCAATCAGCGCAGGAACCACGAACTCATCGAAGAGCTACTAATGTCAATTAGGATCCTATCTAACATTTGCTTTCCTAATGGATATTCAAAATCTCAAAATGACTACCCAAACATAATTTTGTTTACAATAACTAAAGCCATGGTACTTCCCAGTTCCTGTTCACCAACTCTTGACCTGAGAAAACCTATAAATATCTGTAATGGAACCATATCGCACCCGAAGCTATACTAACGTCTCCATCATATTTCAAATGTGGTGACTGAAAGTCGATTGCGCTTTCTATCCCGTGGTTATTGTCCTGAGTTTCAGAAGCTGTACAAGCTACATCCATCCACCTATCAGCAGTTCTATATATTTATTTCGCCCAAATCTTATGTTGACATAGTCAGTACACTGGCTGGACAGAGGGGAACTTTGAAAATCCCGACACGATCCTTCCTGATTCTGCATCGAGCAAACAATACCGTGAATCTTACATAGTCTGAATGAATGAGTGAGTCTTACACCTCTGATTTGTTGTTAGGTACCTTTAACCGTTTAACCGTGACTCAGAGCCGAATGAAGTTGAACATTCAACACTCTGAAAATGAGGCCTTGAGATCACGGTAAAGATCGCACTCACTGGTTCGGTATGTATTCAAAAGGGCTCGCAAAACTCAAAACAAATTTCCGTTGATTTGACAGCCCGTCGATCCGTAAAATTCCACGACGTCTTGACTTTTCAATCGTTTTCTCACCTTTAACGCTCCGAAAACGAGTCTTCACTTTTGGAATATCTCAGAATCGACTCCCGGTCATCACTTTCTGATGTTACCATAACAGATTGATTTAAAAAGTTCAGACCCCTTCCTGGACGATATACTCGTAGTTTCTTTAACAGAGCCCAGGAATCACCATGAATATAAACTATATGGGCTATTGTCGTTTTAATGGTGATAAACGTACTACATAGATTGAAAAAGTTTGATCCATATTGCTTCCTCTCTACTTTCTTAGGTTCATAACAACCGTGTACTACGTTCCATTGTGATAGCCCCCACAACCGAAGCTCTTTGAAAAACGAAAAATCCCGTTCTGTACGGCGATGTATTGATGGATTAGTCGGTACACAGTAGCTATCTTGGGTCGATCCTTCATGTACCGTAAAAGCTCCGATGAGAGAAATTGTATCGAAAAAGGAAAAAGTCTAGTGGAAACGAACCTAGGTGAACATCACGTATTTCAATAGATTTCACTCGCCCAGCTAGTTACGTAGTTTCACAAAAGTAGATCAGCTATTATGGTGAACGACAGGCCGACTAGCTATTGTGGGTTGTTTCCTTCGAGCGATATTCGATAAAAGCAGAGTCCTTTCTATTCAGAGGGCCTCCACTCGTGCAAGCGCTCCCTTGTGAGAAGTTCGATGGGCTGCCACAAAGAAACAAGCTGACTGGCTTTAGCAGGAATGGTCGTCAGTCGGATGGATATTCTTCCGGAAGGAAGGATGAATGGTTATCGGAAAGTCGATCAATAGAAACGTTAGTGGCTCCCGGGGCTCCATCCGATTTTTTTCTATTCCTATTAGAGTTCTGCTTGCCATTTCAGCCCAAATGGGAAGTTTACCAGGTGGAAAGTGATCCTTTAGGCAATCCTCATCCTCAAGGGGGCGGTGTTGGTACGGGTGTACAATCATCGCGTATGTATCAATATACTTTAAATTATTATTGTTCTACAACGTCACTAGTACTTGTGTACTTTTAATTTAATGCCTCTTCTCACGACGTAGTTCATCATATATACGTAAAGCGGTGAATTGAGTGCTTACTCAACGTCCGAAACGGTCCATTAGCATACAGTAAACGAGGTTTCAACATAGGTGAGGAAGTTCCATGTAAATATCACGGTGGTTATTTCAATTGGCGGATCTCCCACGAAAATTAGGAAGCTACGCTGATTTGTATTGTTTATTCAATTCGTTCCTGGCGCCCACAGTATTTATATCCAACACACATCTCTTACTTTTAGTGAAGCTCGCTGCCGATGACTTATTCATTACCGCGATGTATTCAGTTTCCTTCCCCAACCCTGTGTTTGTCGAGTTTTGTGTATTGGCACATATCCGCTATCGCTGCTTGAATAAAAAATCGGGATTGCAACTTGATTGTTGGAAATCATACCTCGAATATTATGAAGGTATCCGAAATGTCATCAAATTTCGTTCAGAGCCGGTAATCCTCCCTAACCTAAGTTTATTCCTAATGAACAAATGTTACATAATATTATTAAGAAAACTCTTGGAAGAAGAAAGAAAAACTTGTGATAACGTAACAATCCGATCACCGAAGGACAGCGTTTACGGTTGAAAGAATTTGTATCGACTGTATGCGAGTGTTTAGGGAAATTAAATAAATTTCATAATGCACCCCTTGGAACTGTGGACACCACATCACTGATATCTTAACGTGCAAGGACGTTATACTACTGACCCCAAACACACTACATGTGACGATCCACTAGCCATCATCGGTGAGAAGTGCTGAACTACGTTTCGATGAACAATTCGCTTTGCTTAATTCGGTCGTATGGTTTAGAGCCAATAAATTAGGGAATAGGGAAGCAAAACGCGGCCCGCGTCATTTCATAAACGAAAACTCGAAATTAACAACCTCTTTGCCACGATGGAACCAAAGTATTTCAAACAAATTTTCAACCCAAGCAACTCAATGATCACCCCAAAATAGCCTTTTTAAAACGATTTGGGGATACTGTGAAGAAAGTTAAAAATTAATTGGGAGTACCGGAGCTGTCGTGTTCCTCAGGCAGTTGAATCCGTTTTACTTCATGTACACCTTATTTTTACAATTTGTACGGAATCCCCACGAGCTACTGAGAAAGGGAAGTAATCAGGGATGTTGTGGCAAGCTGCACCAAACTTTCCGTTTTTGTAACTGCTATCAGTGCTCCAGAGAAGTCTGGAAAGTAGCGGGCGATCCTGTATATCATTTTTTGAGCGGCCATTTCCGGTTGAATGCCTTGGCGCATCATTTCAACGACGACAGCCCTGAAAAGAAGAACAAACTTATTCAATAAAATCCACTAACATCATGATCTGTAGCGTTAAACGCTACAGTAAACTTGAGTAAACTTTACTCATTGTTGGTACTTTTCTCCAAAATGACAAATGCCGTTTGTAAGTACATGAGAAACAGTTTCAAAAAGCAACATAAAAATTGGTAGAATGATCATGAGTACTTGTGATGATGTTCAAATTCTTATTAGTGGAAAGCAGCTTCACGAGATGAATTCGGCTGTAATTATATTTCATTTAATCTAGAAAAACTAGAGCGAAAATTCTGCTCGTCTAATTTTAAAACCGATGGCTATGAGCAGTTGAACAATCTTGGTCTTGGGGTTTAGAGCGGGACTTTCCGCTCCTAGTTTTGAGGTTCACCAGGAACCAGAGATCAGTGATCCCAAGACCCTAGAAACTGGAGCAATGGAGGCGTATTCTCTGCCCAAGAGCCAACCTAGTGATATTTATGTCCCGGGCGTCGCCTTTCCCTATCATTATCCTGAGATAAAACAAACGATTTAATTTTCAATGCATCTTGCCTCTTGAAAGAAACCTTAAGACTACGGGAACTGCCTATAGGGTTTGCTCACGATTCCTGAGCGATTCATGGGAACAAAGGAGTTTCGAACGATACAGATTAAGGGCACTAATGGATAGGTAAACATTTTTTGACAAAAGTCACCTATCCTTCAGTAGTAAACGCTGCAAATTATTCCACAAAGGCTTATTGTTCTGGATTGATCGCACTGGTGGGAAAATGGTATTCATTTGAAAAAAAAAAAAAAAATCTACTTGATTCATAGAAACCCATTACGCTTCGGGACCCTTTCTTAATTAATTCAGCGTCTTATGGAAAATTACTCCTTACACGCATAGGCCTGAATCGTTGCTCTAAGGGAGTGACGAAAGGAAGTGACTAACTCTAATTTCAGATTTGAAAAAAAAAAAAATTCCCTAAGCCAAAAACAGCGTTGACGGCTGACGGTATTCTCTATTTTGGATTTCAATCCGTCAGATTTTCCCAAAAATTTGACATCTCGTGCATTCGAGGCGCTGGCAAAGACAAATGGAATCCGGTGTGCAATACTGGGACATATTGAACTTACGTGGGTGAAAATCTAAGCATGACGTCTCCATCACCGGTTTCCAATGCTGCTCCAACATCACTGTCAGCGAATGCTCCTGCCCCTGGTATGGGCGAGTCTCCTACGCGTCTGTAATATTAGGTTGCTTAAAGTGACTGAACTGTAAAATTCTGATGACTCTGGTTGAACCTCCTCATTGAACTATTCGTAAGGAGGTTATTTTAGTTTTTCGTCTAAAATCGATACAAAAAAATACAGCTAACAACGTTTATCCTCACCCTGGTATTTTGTGGTTGGCCCCATTGGTAGACGTCCCAGCCATCACATGTCCCTTACCAGTGATGACGGCCATGGCGATCGTATCGTGGTTGTAACGACCAAACAAATTTGATTTTCTCTCCGGAATCTTCTGCGTGGGTGTTTCGGGTGTATAAGGCCCGCAACTTCTCGCGGGGTCGGGTTTGACGTCCTAGAAAGAGGAATATCAAGACAATCGTGCTCACTCGTGCTAAGGGGGGAAGGGGATTAGAGAATTGTAATATGCAAGAAATGAATTATGTTTATGCAGTTCCATGCTCACTTACTTTCCAGAAATTTGGTTGACAACTGGCATCTTTCCACTGTTGCCAAATGCCGGTAGACACATTCGTTTCCAAACTTTCATCTCTGAACCCCATCATTTTGGCAAAGTTTGTGGCCAAGTCGCCCGCGAGGATTGAATGACCTGTGTGTTCCATGACTCGCCGAGCGACAGAAACTGCGTGTTTGATTCTCCTCAAACCTGCCACTGCTCCCACTTCCATTGTGTCCCTTTCAATCAACAGAAACGTAAATAAGAGGGGATTTGAAAATACGCTACCCCCTGATTCATACAAACTGAGTGTGAGTTTGAAAGAACAACGGGAGTCCGTAATTAGAAAATCGAAAGGAACATACATTCTTGGATGACGGAATATCTACGCCCGAATTCATTCTTCTTTTCGGTATTGTGAATTGGATGCAACCGAATACGGCGCTTTGTACCCCCGAGTTGTCAAGATATATTCCCTTTCATCCTTTTCATCACCAAGGGGAAAAACGCCGCCCGTGCTTTCACGATGGTATACAGTTCATTGTGCCTCCGAGGTCAATGTCTCCATGAGACATCCAATTCAGGCATTCAAATCGGAAAAATTTATATTTTAAAGATCGTTCAACAGCATTGCTGCATGTATTCATTACTAATTAGGAAGTTCTCCGAACTTAGATGGGAAGCCAAGGGAAAACAAATTTGATTTAATGTGCGCCACAACGATATCATTTCAGGAACTACGATGAAACTACTGGTATATAATTATCCAAAATCATTTCCAACAAACCCTGCAACCGTTTTGCTACGATCGGTTTAAACACACTTTAGGCTCAGCTGAGGCCCGAACGGTATCTGTTCGAAATTGTCAATTATTCTAAGCAAGCCGAATGGCATTCACCTTCTGAGATACATTGGTAATATAGTTGTAGAGATATCATTCTGTATGCACTGTTATTTCGAAAACACCATAGAAAGGCCTCTTACCCGTTCATAACAAGGGCTTCCAATGTCGTTTCACCGTTTTCATCTGGACTTCCACCGAATCCAACTGTGCCATCACATTGTTCGGCCTCACATGTTGAACAACCGATTTCCAACGCGTCAAGAGCGCTTTTGCCGGACTTGAGAGCCTTCCAAGCTGCATGAAGTCATTATAATTATTATTCAGATCATGATGTTCCTTGTAAGAACATAAACATAAGTTATTCTACACTGATGAGAGGTATAAAACAGATGGATATTCGAAATAGGTAGGTAGATACCAATGTTGACCCATAACATCTTCCCGTGTTTCTTTATTAAATTCTGATTATTTTATCCAGTAGTCCGTATGTTTTTGTATTCCAGGTCTCACATCCTTCCTTTAGTTTCTAGCAGATGCAATATGTATGGTGCCGGTTCGGTCTGAACTTAAACCGACGTTGTTACGGGAGAGTAAAAGCGTCATATATATGGAAAGCCAGTGCGAATGAGAAGAAGAAGAAGAAGAAGAGAGCAGAACATCAATGGGATACAATTATTCAAAGATAAGATAGAGTCAAAACACTTAAACTCTCATGGGCATTGAAGAGATTGTCCTCTGGTCTGAAAACATAGCTTCATCATTAAAAAATTAAACTAACACTCGCTTCAAATACATAGTACGGAGTGAGAACAGTGGAAATGAAAAATAATAATTGAATAAGCTACTCTTAAAAACCTTCAGGTGCCTTAGACGCGCAAGTTTTTTTGGTTCTCATAACCGTTGAGATCCTATTTCCTGTGATACTTATTTTAATGGAACCTTGATGAAATCCTACGAGGTAGATAATGTAATTTGTACATTTATTTGGGTGCAAGTTGTGACTCCCTCAAGGTACAGCGATAAAAATCTTGTTTCATGAATTTGTATTACAGCCTACAATAGTTGAAGAGGAATCCATCCTGCACTGACTAACCTGCTGTGGTAGCTGAAGTGAAACCCCAAGTATTAATGACGAGGGGCAACTGAGGTGCGTCAGAATGATTTGGTGACAATCCGGAAGCGCATAGGGGAATTAAACATAAGATCAAAAAACTGGCCGACATTTCACTCTTTTGATAGTTGCTCACTTCATCTAAAACAAAATTTCCACCAATAAAATGTATTTTTACGAAGACACGGTCGAAATGATTTCACCGAGAGGTTGCAACGGGAACTGTGGCTGTTTCCTAGAGCCGATAACGAGGTGGGACACCGACGGTCACTAATAAGTTATCAATTATTAGTGTCCAAGTGGGCGCTATGACCTTCGTTGCTTCTCCTTTATCAACGAGATGACAATGAGTTGTTATCTGGCGGGATGGGTTCATCGGTCACTGTATCGGTCGTTTGTTCTCCGGCCTGGGACCCGACTGACTCGTATTGTAATGAATTGGAAAAGAGAGATAAGTACGTTACTGACAGATATTAAGGGCAGCTGCCAGCACCATATCACCTAGGGCCAATGGTCTGGAGGATTGAACGTTATATAATGAAATTTATTGACTTGGATCGAACGGTATTTTGTGAGTTTAAATTAGTTACTGTTGAAAAACAGCGTGTTAAATGATATAGAAAAAAATGATTTATTCCCAGATCGTTCATTAATTATCTTGTCGCAATTAGTGATTTATCAACTTTTACTTTGCAGCAATCAATCAATAAATTAATTTGTATTGCTGTTCAGGGGATTGTCGCACCTACAGGAAATTGTTCCTCAAAATTGAAGTAGCGACTATTAATTCTGCTTGACATCGGAAACACAAATAAAACAATGTTGTTTGGGAAGTCATAAAGGATGGCAAGGCTCAGGGGGATCCATCCTAGGCCTGTAATAACCGGGATTGGTTCGTTGCGCGTTCATTGCTCCTAACGGTTTTTTGAAAAATTGCTATCTAATAGTCACGCTCGCTTCTAACGGGTTAACACATTTAGTATTCAAGCTTCATGTGGCTCTCATAATATTTTGCGTGCACATAACCATTCCGAAAATTCGTTCTTTTAAGGTATGCTGTTTCACTGGTGGATAACAATTTATAATTTCTCTTAAAAAGAAAAAAAAAACATTGTAAAATATGGCTCTAAGTATAATTTACTTGGTCGCTAATTTCAATCCGGTATATTTTAATACCCTTGGTTAGTTAAGTGAATTTTCTCGAGCGCTTATGTCTCCAGTATTTTTGCTCAACTCGGAACTTAAATTATTCATGAATCTGAAATTAAAAGTACAACTCGTGTAGTAATATTTACAACTCGGGTTTGCGATTTGGCAAGTCGTTATCACGACCATCGTAGGTCGTTTGATGACTAGTAGTTTACGTTGATAATGTGTTACACGCTCGCTCCCACGCCACCCTTATTTATTGTGAACCCTCAGTTTTCTTTTCGCCTTTTTCGCAATCATGTAATATTTACATGCGACATTCATCTCGGCTCAGACATGAAGTGAATAGATAATGAGGTTTCCACCCAGCATGCTGTGCCACGCTTTAAGGAAAATGGGGTAGACGCATGCAGCATCCGTCGCCAGGTCAGAAATCTGAGATTTGCCTGAGATAAACATTTTATTCATTTTCATTTACCCCGTCTTCCACCTTCCTCTTTTTCAAAAACCTGGTGAAGCTGGTGGGATTACGGTGAGGCCAAAGATTCTCACAGGACACGTATTAATAAAGCAAATTTAGGAAACAGGGTGTTGTCAACCCTGTCTCTGCGTCCTGACGGCTGTAGAGCAGGAGCACTTCTTTCTCCCAAACTTCATCAACTTGTACTATGTCCGTCTTTGTAATGACTGGGGTGAATAAATGGAAAGTGGGGATGTCATCGAGGGAAGAACTAGGGATGATAGTAGGACCGTGAAAGTGGTGAGAGAACTTGGCGTTGGAATTGTGCGGAAGTTTGACCGAGGGGATTGCTCTCGTTGAATTGGGACGAGAGTAAAAACAATGGTAGAATACCTCACCCCGGTCCCGGAGCAACTTGTCACCTGTAAAACGGGGGTGATAAATCCTTTGGATGTAGGTGTAACCGCGGAGAATCCCCCTTCCATTGCCATCCATGCCGACGCCAGTTCGTGCCTTCTCACGTCCCTTACGACACCACCCCACCGCAGTACGTCGGCCTGAGCCGAGCTGTACTCCCAATTCGTGTCAACCGACCCTGCGATCTCCCAACAATACATCGGTTCTCCTTCTCTTCTTTTACCTTCTTCTGGGCTCGCGAGAAATTTACATGCTGTAGCGTTTCGTACTAGCGGGAAAGTGGATACGAGTAAATGGGCACCAGCAGTGACGGTGACAGGAATATTCCTACACACCACGTATGCACTTAAACGGCATGATTGGTCGCGAATACATGACTTGCTGAGTATTGAAATGGCTTCAACTGCCAATATTTGTGGTAGGTAACACAGTTATCGTATTATTGCAATAGCACGATGGGAGCCTTGCCGCGTAATGTTATTGACGCCCTGTAACCGCGTGATGTAATAACTTGTTATTTTGCGCTCGCTTACAACTAAACGATTATGTCGGACTTTATAACCCAATAACGTTTCTAAGGTGAGGAGGAAAACCATATTAATTTAAAAGTACAAACTGATTGATTTATGAAACTTTGCTGTAATTTTTGTCATTTTCTCTTAATAATTTTAGCAAGAAATCATTCCACAATGAATAATCTGGGTTATTCAATGTTGCTTATTCCCAAGGAATGGAGTACCTATGGGGCTGTTTGAAACAGGATAGTTCAGTGGTCAGGAAGGTACCTTTTACCATAACAGATGTTTTATTTCGATATAACACAACTGAAATATTGTCACAAGAGAGGTGTTTTAACAAACAGGCACAGTTACAGTCATCACTGGAGTAAGTAAAAAAAGTAAGTCACTGGAGTATAATACTCCAACAAGTGGGCTTGGTGGAGACTTTATACTGAAGAATGAAGGCTATGAGAGTTCTGTTGCCAGATAACTCAGGGATCTGTGTAGTAAGGGGATCGGAGGGAAACCCCGAAGACAATGAAAAACCTATGAAGCAGGTGCGGCCATTTCTGAACACGCTCTAAACAAGGGTCCCCAAAGTAGTTGATTTTTGACTCAAGACCCACTTGAGGTGAACGACAATATTGTTTCGAGATCCATCTCAATCGATTCAGCGTCCAAACTTTAGAGCAGAATGATGAACCGAACGCCGATAACACACTAAAACAACAGGTCAACAACCTGATTAAAAATACAAACTTTTAACCGTACTTTGAAGAATATTGGTACAACCAAACCCATCATTTACTCATGCTAGGCATATCACCTATATTTTTGGGTCTCTCAAAATCTCCGAAAAATATCTTCCAAACAATTTTTTTTCACCTATACCTTTCTTGAGCCTAGCCGGGCCGAAAGTGCGTTAGCCCCAAGCGTATCCAACGTATAACATTTCGAAATCCTTGGGAGCATCCTTGAAGGCTTTCTTTGATCCGGACGACGGTTAGACATTTTAGTCGCTCCCCGAGAAGATTTTCTTACGAACTCAACGATATCAGAACGATGGTCGGTCGTCGCCATCATACTCACTCTCAAAAATTTGAAATCCTATTCAATTTTCCTGATTGATAGATTTATTCCTCTGGCCCCAAGCGTCACGAGTCACATTTGCAATCACAAATTTTAGTTTGAAATTGAGTTCCAAGGGTCACTGTCTACCAATTACCTCTTTATTTGACTTAGGTCGCCTTTTAAGGAGTGCTTAGAAGTGATTAGAAGGATGTTCCTAGTTAATTCACGTGAGCAGTGAGATTCTAGGGTAAAAGCCAAGAATATGGACCGTTGTCGCGTTATCAGCTGATATTTTCTAGTCTATATTAAGTTGTAGTGTGTAAACGGATACATCAATCACAATATGGATGGTAGATATTGATTTTTAGCTTTCGGTTATTTGTCTTCCTCTTCTTCGTGCGAAGTGCTCGGCGTCTCTCACCGTGATGAGTTCTCATGTAAATTTGTTCCAGCATGAATGCTCCGATAGCCAGGCTCATTCCTATGCAAAATATTTCGAACGGAACTCGTAGATGAGTCAAATTCAACGTAAATACCTGTTTCGTTTTGTTTGTAGAAGCCCAATGAGAAACTTTGTCTGTTACCAATGCTCCGCGTCTACTTGCTTCGTAGAAGTATTTGTTTTTCTTCTGCTGCCTTATTCCGAATTGTGATGTGTAAAGGGACATCGTAGTGAATATTCTCGAGTACCGCGATCCCCGTGGTAGAATTGGTGCTGTGAAAAAATTATTAAAGCAACCCCCCACGGTTTCGTATTTTTCAAGCAGATCTTGACGGGGTAAGAAGTGCTTGAAGTAGAAATTTTCGCCGTGTGATTCCCCAGGAACAGCGTATTTCCCAGCTTCCATCCGGTTATTACGTTCTTCGACCCCATTCTCTAGTCGGAAGCGAGTATTCCACCAAAGCAGTTCTTCTGATGATAACCCTTCAGGTTGTATGGTCTGTTCAGCTAGGTCTCCGCCCCATGTAAAACCCTGTTGGTACAACTCGGCCATGTTTTTAGGCTTCTCCTCGTATCTTGGTGTCACAAGTATTGCCGTGAGTTGACTGCTATACAGATTCGCGAGCAAGAAAGAGAGCCAAGACCAAGCAACAAACAGAGGCCGTAGAGGTCCACGGTTTTCCCTTTGCCGGGGGTAATATCGCAGTATCATGTGTGTCATAGAAGTGAATAGGCTCCATTCAAATGAAACGTAGCGTTCACCAAACCTTTCCACCATGAATCGAGCTATAAGAGTTTTCATGGCGCTCCCGATGATGATCACCACCCCGATTGTGACCCATAAATCCCATTCAAAAGGGGCAACCACAAAGTTCATTTCTTGCACCACTGGTTTGGGTTCTGGGATGATATATTCTTTGCACCGGGTGTCTCTCGGTGGATAAAAATCCACGAATTGTGATAAATGAGCTGTCAATGAGAAGCCTCCGATCCCAACATCTGTTTTGCCGTGTATAACATCTCCAATCAAGCCAGTAGAGGTTCCATTGTCGAGAAAGTAACCAACGTCGTGCAAAACGACAAGAACTATCTTCAAATTCAGTAAATTACAGAGCATTACGATGGCATCGAACTCGGTTCCTGCCACCGACACAACTCCATTGCCATCTAATGACGTGTGCGCATACACTGAATGGTTGACTAACGACAGGGAGAACTTCTTTCCCCCGTAATCGGGTGGGAACGGCCATGCTGGGAACATCAAAAATTGGTTTAATTCCCTCACAGCCGTTGATTCATCTATGATACGAATCGTGTTATTACCGTCGATTATTCGAAAAACAGGAGTGGATGAAATATTCGATACCCATAGGAAGTTGTACCTTGCATACGAAGTCAACATTTCACGTCTTGAAGAACTGTCGTCGTTAGTAAGAAGAACGTTGACATAATGCACCGTCTGAAATGGCTGGAATGTATACAGGCTGTCGTAAACCATTAAAAGAGAGCAGTGCGATTCCAGATCTTGTTCGTATTCGGACTTGAGAATGACCGGGACTCTACTGGTGACTTCAATTAACACAGTCCAAGAAAACTGCGAGTTGTCGAAGTAGACCGAAAGGCAGTTTGTGTTGAAGTACGTACTCCACAGAAAGATGGGAATCAGCGGAGTAGAATTGAGAGCCGTATGCACAAACATTGTGAACAGACTAACCGACTGACCTTGGAGCGATGACCGAAAATCGCGTCAATGCACTCCATCAAATTGAGATTCATGGTAATTTCACGCCCATCATTTATTAGAGCTTCCGATGAATGGATGTCACACGATGGACACGAACGCTTGCTTCATTACACATATCTTTAACATGAGCAGTGACTGCCACGGTAGCAATTACCATCATTTTCCATCAGAAGTTGATGTTATCCGAATGTAACTTATAACCCCAGAGAATAATCCCACCGATCGTTGTGGAGGGTGGTATCATGCACTATGCTGTCGTTGACGGATATCTTATCAAGTATCTTCTGAAACAAACAATAGGTAAGTGCCACGTGCCAAATGACAAATAACCATCCTTCTACAACATTTCAGTCACCTGAGTTCACCTAATGCAGAATTGAAAACCCATTCGTGTTATTCCCTTTCTATACTGACAATTAAATTAACTATTTCAAAAAATGTTTAATAAAAAAGACTCCTCGTCACCCGATATCGATTCCAATCATTTTTGAACCTTAAAATTATGAACTATTTCGTCAATAGGCCGACGGAAATTATGACAAATTGTTCAACATATAACTGTCTTGTTTGAGCTATTTGAAAAGCTTTGATAGCCTAGCCGTACACTCAAAAATCACCTCCTTAAATACGGGTTCGGGCAATTGATTCAGGTGGGTCAAAGGTGGGAAGGTATTATTTTGGAAAACCTACACAAGTAAAAACTAACCAAAAATAAACCATTTCGGAATAATTTGCGACTTCTAATCATCCAATTACTCTAAAGAATGATACGCTCTTCCACCCACCCAATTAAAGGCAACATTTCACAACCCCTATATTCCTGTGGTTTTTTTTTTTTTTTTACGTGCTCATAAAACATTTTTACAAATCCACAATATAATCAGTTCTGCCTAACAGTCCTCGAAAAGTTCTTAGTTGTTGCGTTCTCTTTGTTTATTCTCTTTCTCCAAACAGCTCAACTCAAAGGGGAGGGTTTCACCCTTTTTTCCCATCCTCCAAAACGAAGAATAACATTCGCTCACTTGTTAAAAACAGTAAAAGAAGAAAAATGCGGCGCTCAACTTGAAGTGGACGACATTTTCCCCGGATGCTGCCTCTACCTTTGCCATTCTCCCGTCCGTACCGTCGTCCTGGGGTAATTTTATTATTTTCTTTGTGTGCCTTTCAAGAGTTTTTGGAAGTTGTTTAGCCCTTAAATCCCCCTCCTCAAGCAGTGTATTGTCCACGGTCTTGACGCTAAATCATTGAAAATGCTTCACGTCCCGACTGAAGCGGTTTTTCAAACTCTCTCGATGGTTCCCAAGACAACGGGCGTATCTCCCGTCAATGCTAAATCAAATGGGACGAGGAGGATTTGGGAGCCACTTCACAATGCTGACTCAACTGGCGGATTCAATTTGTTCAAGAAATGAGATCTCCTCGAGAGTTCGGGTAGGATTGTGTCTGGGAACAAACGAAGGTGCGATTCAGGAAAGTCAATACCCATCAGAAAGGATGAGATCGTTATTTGAACACTTTTCTATTCTGAATTTACCGAGTTTTCAATGGGTACGCTCATTGAGACATTAGTTTATGCTAAAGAAAACTACTAGTAGGTATGTTTGTCTGACTGAATTACTGCGACACTGCTGCTTTCATGCTGGGAATCACTCCTACACCGACAATTTTGTAACCTTGAAAACGCCGTGAGAGTTTTGAGGTTTTATAAAACACGCATTATTTATGGTTTCTGGTTTAGGGTTGAATAAGTTGGAGCGAGTCTTGAACTCTAGTGCATACACTGAACTTAATCAATGAGTGGACCTATTGAATTGCACTGGTTCCTGCCTTTAGCGCTATAAATGAACAAAGTTTTCAGAATATCAACTCGTTTCTGGTAGCTACGTTCAACTTTCCCCGCTCAGTCGATTGCATTTGAATGAAAAGTAGACTGTGCAGATTAGGTTTGGGAGAAGTATTTACATAAATTTTGAGGAGTTTCACTGGTAAGTGTTGACCGTGAGCAATGCACCGGATTTTATTTTTGGTTCAGAAGGGTTGGAGCTTGGGAAACCTGAAAATTTGATAAACCCGCTTCCTCTTTAACATGCATTCGCTCAGACGTCCTTCCCACCCACCTAATCCGGCAGCATCATAACATATTCAGAACACGTTTATCCGCTTTTTACTTTTCTCATATTTTTGCCTCTACTATCTCCTCTACATTCAAACCGTCCTCTAGCATTATTTCCACAATCCTTTGCCTAGTGAGTTCAATAGAATCGCTAGTTTAAAAAAGCGGGACGAATCCATTTTCAGCTTCAAAAGCAATGCCATGCAACCAAGCATTCTTTATGGATGTTTGTCCGAAACTTAAGCACCAAAATTTTTCTTCCTCTTCAACTGAAGTTGAATGTCGGAAAAGCAGAAAAAGAACTCAGAGCCAAGACGGGTTACAATAAAAGAAGATACGTCGTTTGACAGTCAAGATGGTGGTAGGTATTATTGTGAAGGAAACACCACTTGAAGCACTAAGAGCTTTTTTTTTATCGACTAAGTTGATATTTATGCCCAGAAAAGCCAGTTTGCCGAAACAACTCTTCTCTATTTTGTAATGGACTTGACTCTTCTATTACTTTCCACCTGATCCGAGAGTTTTTAGATCTTTCGCTCAAGTGAGTGTACTGCTCATGTGCGCAGTCACCTGTAAGATGAATAAATTCTTTGCATTATTGCTCGCCGTTTTCCGGCACCCGATCCTCGAATATACTCGTGTAGTATAGCACGCGACGTTTACAATTACAATAAGAATACTAAGGAGTTTGTGGTTAAGCTCAGAGTTTTTTACAGTAATAAAACCCAATATACCGAGTGCTGTGCCCGGGCCAATCTCAATCTTCTGAATTATGGGAAAGCTATGAATAATGATTTAGTATGCCTCTTTTTCTTCGAAGTCTTCTTCGCATTCACTTGGTGGCTTTTTTTCTTTTCTCCTTTTCTTTCTAGATGATGTTTTTTTTAATCTTCTTCCATCCTTACCTAAAAATAATTTTCCGCCCGACAGTTCTGCGTTGGGGAAAAGTCACCAGGGTGCAACTTTTCTTCATCTTTTTATCCACGAAGAATGCGAAATGGACGATGTTTACAATCTCCATCAATCGGAGTCTATACGGAATTTTCATTGTGTGAACATCTAGTATTGACTTAGCAGAATTACTAATCACTATACCCATCACTATACCCACCATCATCATAAAATTATCTCATGTTTTGACAAATTCAGTGTTTTAATGTCATCGAAATATGGTCTGTACCTCAGTTATAGTTCTTATGAAAGCTCTGCTCGACGGGTTCGACTGTATAGCGTATATCCTTCTTATGACTTCCACACCATCGTTATCCGTTCCCTCTGATATGCTTAATAAGTCATTGTCTCCAATGTGCTTCGAGTTATGTTTCATATGTTCTGTTACTTAGTGCGAACTGCCAATTAGAGAGAAGATGGGTGAGGAGCACACGGCGCGAATCCAAATAATTGAAAATAATGAGTTAACCATACTGGAGCTTGAAACCATAAATTATATGATTACAAAAGGCTCATACTGTTGACGTGAAAAGATTAATAAAGTGGGGGAGGATGATGTATGGGAGAATCGGGGCTTAAGGAGTTATGAGAAGGTAGGCCCTGCCTATGAAACTCGGTAAGTGTGGGAATTATTTTATCCTTCTCCTGCAAGAGAAGACCGAGTTTGGCATGATGAAGCATACCTAATTACCGCGCGAAACTCTTCTACCTTTTGAAACATTCAAACAGTTTGTATTCACCGACGCACTTATAGATCCGTCCATTACAATAGAACAACAAGTACTTGAGTGGTGAGAGGGGGGGGGGGGGGGGTTCGGAACCGAAACAACACGAGGAACAACATGAGATCACAGAGGGTTTTATTGTGGAAGGGAAGCGAAGGTAATAACCGATGTATATTGCCAGTCTTCATCGGGAGACCGTCTCATTCTATGAAGAATCACCCGTCTGGGGCTTCTGGGGGAACCATAATAAAGAACGAAATGGAGCTTCAGTAGCCACTTCATGAAGGGGCATTGAACCAAGGACGTTTATGAGCATGTCGCCAGCATCGCTCAAGTATGTCTCAGTTGAACTGGCCTTATTCTCAAAGTTTACTCAACAAAAATTCAACCATTGATGCTCTTGGCCTTTTGGTTGGTTACTCGTTGAATAATCAACGTATGTTTTCATGCAAAATGTCAACCTTTCCGATTTGCCTCAAAATTGTTTTCAGGGCGTTTCAAGGTGTCTAGATCAAAATGAGCAAATAATGTCCGTCCGCCGTACGCCGTTTTTTGATTGTAGAAAATTATCCAAAAAAACTGAAATTTTAGTCACGGACCCGATTTGGGCTTCAGTTGGTCCTCAAAACTTTCTAGCCCGATCGGATCAAACATGGTAAGGGGGGGGGGGGGGGGTGTAGGGACAAAATGTGTTTTTAGAAAAAAAGGTTTCCAAGATTTTTGGCAATCTATGCGTGTAGGGTACGATTTTCCGCTAAATTTTGGACCCTGGACCGATTGGAATGGGCCCAGGACACGCCACACCCACCGTTTCTCCATGTTCGGTATGTTCGGCGATGTAGGCTTGTTAGGCATCGTTTTCTACTCATTTTTGGACGCTAAATCGACTAGTATGAGTCTTCTTGTTCTTGGTCTGAGAAATAACCAACCCCTGTGAATGAATTTGCAGCGTTATTATTCAGAAACACTTTTAATTTTTTGGTTAGTTACCTATCCTTTGAATAGTACACCTATGGTAGTTATCGTGCAAAAAGTCAACCTCGTCACTTTTTTTTTTTTTTTTGAACAGGCAAGTTGCATGTGACGGTTTACTGTGTCTCTTACTATAATATTTATTGTGCAACACGCTAGACATAAAGCAATGTTGAAGTGGACGAGAAGGAAGGGACGGGCGAGATTACTGTGATATGAGGAGAAGGTAAACTTCTGGATAAATTCTCGGCACGTGACTCGAGTGTACGAATTTCGTGAAGGGGCTAAGAAGCAAATGATGGGAAGGGGGTGGTTTTGAAGAGGGCTGAAGGATGTGGAAACTTAACTCGTTATCTTCCGTCTGGCCAAGATCAGGAAGTAGGAAAACCAGTTGACAAAACACGGGTGCCTCACGATAGCTGGGTTTTCGTGAACAAGCGCAGCTAGCTGGGGGATTTAAGCAGATCTGATGGGCCGGAGAAAACTTGCGACTTAACTCCTACATTGAGCTGGCAGGCTTTCTCGGAGTGCCGCCGACTTTCCATCGTTTTCTTTGCTGAGACGCCAATTCCGCTCAGTTGTGATTGTTCGAAGAAGTGTCACCGCAGTTTCTTTTGTCGGAGACAAAGTTTGTCGCCTGTTTGAGAAGAAACGCTGTTTATCCTCACGAAGAAAAATTCAAGACTTGGGGCTTTACAGAAACAATTCCCTTGGAGAATGGGAAGTTATCCGTACCGATAAAATGAACATGGACGCCGATATACACTGACCATATCACAATATTTAGGTCTTCGAAAACATAAGGGTTTTTGCAAAGCTTACCTTAAATATAATGCGTGGGATGGGAAAGTGGGTTTTCGAGATTCTCGGGCACCTAGGCCTGTGGGTTAGGCATCATTTTTCATTTGATGTTGTTCAAGGAATAATCAACCTTTGTGGAAAAATTTGCAGCGTTCTTATGTATGAAGGTGATGTCAGTCTCGCTGACTGCGCGATAAGTTTTTAAAACCCCATATAACAAAAAAACAATCATTTGCTTTTAACGACTTTATAAGGAACCAAAGAGGGCCCTAACGGACGTGAACATGACTTATGCACTTAAAGTGCATGTCATAATTCAATTGGACCCAGTAAGTGCGTAAATTACGAGTGGCAAACGATGGTTTTCACATGGAAACCAACATGCTCCAGAAATCATACGTTACTTTTTTCATCAAGCTTCACCCTGAACTCCTCGAGTATGCCATCAAAAAGTTGGTTAAGAACATGTTTGTAATACAAAACTTTTTTCAACAAACATCCGTCTTCCACGTTCTTCATCGTTATTCAATATTGTGGAAAATGAAAATATAGTACTACTTTTATTAGTACAGTAAATATGCAATTTTTTCAGTAATAATTGAGGGAGCAATGGTTATTTCAGTGAGTTTTGTTCGATCGACGTCAGACAAAAAATTTACATGAAGTCTTATAGAAAAGACTAGGAGGCCATTTTGTAGGAAGTACCAAATAGACCCCTGTAGTTCACCTCAAGCGTTGGTTCAGTGTATGAGTAGGTATGATACATCGCATATAACTTATTGGTTCAGTGTGTACTTTCAACCTGGTGAGCAGGAGGAGATCGATAAGAATCCATTCAGGAAGGAGCGCTCCAATCAGGTTTCCCGAATTGATTAGAAGGAGTTGTTTTAGATTTGTTGTTCATTTCCTGTCTCAGAGCCAGACGATGTTTTCGTTTTGTGGTAAATTCAGCCACTGGATCTGGAATTGGGAGCAAGGGGTTTATACGGTCACCCTTATCTGAGGCATTATCATCCTGCATCGCTGCCATGTTTGACTGGGAAACAACTTCCGAAAAAGATATTTTTCCTCCTCTTTTTCGATAGTGCACGTTTAGTATGAAGAAACTGACCGGGAAGAAGAGTGAGAGGTCGTTGCCAACCCAGGAAATATGAGTAATATTGTTTGGAAAGATTGAAGAAACGTTGGCACCGTGTTGGGCTTACCCCGAGCCTGCCAACAAACCACCCATTGTTGGATGGAGTTGTTTATGCCAAGGCTCCACTTTTAAAATCTTCTCTTTTTTCAAGGCATTTCCATTCTTATCTGCTCTGCCACTTCTCTACTAAATTATGTCATCAATATCACTTTGTTCATCGTGTTGATACGTGGAGTGGAACGGAAAAGTCGGTTAAAAAATAAATTGATAATTTATTACGTCATGTTGATTGTAGAACACCTATTTATTTATAATATAATATAAAGGGCTTTACGTTCGTGCATATCTACTAAGGTTTCTAAGTTGTAGATTAAGTTGTGAGTGTGAGTGTTGGTAGATTATTAGGCAGAGACTACGTTAAAAATGTGTTCCTTAATTGAAAACTACCCAAGTTGTCATGTTATGAACACGATAATTAGACCCTGTGTTGAGTTGCCCCCGGGTCACTTGTATGTGTTGTAACATTCACGACCTGTTACTCAATGATGTGGTCTTTCTTCCCCAGGGTGATGTAGAAAATCAACAATTCACTCAGTACGACAATCTCTTTGATGTTTCAGCCTGCGGTCAAGTTGAGATTGGCCTCCAAGGGATGTTTGGCCCTTGGGAACCCGTTTTGGGTGCTCACGTTCAAAGCCTGTGTGAGGCTTTAGATCTACCCGCACATAGAAGCACGTTTGGACCTGGACCAAGGGCATAGAGAGTTTTCCATCAATCTCCATCCTTCTCAAAACCATCTGAATGCAGCTGTCAAAGATCTGATCACCTTCCTCAACTGGACTCGAGTCGCCATCGTCTATGAGGAAGATTACGGTGAGTTGAGGATCCCCTTTGATTTTATTCAGCCGATTTCTATTCAATTCGAAGTAAAATCTTTTACAAATCCCGATTGAAATCTTTACTAATGGCTTGAGTTCAATGGAGGGACCTAATAGAAGCGAAAGGATGCACCTAATACCGTTCTACGTTCATTTTCTCAAACCCATTAAGATAACCCGGACTTTTCCAGCGATCTGATTTCCGCTGTTGAAGAGGCCTCCAATCGTGGTACCCCTTTTGACTCAAATTCAGCACGGCATTCCGCAACCCCAGAGTACGAGTGTGTTGGCCAAACGTTGGTAGTAATGAAAAGCGTTGCTTCATTTTTGTAAAGTTCACGTTTTCTTGTACATTTTTACGAAATCTCCTAATATTAACTGAGGAGGATTTGAATTAGAGCATACATATACAGGGTGTCCTGCAACCCCCGCCCCCCCCCCCCTCTTCGTCCAAATGGGTTTAAACATTTTTTTTTTAATATTCACATTTAAAGCAAAGATCTAAAAATATCTTATTTCCGCATCTCACGCAACTGCGCAACCAAGCGTTACAACACCATCTTTCTTATTTTAAATGAGAACCCCAATTCTTTATTGCAGATTCGGATTCTACCCAAACTTTGATCCCTCAACCAACTTTTTTATATTACTCGTAACCGGTTTAACGAGCAGGCAAAGTTTTGCAACCCCAAAATGTCAGGTAGTGATGATGTTGACCTCTATGTGTGGCACATGATTGTCATTGCTTTTCAAACGCTGATTCACGAGGTACTATCCGTTTCTAGATTCGACTCATTTTTTTGGTGAATATTGATTCAAAAAAAGTCTATCGTCTACAGGTGCTTCTTGGATCGATGGCTCAGAAACTTAGTTTGAAATCATTATTATTGTAATCGACTCACCCTTGGTGTAGTTGAAGGAAAACACTTCAGAATTCTTATGACACGTTTTAATGTACAATAGTAGACACTTGATCAGAGAGAAACGGAAACAGAACGTGAGATTCGTAAGAGACTTTAGAGACGTATATACAGCAAGGAGTTGGAATACAACTGGGCTGAGGAGTGGGGCAGAATGCCCGTGCAAGTCTTATCCACAGCCTTCTAAATGAAGCTACAAGAGCGAAACAGTTCACCCTACTTTTGACATTTCTGATGCATATTATCAATTCAGATAATGAATACAAAAAAAAGAGACATTAAAGTAAAATATCATTCAATACATTTTGGTAGGAAATGAACGCAGAACGAAGAGAGTGATCTGGGCCTCTTTTGAGGAAATACATCGAGTCATAACAATCGATATCATTCAAATATCGATTCTGGTATTGAGTATTTTCACAGTGAATAATGTCCAAAATTCGGAATAATCCAATCTTGCAATATTAAATTTGGGTGGGTTGCGCAAATATGATATTTGAGATCCTTTCAAAGAAATATGAAGATTCAAAAAATTTTTGTTTGTTTTTACTCCCACTTGAATGATTTTTGGAGGGGGGAGGATAACACCCTGAGTGAGAAAACCCCTATATATGGAATCGTTCACGATCTGTTGACAGAAAGAAATCAAAGAAAACAACTCTTGTCGAAAGAAAATACGAACTGGAATATTTCCACGAATTAAACCATTGCTTTAACCATTTTTCTTTCTTCTTCAGCTGTTTGGCGATGAAGAATGTATCCTTTCAACTTCAACTTTGAACTTTTCTCTCAACAATTCTATTCCTTTTGTTTCAAAAGTCAAGCATTTCGAAACATTTTATGAACTACTTTATTCACTGGCGTGTATCATTTTGCCTCTGGGCGCGAGTGGTATTTTTCACGAGGAAAACTCAGTGAAGTTTGATGGCACGCAATTGCACGTGCGGGTGAAGGACCAATGTGCCCGGAAAGCCTGAATCTCGTAATTTGCGGTCGTAGCTCAATGTTTTAGTTTCGACAAGTTGGGCTACACCAGCTTTTTGTACTTAGAAATCATGATTGGGGATAGAGTGAGCATTGATGATCGCATTGGTATGATAATAGTCATAACGCAACCCTCTGAAAGTAATTCCGCGACGGTGAATTACTCCAGGTGGTTCGCGCTCGAGTGAAAGACCGCATCTTTGAGGTCTCTGGAGTACCAGAACAACAACTTGTTCCTTACTGCCTACCCTTATTGACATTATCCATCTTGATCTATTGGTACTGGTTTGTTATGGACGGTTCAAAACCAATCTGAATTCGATCCAACGTCCAAAATTTTGTGGAAAATGACATTGTCTAGGTCTGAGAAAAACTCATTTTCAGAATTACGCCATCACCATATTCCCATAACCCTCACTCGGTCCGTTTGGGCGATTGGGCTGAACTGTTTCGAAGTACCGACTAGAACCGGATAGGAATCACCTATACAAATTGATTTTTTTGACTTACAGTGAACATTGTTTTTCGAACCAGAAATTAATCTCAGTTGCTCTTTTTTGAAAACAGTCGGTCATCAAAACGTTTCGGCCTGATCGCCCAAATGTAGGCAAGAAATGAATAAAAACGGATATATTGAGAACTGTTCAATATATTTTTGGGAACCAAGCGTTTGGTACATAATTAATTTTCCACTATAAATACTGGACGTTTGATCGACAAAGGTGGATATAGGCTGATGCCTGTTCGTGGCACACAACCAAGTTATGAGTAACAATTTTCCAAAAATGTTTCCAAATGCACTGAGAGCAGACCAGAGTAAGGGACCAACATCGTCTGCGATCAAGGCGAGAAACAAATTGAATAACCTAATTATAATTTTCACAATTTTCTTCAAGTGGATTCATGTATGTACTAGACTAGTTATGTCCGTCCCAGTGCAGTTAGTATCATTAATCTATTTTTTCAACAGCAAAATCAATCAGCGCCAAAGGTCAGAACAACTTTTGGACGTAACGAAATTTCGTGAATCCCGCTTTGTAGATAGCTCATGAAAATTTTGCCTTCATTGTTTGATAGGTAGCGTGGTACGGGCTTTTTAAGACAATTCTGTTGGTAACCCTTCTTGTACCCAACTCTACTGAACTCGTATCTGACTAGTTCCGAGTTCTTTTCTTCGTCACTGATCCTATAATGGCCTCACGAACTTCGGATACGTGCATGAGCTTCTGAATCCGCATCAAAGTTGCCATCCTTTACTGTTATTTGACAAACCTATCTGAGGGGCAATTACCAAGAAAGGACTGAATTTAAAACAGCGGCATTATTTAGAAAGCCTTCGTGGTCATCATATTGTTGGAAGAGGTTCAATGAATACGTCATAGTTCTTGAAATTGTCGTTAGGAATCTTAAGATCTACTTCTAGCTTCCGACGCAATGATAGGAAGATATATTTCACTTAAGGTAAGGCCGAAAACCTAGGTCACTGAATTTGCTGTAAAATCATTCCTTTTTTTTGAAAACATACATTATTGTCGTCAAAGAAAAGAAAAGGACCACAATATCGTTACATTTGATGGTGATTAGGAAACATTTTCCCCTTCTCGTGCGATCAGCTCCTCTATGTTAAATAAAAATCCAGCTAAAGTTACAAAATAATCTACTGTTCATTTACCCACCAAACGAGAGCATTAGTAGCAAGATGGTTTTTTAAAAATCAATTTCCCTTGAAAAACCATATTACCAATTTATCTTCAGTATTGGTGCGAGTGGTAATTTTGTACTTACGAATTGATGAACATTGGGACAGCACTGTTAGTGGTATTTTGGTCTTCTAAAGCTAATACTTCTCAGGTGTACAAAAAAATTATCATCCGTTTTGAAGAGTTTAGAGTTTATTAGTCTATTAATTACACGAAATCAACTATTGGTGATTCAATGTACGTACATCTACTATCGGTGATGTGATGTTTATTTTACCGAGCAAATATGGCAAGATGGCATATCCCACAGAAACAATTCACTCACATACTGTGTAAGTGCGGTGTGCCTGGGGTGAAGGGGGGTGGGGAGGTAATGGGAGCGCAAACACTCAATTATTCCACAACGAATGAATGATGACGGAGTTGCCAGTTTTGGTAGGCACATCCCATCGGAAATGTTCACACCACTTGGGAGTTCTTTAAATGAAAATGTTCTATGTATCAAGTGATACAGGGGCTAGCGAAGCCATATTATAGCAAATTTATAGACAGAGGATAAAATATATATTTTGTATAAATATGTTGACCTATTAACGCTTCTGAGGCAGTAGATGAAACTGAAAAAGTGCTGATTCTTGACTAAATCTTACTAAAGTGCCAAATGATAATACCACTAGTACATCTTGAACATCTGATCAATAGGACCCATCAGTATTGAGAACGATGCCGAACATGAACAAATAGCTGTGTGAAATTCAAATTCGAATCCAATTTATGATTGCTATGTTGCCACTGCAGGGGGTGTGGTGGTTTAAGCGACCCTCCGTTCGGTTTTGATCACAGTTTTGTTCTATTATTGTTTGAGGGCGATAGGTGCTCTTTTGTAGGTTGCATTCCAAGTTATGAAATCTCATTGGCAAACAAATTACCTTCCCATTTTCATTAATATGACGTATTTGAGGGCAAGATTCTTCAGTTATATACTTCCATTATATACCCCCCCCCCCCTCAGGCGCTGCTTACCTCACTCGTTTCAGCATTCTTTAATTTAGTAATTAACGGAAATTTCTCGTATTAACAAAGATTTCTCATAATGCCGCCAATTGCATGAAACACCCAATAATCTTGACTCACTAACCATCATGGTGTTTTAGAATAAATATAAATAACTTGAAAGAAAAAAAAACACTAAACTCAAAGCAGGTAATGCATTATATTTAGTTTCACTGCCTCAAAAATTAGACTGCATCGGAATAGTTTTTGACTAATCTACATTTCAATTACAATTTCCGCTTCCGCATTTTAATCTATCGCCATTCAAATTGGCCGTTTGCTGTTTGTGGATGTATCACATCTCTGAATCGTTCAATATTGTTATGACTTCGCTTGATAAACAGTCAACTTCAAGACTATTCAACTTTCTGTAATCCTTCTAAACGTCCCAACTACGTTTTATGTTTTTTATTATGATAATATGACTTTTTTCATTTTGTGTTTTTGAATAGGGTTGGAATTCAAACTGACTTCTTCTTCCTATAAATGTTTTCTCCTTCCTTCAAGGAAAAATGTTTGCCTTGGTGGACTTTACATAGGAAGCCCAACATTCATGTCATATCTCAGTTAGACTGGATTAGTCCTGTAAAAACCGAATCATCCCTTTCCACGCCTTCACCTATACCCGTACGAGTCAGAGCACATAACTACCCTTTTTCACTCCTTGAACTACACCGCTCTAAATTTGCGTTTTGCGACCCTCACGTTTACGTTACCTATTTTCAATTTTTGTATCAGTTCCATGTGTTCTCACAAAGTTTTTGACTTTTTGAGCCCTTACATTTGTCGCTTTTTGGTGATTTTTTCTACACCGGTTTTTTGGCATGACGTTACTTTTGTTTTTGGCAGAGATGCATGAGCTTCTGATACATTTTTGATGATTTTGAATTTTTTTATTTCAACAAAGATTTGTGCTACATATACATTTTTTACTGAACATACCAACATTTTTCCATCACTTCATCCAAGCCGAAAAATATTTGAGCGATCCCAGGACTTTCTATTCGAGAAGAAGCTATCAAAACTGGGAATGTTTGGATTCTCAATCGTGTGAATGTCTAGGAGGAGAATATACATGTATGTTGCTGATTAGTTCAATATTTAAACCAACTTGGTTCGAATACGTTAATCTAGTTCCGATATTTCTTGCCAAAATCTGATCTGATTGTAGATTTACATAAAGTATACATACATATACATAAATTATACTTTTAGAGTTCTAGCAGGCTACTCTATAACGGTACCACACTATTGAGAAAAAAATTCTGGTTAGACATCAGATTGATTGTTGAAAATAGGTGCTATAATAATATAATGTTGTTGAAGCGAAATTTAAAATATCATTGGATTTGTTCAGGCTTGTTCAAGCTCCAGGAACTAGTAAAGTCACCACCCGGATCCCGGACTGAGATGTACATCAGGCAAGCGAATCCCAACTCGTACAGGCACGTGTTGAGGGAAATCAGGCAGAAAGAAATATTCAAGCTGATCGTTGACACGAACCCTGCCAACATGAATCTCTTCTTTCGAGCGGTGAGTATCGGGAAAATTATTATTATCTGTAGAGCGTGAGAATTTGATTGAACAGTTGCTCCAGAATACATTTTGTATTTCTGCTCCAATAAAACAATTCAATTTTTTTTAAAGTAAGCATAAAATATTCGGATCAACTTCATAGTTAAGAACCAGTGAACAAGGAAGTACATTTTTTGAGGACATTGTTTTGAGTAAAATGTATCACATATTCAAGGCGATCCCCCATGCACGATACACTCGTATGAGGGATTCTGTTCAAGCCAAAGTCCTGATGGTGTGAACTAATTACCCACTTGTGCACCGGTCTGGTATGGAAGCGCTGCAGGGCACAATGCCTCTGTTCCTTTTGACTCGTCTCGCCTTCTGATTGGTTCATTACATAATCATGGGTTGAGTTGCCAATCAAAATCCATCAGTTGCGAAATGATTTCCTTCTGATCCACATCATAAATCTAATTCTCTAGAAAGGCATTAATTTCTTTTAGGATCTTCATGAAAACCCTAGAAGAATCTTTATAAAACCACTGCAGAAAACAGTGAGGGAAGACTGGGGTCCCAATTACCTAACACTGGGAACTAATGGACGCAATCATTTTTACAACTGTGCAATTATCGTTATTCCTGATTCATTTATACAAGTAATATTGGTCAACATCAAGGGAATAGTTTTTGCCTTTTCACGAGAGCAACAGGATGGTTTCGCTCTTGGGTTGATGTTACGAGTTTTCTAATGCTTTCTGCCCGCGACATTTCGTGTTGTGTGACAGACTGTGAGATGGGTTGCCCGTCCAGCACATCCTAATCAGAGTCACCCTTGTGTACGGTTAATGCAAAAAACAGGAATACGCTCTACTAAATCCGAAATTTGAAGGTACCTTTATTATGTTGAAGTACTATTATCGAAAAGGCCTTTCCACGAAATATTATAGAGAGTTATTAACAACGTTTTGTATAGAACATACTCAAAATAAACGATCAACTATGAAGTAGATAGTTTAGTTCACCTGACCTATATAGTTTAGTGATCGTAGTACACTGTCATTGTAACAGAGTACTCGTTTTAGGTATATTATTTATACTCGTTACCAGCTTTATGCATATTAACTAGGTGTAGCGTACAGCTTTTGTACTATCTGCAATTGCTCAAATGTATTATTCACCAAGCTCCAAAGCATATCGTATACCATAACAAGCACAAACTGATCGAAACGCATTGGTACATGACTTCCCCCACTTTGCTTATAATTTATTATTTAATGTGATGAATAATGTGAACCCTGAGGTGGATGTAGGCATTGACAGCTTGATTATATTTATGTCAATGATCGGTACCGACACGATAAGAGAAGACTTTTGGATATGGTATCAGAAGGTCTCTTTTCGTCAAAATGGCTTGTGACAGTAACATGTGATTGTTGCAACTTCAGATGTACACGCCGGTTACTCGACGGACATGTATCCTTGTAGATAGGTCATGATAAATTTAATTAAATAAGGAAAACGTTTCCGTAAAAATGGTGGGGGAGGTTAAAATAAGTGTTGCTGGGAGCTGGAACTTAGCTGTCCACTCTGGAAAAGAACCGTTGTTGGATGGGTAAGACTTTTTCTCAGCTTCATTCCTTCTCATCCCGTGGATCAGCGAGTGTAGCGGTGGGAGGGATAAAGCTGTGGGCGAATCATTTTAACGACTTGTTTTCTCTTTCTATACCACCATCCAGCAACAAGAGCCATTTCTCAGGGATATGTGTCTTCTAGGCCCCCTTCTACCATCCCTCAGCTTTTTTTGCCCGACATGAAAGGCTCCCAGCCAAAAGCCTTTCGCAATAGGAGCTCCGCTAGCTGGCATTATTACTGGCGGACGAGGACATCCCTAGCAGTATACGTCACTCTGAACAAACGTCCCGCTCCGAATTGCTGGTCTCTGGAAAACAGGGCTCTGCAGTGGCACATCAGGGCTATGATAGGTATTCTTGTTGACTTGATTAAGTGTGAACAATTCAATAATAATCATACGATCACATGCTATATTTTTACATCAAAAGCTGAATTTGAAAAGAAACCTTCCAATCTATTTTTGTATCTTATTATGGAATGTAGAAAGCAGAATTTGAAAGTGAAAACTAAGAGACAAAAGCTTTTCATTCATTATAAATATATGCCCAAACACGATGGCTGACGTCATTAGAACGAGCTGGGAATGAAGTGTACATTTTCAACCGGGGCTGAATACTTTATGAATAGCGCTGGAAAATCCAAAACTTCATTTGCCAACCTTTCGTGAGAGAAGAGAATGATCTATTCACTTCGGTCATCCGTTTTTAGGACAATGGAAGATGTTCGTAAAAGTCCCTCAACATCAATGGTACAAAAATAAAATCAATGGTACAATGGTATAAAAATAAATTTGCTGAATAAGGCTGTGACAAGTAGGTACTACCGGCAAGTGAAACGTAATTGAGGAAAATGAGAGCAGACTCCGCTTTCTGGCTGGATCAGGTACAAAGGCTATGGAAGTGAAGAATCCTAAAAAGTTTTCGGTAAATATGTTCAAAGAACCTAAACTTTGCAATTTCTCGCCGCTCACGAACAAAGAAAAACTTTAATAAAACCTTCTCATATCAACAACTCTTTGCTTTGGTTTTGAGCGACGATCCCATCACTTCCTAATAGCGTTGAAAAGTTGGTCGGGCTTAATTTCACTATAACGAACTTCATCAGTATTCAAGGCAAAGTTACCACTTATAGACTTAACATTTTTTTTTTTTTTTTTTTTTTTTTTTTTTCACGAAAGGTTGGCCGACGGGATTTTTGGTTTTTGACAAATTTGGTTTCCCTCTAACTCCTCCGTTGCTTTTTGTAATAGCCATTCAGCGATCATCCAAAAACGCGTCTTACTTAGAAGTCCTTGTTGGTTTTGTCCCTTCATTGCAGGCATGAAAGTACATATTTACAACAGTAGTCTTGAGGTCAACTTATAATTGCGCAGCTTACATTCATCGAAGGCATTGTCAATTTGTACTCTTACTTTGGTTTGTATGTTGAGTGGTGCTGCTCTGTTTTGCCTTTTTTCTGGGCCGGGCTCAGCCTAGGGGTTTAGTCTCAAGTTGCACACGGCCTGAGTTTGAGGAAAAGTATAGGGTTAACAGAGCAATCTGCAAAGCAGTCGTTGGGGAGAACAAGTTGAAACTTTGCGCTTGATGATCGTGGGTTGAATTCTTTAATATGGTAACAAAGTCACCAATCAAATATTCAATACCCACATTGAATTGAGTGTTGAAACGTGAAAATTGTTTGTCGCCGTAAAACGGTGTAGAATCACAATATATTTTACTCACGAGTTTTTCTAGATGAATCTACATCCTACCACCTAGACCTAAATATCCCAGGTGTGTACCTACGAAATCAAGAAGACTGAAGTTACTCGCCCAGTGAAATGGTGTCTAGGAGACTTTATACAGAAGAAAACTACTCCGTTCTCAAAACGGGATGTATTTCTTTAGCATAGGCGAGGGAACCAAGTATTCAGACCAGAATGAATCCAGGAGACGGGATTTCAGTGGAGCGTAATATTTCAAAGGAGAAGGAAGGCAAGATGAGTATCCCACCTACACTTCGCAATTCGCTCATAAGACGGGAAATCAGCTGAAACCGCTGTCTTCTGATGGGTAGTGAGGGCTAGTAATAAGCTAAACTGGATAGTATATCATGAAAACGAGATCGTTGATTCACGCGATTCCTAATGGTGATGAATCCATCGGGAAAATGGGAGGACTCCTACAACTTCCATTCGGCATCATCTCCTATGTGTTCAGCAATTCTGCGTTACCTACACTACTCGGCCAGAATTGTTCACTGATACCACTAACCCTGGGCTCCCTAGGCTAAAACGCAAGACGCAGCAGTCTTGATGGATGGGTAGATCCCCCCGCACTAACGCACTTGAGATTTTTAGGGGCACTCAAATTTCAAGAAAAATAAGTTTCGATGGTGTAATGTAATTCCTCAGTGTTCTTAATTCCTGGTTAGCTACTGCCACCTTACCTAGAGTGATGAATTTCAAACATATCCTGAGAGATCAACCTGGTGAACGGTTAGTGGCTCAACCGTAGGGTAGATGATGCTGCAATTCCTCCCGGTATCTACCCCCTTCCCCTCATCCTCTTTAATGAAATGTTGCAATATACCTACATCTGTACGATACCCTCAGTGAGTATTTTCTTCTTTTCGAGATAAACCAGCGAATGATTGTGTCCGAGCAAACTCTAACTGAGGTTGTTGAGCATCTTGACGATTTCTATACTTGATTCAGTGGTCTGCTCTTCCGTTCTATTTTTTTTATGGCCCTTTGACACCGCTTATTACTTCTCACCCTTCCAAAGCTAAGGGACCCTAGCTGTCCACCATTGACCTACCGCTATTTTTTCATTACCACCTGTAGATGATTCATTCAACCTCGATTCTTCATTGTTTCTATTCCTGCATTTGTCGTTAACTCGGGTTTTCCATTGTGGAGGGAGGGGTAGCCACTACTACCGGCTCCTCAAAACATGATGAGATGTTTGGAAATCACTTCACACTCACCTTCCTTTTGTTCCGTCATTCTTCTTTTAGATTTGGTCAGAAATTTGATATTCAAGTTTGAATATTTCTATATGTAAGTTGAAGAAGAAATGATAAAACCTAATTATCTCACAACCATATGCCCACCCGTGAGATGTAAATGCTGGCGAATGAGAATTTTTATATCTACGAAATATTGTGTCAGTTCTCAAAGGACAAAAAAAGTCGTTAATGGCGTCTCGTTTACTGAAATGGTTTATCGTATGGGAAAACATCCACTTTTTGCTAACTTTTGACGAGACATGGAACATTGATGGCTTCCAAAGAGAGTGAAAACCTGAAAAAAGAGAGAATAAAGTTAATGGGAAAAAATAAACTTTCTGCGTGATGGGAGAGGGCTGTAGAAAAGCGAAGAGCCCAGTTAAAAGTTGGATGAACCTACAAATTAAGTCGTCGTTTCCTTCACCATTTCGCCGAACATCTCGCTCTCCAACAGGATAAATCCTAAGAGAGAAAAATCCCTCCTAAACAAACTTTCCAACGTCTCCACCCTTTCGCCTAGCTAGAGTACGACGTCAGCGATAAAGGGATATTGCATTTTTTAATCAAGCAAAAAGGAAGACAGTTAACGTACTTTCAACCGTTCCCTCAGATGCCTTGGGAGGGAAAAAAACAACAGAAGTCTGGGTAAAACAGAGGGAGAAAAATCTTTCGCATCAAATATACTGCTTCCACCGAAAAAATTTAATGGGGAGTGGGTAGTCGGTATCCACTGTCGTAATATTACTTGGCCAATTTCTGGGAACTTTCTCGCTTCAATTGACTTGATATTTTGCACTCATTAAAGAACACTTAAAAAAGAATTCGGAATAAAAGTTGATTAGATTTAATCGTTGTCTTAGTCCATCCCCTTTAATACGATATATTGTTTGTAATCCTTCATACAATGGGTGCGCTTCGCCCTCTCGACGTAGTCGGTTACACTCTGAACAGGGAATTGATAGCGTAATGTCAGTCCATACCTTTGACTCCTATTGAGGGCGTAACAAGAGAGACAAAAGGCGAGAAGACGTTGATGCCCCAGGCATTCACCATTATCCGCCTACAGTTGGATGATTGATCTTCGTTACGACTTAGATGGTAGTGAGGTACATTCGTCTAATTAGGTGAATTGAGAATGAATGCGCAACATGTATTTGTATTCATTTACGCTTATTTTTTCATACAAAAACTATACTAATTATACTAAAATGAGTCATTATTCTAGGAAGAACAGGCACATGTAATAAAGCGTACCTCTAAGTTATACAGATCAAGTATACCTACTTCCAAAATATTTTCCCAAAAGTCCCATTGGACCGATAATGTGGTTACTTTGGATGAGCGGCCATCAGTTCGACCATGTCGATACGACTCCGCAACCGTTCAAAATTTGATGAAAATGAGACCCTGCGCGTATGGGCCTCCAAAAATATCGAAAACCAATTCCTAAAGACATATAACTTCTCCTCAATTTCTGGCGATTTGGCTGAAAAGTTTTCAGAACAAACTAGATATTATGTAGAGACATTTAACAGAATTTTAGACTTTTGGAAAATTTTCTACTGTCAAAGACGGTGCATACGTTATACGGTCATTTGAGTCTGAAAATTGTAAAAAATCGGTAACGTTGGTTTTTTTTTTTTTTTCAAAGTCAAAGCGCGCCATTGTTCGGGCATAATCTAGGTACGGATAAGTTTTAACATTTGACACGGGGTTGGTGTTGTCAGCAATCATATTTTACTCGAAACCACGTAAATACTTTTTGACGTTGACGAGATTATCCTAGCAATCTCAGGACAAGTGCTTTCTATTTCAAATTGGGATGAGTCAAAATTAAACTGACTAATAGCAAAATTCACGAATCCCTGTAGTATAGTTACTAGGTGAATAGGAAGGAGGGTTACGGACGAGACCCAAAACAAATGACTCGTATTAGTTGCACCTGATCCACAACTTGGTGGGAATGCACCTGCAACTTGGAAAATATTGAGTGGGGCTCGTGTCGTAAATATGCAAATTTACAGCCGTCCAGGTTCTTACCTAACAATGACCTCTCTCAATTTGAGAGTTTGGGGAGTACGAGACGAGGAAGGGTGAAATAAAGTCATCTGGTGAAATAAGAAACAAGCGTAGAATACTAATGACCACCACGTAGAGACGGTATGATGAACTCCGACAAACATCTATCATTATTCTGCCCAGAGGCTTCCAGGCGGGAAATTCGGTTATCCTTCGTACATTCCCTTGGACCCTTCGTCGGGTGTAAGTAACATAACTGGATATAGCAACTTTCGAATGAGCTTGTACGCGTAAATGCGTTGAACGACGAAAACTTCTATCACGCTTACAATACCAAGTAAAATAATGTGCATTATATGATGATACACTATAAAGATATTACGAGTCAAACATCACATATACGTGATGTATATACATGAACTTGCTCTGGTATTTTCACAATAAGAGGGATTCGGATCAGGATTCAACTATACAGATAGCGACCTTCCTGAAAGAGGCCCAACCACAAAATAAAATATTGATAATTCTTTTGTTGACAGTGTATCGTCTCTCACTTGTCGCATAATTCAAAACCTAGACAGGTAACATCCCTTATGCATCCACCTAAAATTTGTTTCCTAAATGAATTCCTCTTATTGAATCTTATTAAATGAATTCGTCTTATTGCTCAGGACTATATTTTCAATTTGGTTCAGCCAATTTCCATCCTAATTTCTCATTATTGCACTCTTCCTTCTGTTCTTGTATGAATAATATGTTTTGTTTATGATTCACCTAATTGGGCTTTCTCGTACAATAAAAAAAATCAGAACTTGCCAAAATATATGAATTTATTTCAAGTTCATTTTATACAAATAACCCAAAATTGTTTGCCTAAAGAAGTCAATTTCTTCAGTTTGCCTTAAAATTTATTTATTTTAATTTTTTAATTTTATTATTATTTCTGTATGTGTGTGTATTTTGGTGGGTATGTTTTCGAAACCCCATATTTCCGGCTTACAACTTTGGATATAGGATTTTTTCCGATGAAGAGACCGTCAAAATTTATCAGCCCAATCACCTGAAACGGTTGTAGAGTAGCATCATTCTACTAAATAATGGACGCCAAATCGATTAAATGATTCCCAGACCGTCGACTATGAACGGATGTTAGGGTATTTGAGTTTGTCGGGAACATCTCTCTAAGCACCTGTGTAATCTACGTGCTTACTTACCCCGTTAAAATATTTGTTTGAGGTAGAAAACATTTGGAAAGCCATTATCAAATCGAATATTCAAAGTAGTATGGTGCGGATCTAAGTAAGACCAACAGTTGTTACCCGCTAAAGTATCACGCATCCATCCAAACTTGCGCTATGATTGTTATATGCCAACCAAATTCCATGATGACTCTCTCTTGAGAAAGGCCCGAAAATCGGGTTTAAAGTCAAGTAGGTAGACGCATGAGAGGAAATGTTAATTATTGTTGTAACGGGGCTACAGGGAATACTGTGGAGTTTGTGAACATCAGATTCCTTCCACCGTAAACTTGAGATTCCCGCGTACGTGAGGAATACCTCAATTGTGTTATTCTGAACCCTCTCAAACTAGGTATTGATCTCACGGACCAAAACAAGATGAGGATGACATAATTATAGGGTGGGGGCAGTATGAGAGTGACGCCAAACATAAAATACAAATCAACTCACAAGATGTCATCAGCGAATGACAATATAATCTTTGAGTAGGTTCGTAATATTTGATGAGATGTAAGTGAGAATACAATTTTCGTACCTACACATTTTGACCCATGCTTCTCCTCCCCCCCCCATTTTGTCTGATCGGGTTGAAACATTTCGAGGACCAACTAGTGCCAAAAACGGATTCCTCACCAAAATTTCAAGTTTCTACAAAATTTTCTACTACCAAAAAACGGCGCGGACGGCGTAAAGCGTACGGCGGACAGACATTTGACTTTTTTGATCTAGACACCTTGAAACGCAAAAAAAAAAAAAAAAAAGATTGGCTCATTGCATGAAAACATAGGTTGATACAAGGAATAACCAACCACAGAGATCAACTTCACCCAGGATTTAACCCATTCCGTGGTGAAATTACCATCGACTGCCTTTTCACTCTTACGGGAGCAGTAAATTATTGCCATCTGTTTTCTGATGTCGGAGAAAGGGATAGTATAGTATCAATTCAATAGTACCAATCCGAGTATAGTATCATTTTAGCGTTATATCTGTAATATTCGTTCAAGGATCGGACATAGTATACACATCATACACACATCAATAAGATTTATTATTTGGCGAAACGACCTGGGTGCAGGTGCGAAATAGAAGCCACCAATACGTCCTGAAGAACGTTAGGACAATCACGATACATCCCAACTGCTACGAGATGGTGACATCCTCAAAGTTAACCACGTGCAATATCTCAGCATTAAGCTCAAATAAGAGATCATTGACCCCGATAAGGAACAGAGTTGAAGCGAGTAAACTGCGAGTCCAGACCCACCATCACCAATAGTCCTTACAGATCAAACCCATTCACAGCCGAAATACCTAATCTTCTTAATAACTGATGGTCGACTCATAATATGTATTGGGATTCTCTGCTCCACTGTCAAGGAAAAGGAAAACTTTATTACTTTCTCTCAAGCCCTCCAAAAAAGGAGGAGGAAAAGATCGAGCGTCCCCATATTATATCCCTCATTGCTCGTTGGAGGTCATTCACGGAGAATGCAAGCATGTATAACCCATTCTCCAAGTTCCTCGTCCCTCTGAGGGATGGAAAGACACATCCCGTAATAAACCATCCCCTTGCCCTGGACCTGAGCATTTCCATAATCCATTATACATTTTCCGGTGTGGAGGGGGTGCACGCACAAGGACACATTTAATTAACGAAATAGCGCATCCGTCTTGACTGTCAGAAAAGTCCCGTAGGTATCGTTTTTCAGAGTTGGAAAAATGTATATGCATGAATATTGTGGGTCTACCGTTCATACAACATTTAGGCTGTAGACCGCAGGTTATACACACTCTAAAAACTAGGCACCCCAAACTTTTGTGACACATAGCTTTTTCAGGAAAACAAGAGAACACTCTCTTCTTCTACTTTTTTTTTTTTTTGTTTACTTTTACCTGATAATTTATCCGGTGATGGCCGGCTATGACTGAAATGAGAAACTTTGGGTTATTATTTTGTTTAAATAGTTCCGAGTGACTTCTCAAGCATTTACGTTATATCCTTCCTCCAACCTGAATAACAATATTTGGTGGATAAGACGGTGACAGCCAATGAGGTGATAATACGAACAGTTTTGATTAGGTTTTGAGAAATTATTTGTTTATCGTCACAAAACCTAAATCGCGAAAAAAGTCACTCTAAAGCAGACCGAGAAACGACCGGGATAAAAAACCGTCTCAGGATCGGCAACGGAAAGGAGAATCGCTCTTCCCCTCTCCGAAGGCAAAAAGTGACTACAGTAGCACTCGCCTCACATTTTCAGCAATGTTCAAAAGAGATCTGAAGAGCTCATCGTCTTCACCTGTCACGGGTCGGTGTTTGGGGGAGAAAGTGAGGAGGCCCCGGCTAAAAAGCATGCGTCGCCTTGAATGGCTAGAAAACTAACTTAAAAACGCTGCAAATTCTTACACAGGAGTTGGTTATTCCTCGGACCAGGCGCATGGAGACTAATTTAAAAATCGATTCAGCGCCCATAACTTCTTCCGGTGGGAGACAATTGTTCCGGGGCCTGTCTCATTGGATTCAGCGTCCAAAACTTGGTGGAAAACGATACCCCACACGCCTAAGTCGTCGAACATGGGTAAAATGGGGGAAAGCCGGAAAAGATACCCACCCAACAGTGGGTAAAGCGGGTACCGGACCCATTCCAATCGATTCAGCGTCCAAAACTTTGTGGAAAATGATACCCCACACGCCTAGGTACTAGAAATCTCAAAAACACACATTCGAAATAAGTAAGTAGATAGGCACCCATTTTGATCAATAACCTCATCCAGAGGGCGCCAACCGTTCCGGGACACATTTCATTGGATACAGTGTCCAAAACATACCGGAAAATAATACCCCACTCGCCCAGATCGCCAAAAATCTCGAAAATCCATTATTCAGATAACTCATTTTGACCCTGTGACAGACCCGTGAAATTAGTAATTCACCGTACTTAGATGTTAATTCCGTATAATCATTCATGTTCAATGAATGTTTACTCGTCTGTCCTGATGTATTGTAGGTACACTTGGTGGTCAAAAACTGCTCGCCAAGGTCAAGGCATGGTATAGCTAGAATAGTGACACTGCAGCAGCCGTCTTGATGATGTTCACCTTCCTCGATGTCGATATAGGTACATAATTGACCGATCTACAGCTTTAGTACTCCAGTACTCTAGTACTTTACTTCAGAGAGAGTTGAATGTGTATTTTGGGAGGCGTAAGCTAGGGAGACTCCAACTTACCCATGAGGAGTACCTGAGTAGCTAGTCCCTTCCTCAAGTCTGCGTCAGTTTAGTTAGGTATCATCCAAAGCTAGATTATAATCTCAATATTATACATTGAATGTTTGCTGTTCATTCACTCGAACGCTTAGATCCCGTTAAAACATTTCCACTTTCTTAACACTAACTAACCAACTAACCTGTCTTTCTTTTATCTAATTTTACGATTCTTAGAAATGTATTTCTCTTTTCTAGATCCTACAGCTGCAGATGAATGACTACCGTTATCACTACATGTTTACAACATTCGTAAGTGGAACTATTTTTACAATTATGATGCCGATTAATTCGCTTGTCTGACGATTTACACGCGCTTTATAGTGCTGCTCACAGGCTGTACAAATTGTAGAGTGAATTATTGCAAGAGATCAATAGGGACAATGCAATGTGCATTTCACAGCGTAAATATTATGCATCAAGTTAGATTGGCTTCAGTAATTGTATTAGAGAAGCCTGCAATCCGAGATTGATCACTTGATTGAATAAATCCATACTGCTTAAGTATACATATTCTGGGTGCTGATTGCATTGTGACACTCATGATGATTGGTTTTCGGGCAAACCAAGAGAGATTGCTTTTAGGCGTTCTCTTGCTATTTTATCTGATATAGGGTCAGTCTTACCTAACATTATCTGGTGCATTGGGCGAGCGCTTTCGACGTGGGTAGATGTTAGGTAAGACTGATCCTCTCTCTAATGTACGTAGTTACAATGCCGATAAATTTACTTTCTTTTGCTATCAGTCGCACTCCTGAACTCAATTCCTCTGTAGGCAATCATCACAAACAGTTAAGGTGCTCGCTGGAAGAGCAATACAACATGGGCTTCTCCGAAAGGCTTTTCTACTTGTTTGAAATGATTGCTGAATTACCACGGGTATTCGACGAAAAGGGGCCTAGCGATATTTCTTTTTTCCTCGGGAAGGGCTATCTCCGAAAGCAATTATGGCGGCCTCCCTCAAATGACTGTCATCTGGCCGAAAATTTGGTTTCTCCATTGTGTGGAGAAAAAAAGGGGGAACGAGGCGGACCAGCACAATGGAGGGCAGAAGCGAAGGTGATTTGAGAAAACTTGCAAATGACTGTTAACGACCTAATCAAGAGCGTGTCTCAAACTTTGCCTAGAAGTTGAGTTGCCTCTTTTCGGCCGGATATCGCGAGTACAAAGTGCCTAATAACCTGCTTGGAAAAGAAATAGAGTTGGGGAGGGGCGACCTCTTTGCAAGGCACATTCAAAAGAACTTTCTTTTACAACCACCTTGTTTCCATATCGGTTTATCGTTCTACCTGTAAGATGCATTAATGTATGTTGGACCGTTCAGGAACCTCATATCAGTGAAAATTGGGTTCTTTCTTTGCATGCTGAGTGGTTTAACTGTCAGCCAATGTTCATGGTTTCAACATGGTAACTTTGGCATAGTGTAGTACCTATCCAGTCTGAACCATCTTCCAGGCACGCGATGAATTCGCACTGAGCACCCATCATTTGAGTTCAGACTTCGGGTACAGCTACTTTCTGAAGGTGTCTGGGATGCCTGCCATTCGTCATTTACAGCCGTGATTGTCTTCAACTTGTATTGGGCTAGCGATTTTCCTATGATGGCGCTATGATTTTACGTCGACAATGGTGTAGATCTTTTCGATCCCTCTGTGTTGAGAATCATTCCAGTACACTCCAGATACAAGTTACACTACTTATGATTTCGCGCTTTGTCGTTCTTTCTCCACCGATGGCTAAATTGGGATGGTGAATGCACCATCATGCATTTCGATGTCAACTGCTATGTCGGTTTTCAAGATCAGTGCTGAGTCTCTATGCCTGAACGCAAAATAATTCGTCACGGCCGGCGAGAGGCCGCAATCTTCAGGAGAGAAATTAATTTAATTTAATTTATTTCCTTTATTCTGCTTCTAAACTATCCTTTCAGAGTGAGATTGTCTTTGTACAGAGTTACTCGATCGTGATGAAGCTGTGGGTCCCCAATCCGGCAGCTACTGGTCTGGGTCTGTAGCTTTCCGTGGCGTTATCGTACCACGTTGGTCCTATGATTCAATCATTATTAACCTCCCTAATCTCCACTTAGAGTTTTCATCTATATTTTCTTCCCTCCTCTCTTTATATTCTCTTCCTTTCATGCAGACGTTCAGAATCTGTTAAATCACGTACATCAGAATAGTACAACGAGCGTCTCATCAAATATTCTCGAATTTTGCCCTAATATGTCAAAAATCATTATGTCCGACTGGTGGTTCTATAAATAATCATGATTCAGAGTCAATAATTATAAATAAAATAAATAGTAAATAAATAATCATGATTTAAAGTCAAGCGGATTTTCAATGATTCAATTATTATTATTATTATTATTATTATTATTATTATTATTATTATTATTATTATTATTATTATTATTATTATTATTATTGTTATTGTTATTATTATTCATTCATGCATTAATCTACCCAGCGAAAATCAAACATGGTCGATGAATATGCGGCGTTTTTCAAATTAACTAGGAAAGGCAACTGGAACACTATTTTCTTTCTTTGTTCTACGCATTGACTATGTCGGAGGAAGGAACGCAGTAGGGATGTCAACAGCTTTGGATGTCAATAATGATTTCAACGAGTTGGTATACGGCAAGGGGAAAATCGACAAGAGCAAAACAAGCTTAGGAAAAACCGGTCAAGGAATAAAGAGTGGACTGGAAGGTATGAGAGACTCAGGCTGAGTTAGGAGCTGATTTACCCTTTCAGTCAAGTTCTTGTTTTTCTTTGAAAGTGTTTCGCAAGAGGAGTATCGGTGAGAGGGTTGAGGAAGGGAAAGAAATAGTGTCCGAAGGCACTACTGAGGGAATGAAGAATGGACGAGTAGAAAAGCCAGCACAGAGTGCCCACTAAGCTGGAAAAGGCTTCAACTCGGACGAGCAAACCCAGGGGACTCCTTGAACACTCACCGTCATTGGACAGGTTGTCCCTAGGGCTTAACATATAGACGCAACATTAGTTTTTTTTTCTACTATAGTAGACTCCTGGGCCGTTTTCCTCGCCGTGAATTTTCCCTGTTTAGTGCTCAGACTCGAGGCACTGATAGGCACAGTTTCACGAGAAGAAAACAGACGCATCACGGCCGTTTTTATCGCCGGCTCTTTCTTCTCCAGATAATAACGGCCAACCGATCTCGCCTGTGCTTAGAATTGGGATCACGCGATTTCCACATTTGGTTTTATGAGCTCTGGAAATGGCCCTAGGGCTTCTCTCCCAGTTTTCACGTTCTCGCTTCATTTCGCAATCTGATTGATAGAAACGGTGCCGAATAAACCAACTACCCAACAAATACGTTCGTTCCCATTTCAGTTTTCCTACTTGTACGAACTTTGAGATATTCTTTTTTCAATTTATTTGCTGTCAGACTTCAACTCCTCAAGATGTATCTATAAGTCAAGAAGATCTTGCTGTAGTCAGAAGTGATTTCTGCAGAGCCTTTACTATTATATACCCCTCAGCAATTCTTCATATTACTAGTGAAGCAACGATTGAAGGAAAAGTCTTCACCGTTATTTATGTGTACACTAATCGAATTTTATTCGGGAAATCCACCAAGCTGTAAAATTTGTTGACACTGCACTTCCTCTTATTTCTATGTCTAATATCCAAAACATCTCTTTTTCAAAATGCCTATCACTGTCATGTTCAACGTTGCGTTACAGGATATAGAAACTTTTGATCTCGAAGACTTCAAGTACAACTCCGTCAACATGACTGCGTTCCGGCTCGTCGATGTGGAAAATGGAAAAGTAGCTGACCTTCTCCATCAAATGGAGAAGTTCCAACCCATCGGTCACGCGATTTTGAACAGGAGTGGCATTATCAAGGTAAGTGCTTAGTTTGGACATTGGGAAATATTTACTCTCTGTTGGTGTGTTCGTCCTTTTTTAAGCACAATTCTAGAAAACGAGGGAATGGAGCGTGAGCGTTGTGCGCAGCTGCTGCATTGACAAGGACCATTAACTTCAGGGGCGTGCATCCCAAATTAATATAACGACCCCCCTCCCCTTCTCCTTTTCTTTAAGGTGAAGCCAAAGAGCCAGTACAGGCTAAGAGGAGCGGAGTTGGCAGCCGTGCAAAGGGCGAGAGGGTTAATTGCTTTTCCTCTCATCGCGCAAAAAATACCGAATATTTAGGATTGAATAATTATTCGTCTTAAAATTACTTCAGCGGGATTTCATTCATAAAATGCTTCGTAATTCATTTTTATATTATGATTTCCTGCTTTACCAAGTTGGATTGGTAGCTGAACGGTCTGAACAAAATTAATTTTCAGGTGTACGTAGATTCTCGATAGAAATTTGTTAAACGAGAAGCGCTAATATCGGTTTATTCATTTGGATTAGTCCTGTATTCTTACTTATAATATAACCCACACACAATGGATGTATCACTGCTATTTCTTACAGTTTTTCGGAAGTGTTAATATTCACCTTCTCCTAATTGCTGCTTCCTTTTTAAACTCACGATACACCGTCATTTATCTTGTTTACTATCTCAGAAAAGGGTGTCTCTGATTCAAAAACATCCAGCCCCTCGAATAATTATCTCTTACAGGGAAGGAACAATATCAACATTATCTCCATTATGGCAGTGGTAATTACCATCGCACCTTTTGTCAGGTAATAGGAGGGCCTATTTGCTCGCTGTGGATTTCCGTCGTCCAGATTGACAACAACACCATCCGCTTCCAGTAGGTCGCTACATGGAACGTTGGCACTGCCACGGGCGATAATATATCTCGCAATCGATCTCGTCCTACTTGCCTGCCGTTGAGTTCCAATTAACGCCAATCGACTAGTTATCTCGAGGAATAAGTTCCATTGGGAGCAATCAGCTTACATAGTTGATAGCGTTGTCGATAATTGCTCTATACATCTCTATTGAAGGCGGTACATTTGCCCTACGGTTTGTTGTATGACGCCATATCACGCCAGATCCCTGCAGTAAACGCTCTCACAAACAACTTATTGTGTGGTTCATCACAGACATTGCCTGAAAGACATTGCGAATTCCCAGTTGTTTCACGCCCGGTTCGACATTTTAACGAGGGCCTTATTAATATACTCTTGCAACATATACGTAGTCATCTTCAAACCCTTTATAGAAAATTTTCCAAAAATTGGGAATGACTGAATTATATTCCAATATTCAAATTACCGATTTAATTTCCCAGTCAGTTGAGATATTATGTTTCTCCGGAATACACACACAGCTCTCGAAAGTTAGTGAGATATCAAGTTTTAAAATACGCCCGGGATCGAGTTTCCCGACCTTTTGGTCACTCAGGTATAACCTGACTCCACTGGCTCCAAACAACCCAAGCGTTGTATGCAATCTCATCAGAAGGGTTAGTTTGGGATCTTCAAAGTGATTTGATCGGCTGTTACTCCGATAGAGCTTCGAAACGAGGTACATTCCTGAGAGGTTCGCCATCATCGGAACGAAGGGAAATCAATTTGAGTTACATAACTGGGGCACTCGAGAACTCACGGATTGCAAGTCTGATGACAATGTAGATATGCTCGATGTGAATAAATGATTAGGATTACCACCAACTCTCATCGTGAATAAATATTGAAAGTTTCTTATTGTTGTAATAATCGACAAAAAAGATCGGGATAGAATTGTTGGGCTCACCTAAAAACCATATTTTTAGAGTGAATCAATCACGGCAACCACTCAGGCTGTCTCTGCCGTAATCATATCGCGTCCCGTAATGTCTAATATAATGAATGGTATATTGTAATCAATCAAATTAAAGCTATTTGACAGTATTAATGAATATATCAATTAATTATTATTATTAATAATTAACCACAGCATTTGGTCCTCAAACTTATGTAAAGGCAACAAAGTATTACATGACTTGAGTCGTTTGCTTGCTAGGTTCAAGTTAATACTTCGAAAATCTGACGATTGCCAAAATTATGACCCTCCTTAGAGATAGGAATATCAAGAAGCATCATGGACGAGGGAGGAAGATATGCGTTCTCATTCCTCAAAGACGCTATTCTTTTGTTAAATGGTTCTAACTGTAATATTCCTTTACCGAAGATCAAGAGCCACACTGAATCCAATGAGACGGATCCCGGAACGATTGGTGCCCTCTGGATGAGGCTATGGGTCAACATTTCGAATGTGTTTTCGAGATTTCTGGTACCTATGCGTGTGGGGTATCATTTTCCACTAAATTTTAGACCCTAAATCGATTGGAATGGGCCCGGAACCCACCACACCCACTGTTTCCCCATTTCCCCCATGTGCAAGAAATGAATCTCTATGCGCCTGGTCCGAGTAATAACCAACCCGTGTGTAAGAATTGCAGCGTTTCCTTCGACTTGTGAACGTGCCGTTCGAAGTGAAATTTGTCTTGAGTACAAACCCTGAACAGTGGGCTCAGTGGCTGAGATGGAAGATGGTGAAGATATTGGTAAGTAACAGGTACATACCTTATATTGAGCTCCACGAGGGAGTTGTGTGGCCAAGATTTTCTCTCTGTGTCTGCTTTTCCCACTAGATATTTGTCACTAGATATTGTCATAGGTACCTATTCATTGGGGACACAATGCTTTCCAAATAAGGTCACCGAGAAACCACCTCGCGTTCCTCGGGGTTCTTCCTAACAACCTGCCTTTAGAACTACGCAGGTATTAGCTGTCGCTTCCATTGATGAATAATTTATCTCGTTTCATCACCGCACGTGCCCGGTTCTCGACGTTCTTCCCGTACTCTTGTTCAACATTCAGCGTACAAAGCGACGTTTTTCCTACTCCACTCTAGAGGATCTAGTTCGTTCATTGGGGACGCTGGTTTTCTCATCGACGGGGTCAATTATTCACCATCGATGAATTATGAATGGCGTCTTATTTTAAAGGTTCCTACGACACGCTGTTCAAGTATATTTAGACTCATAACTTCGTGTTAGGTATGTCATTCAATACCCAATTTTTTCAACTTCATTGATCGAATGTTGTTATCGTGCGGGGAGTTCCAAATTTTTAATAACAGAAATGAACAGGATTTTCCACATTCTCACATCATGATTGAACTTCCTCACAAAGGTTCACCTATCGTATTTTCCAAGGCTCCTTCTAGGAGGCCTCAAACCAAACGTTGTCCACTAATAGATTCGTCATAGGGTTTCCATATTTGAATCATATTATCAATCCTACAATCCTCAGAATCTCGAGCTATTTTCCGAAACCAGTTGGAAAGACAAATTTTATTGAGGAGCCATACTTTCGGATGGGCCAGTTTTAATAAAATCTAGGTGCCTGGAGCCTGGAAATACCGCTTATGAGCATTTCATGATCATGACAAGTTCGTGTAATTCTATTTCAAGTTATAATTGAGAGTTTTCAAAAGTTAAAACTTAAATAAAATCTTATCAATAAGTTGAGAAAAGGGAGAATATGCACGGAAGAAACAATGTTCGGAGAAATTCTAGTGATGTATTCATAAATATTTGAACTCTGAAGAGAAAACATTTTTATTTGACTCGAAAAAATGTTGAATAAGAAGGTGAGAAGGTTTAATATGAAAAAATTCAAAAGATGGAGAGGAGACGTGGTGAACCAACGCAGCCGCGATAACAATAACAATAATTGGAACTTTTTCTTTTGAAACGCCGCCTTTTCTGTTCTTTTTTCATCTGTTTTTCCCTCCCCTTCAGAATCTTCTTACCGTTTAACTTCAAAAGCTCCCGGACCGCTTTTCTGTAATTAATTAACACAAGATACTAATAGGGGTTGGTCTCTTCAAATATCTTGCTAATGGTTTTCCTCTTAATCCCACCAACCAGAGATGGCCAAGAAAGTCGTCTCTATTTCTTTATTTTCATTTGGATTGCGCTTGACTTGAATATTAATGGAAGGGTAGGAAAGATATCGTCAGCCATTTCCGTCGGGCCTGATGTCGTTTGGCCCTTAGATAAGTAAGCAGCCCCTTCTCCCTCAGGATGGAACCACTCCGGGTATAACAAAGTTTTTTAAGGTTTGCCCTGAGAAAAAAAAAATCGTTTTCTGTCTCTGGACATCGAGTTCCCTCCGACCATTTGCATTACAGTCTGCTTTCCACTCTAAGTTACTGCTCCTGGGATTTGATCTCCGAGAGACCCTCCTTTTGATCTCAAATCTACAAGTGGAATCCTGTAATTACAGGAACCTTAGCGTTTGCATGGTGAATCCACAACTTTTCAGATTAGCATTCAGGCAAAAGATCGAGATAAGGCGACAAGTTCCTTAGTTCATCCAAAATGCACCATTTCTATGTATTGAAACATAATCCTCGTTATGCATATTCGGTGTCATCGTGGAATCTGACAATCGAACACCTACCACAGCCTAGCCATTCGAGGGTTTGACTACCCCTTGGTATTGGTCGCAACACTAGCCTCAACATACAAAATGTAGTCATTTCACGAATAACAATCCGCTCTCTATGCTTCAATGTGGTCAGTAAGGGTTGTTGATTTTTTTCGGATTATGTAAAGAAAGCATGACCTCAATTAAGAGAACAATCATATTGATAACGCAAAATTCGAGGAAGATGGTGACCCACCAATGGTATCTATTTCATAAAGCCTTTAACTCAGCCGGATTGTGTTTCAAACGCACGGATTTATATATTAAAGAAGAATATCATTTGAAATCAACTTCTAGGAAAGTGCTAAAATATTTCGTTCAGGTATCGCAGGCACGTAACGGCATGGGAGTGAAAAAGAAAACTTTTTCTCAAGAATTCAGAAGAAAGAAGGATCCACATTCGTTCAATCATTCTACTCTCACCTTCAACACAATACCTAGAATAGAGAATTCTAAAAAACTGCTCAAAATTGAAAAAAATATGTTCTTTTTTAACAGAGGTTGGTTGTTACTCGGACCAAGAGCATGTAGAAAATGGGGGGGAAACAGTGAGTGTGGAGGGTCCCGAACTCATTTTGATCAATTCAGCGTTTAACATTTGGTCCGACTGGGCTGAATAGTTTCGAGAGGACCGACTAGAGCCAAAAACGGGTCCCTGACCAAAATTTCAGATTTTTAGATATTATTCTAATACCAAAAATGGCGTGGACGTAGGACGGACATTTGCTTATTGAGATCTAGACACCATGAACCTCCCTGCACTCTGCATGAAAACATTGGGTGATTATTCAAGGAATAGCCAGCCAATAGACTGCAATGTTTTCCCCAGAATGGGAACCCATTTTCAAATTATCTGTCTCGAGTTATAGATTCTCTCCTCCAATGTTTGGCAATTGGTTAGGGTCCCATTTAAATGTATCCAGCGACCGAAATTTTGTGAAAACTGATAGGCGAACCACCTAGGTCCCGATGAATATGATAAAAGAACATTTTTGAAGGTTTCTTTTCATACAGTACTTAGAATATGAAATTTAAGAACGATTATTTAAATTCATGTATTTTATCTTTCAATAATGTCCTATTCCAGGCCCAGAATTTTCAATTCGAGAAATTGTAGACTCCCATCATGATCCGATTCTACCTCGTTAATAATCAACCTATGAGTAGTCAACAGTCCTGGATGAAATGGCGACAGCTTTTGACCTTCACTTAAAACGTTTGTGATGAGTGAAAAGCGGCCAATTTGAAAAAATATGTCCCCATTTTAGTAGCCTCCAGACAATAATTGATTAAGAATTGTAATTTTTTGACATTTTTATGTCTTGAACCTGGCACATAAATTCAAAACCCGTCACGAAAAAGCGTTACGGAAAGTTCATTACTTAGCAACTGTCTTACTTGGATACGATTCAACAGAGAGAGATAACCAGATTTAATTCAACAGATAAGAGAGATAACCTACAATAGAAATAGTGTGAACAATGCCTATGCCTGTACAATAAGGGAAGTTCAGGTAGTTTGCCAGATCAATAGTCTCGCTAAACGGTTTGGTTCATACTGTATAGTCTCGTGTAATAGTCATAAGGTGTTCCGCGAAAAGTGGCATTCGTGGAAATTCGTGGGGTAAATCAGATGTACGTTCCGCCGCCTCGTTCTCTCGCCGATGTAGAATTCGAGAAATGCGAAAATAAAATGGAAATGTCGAAATCAGATCGAATGTAGTTCGTAAAAACCCGAAGACTAATAGCTGCGCTACATCGATCGACGTCGACATTTCCATGTCGACTGAATGCAAGATACGGGACGCGAGCAACGAGTTGCGAGTTTGTTTAAAACATGAAAATGTCCCACTGAGTTGCAGACTTGTACGCAAGCTGATTTCGTGACGATTTCATTTATCCTCACAAAATTTGTGAAAAATGTTCTAGCAAAGATTTTCAATACACTTAATTTATAGTTGACGTAGCCGCTTGAGTGCCCCTCATTGCGTGGAATTCGATTACAAAGGGGTTTAAATTGATGACAACCCCTCCTTAGCCTCTTCGATTTTTTCTTTTATGGACAATTGCTAACTAGGAAAATTTCTCTGGTGTTCTTGCGTTTCTCTTTTAGAATCAAAACACAACTCAATCTGTGTTCAGCCGCTAAAATACATTCACTGGAGAAAATTGGGCAAGGAACGAAATAAGCGATGACGGATTACGAAAAGGTCGATCACGTTCAACAGGTAATTCGTAGGGTGAGAAACTTGTAGGAAAGCGATGAGAACGTGACCGACCAAGTTTCTGAATCAGTTTCTCGTATGCATAGCAGTGTCACATTTGCTCATATCAGCACTGAATATGTAGAAACTTGCTCGGGAAAGTGGTGCTCGGAGTTTGATCAGTAGACCACGCCTCAGCGACAGCAAAGCGCGACCACCAACGCACGCATACGAATCACCTATATGGGAGAGGAACTGGTATTATTCATGTCTCGCCAATTCTAACTACTCAAGATGGATTACTCCGAGCCAACTCGGAGCTATTGTTCTGCTCCCAGAGGCACATTAAGGGCGACATTGTTAAGTTATCTCTAGAAATGCAAGTTGATAGATACCTACTAGGTAGACGTTCCGAAGCGAATCCAGGGCTCACAACACTACTCAGTCCTACCTTCCAAGTAGTACACTGGTTGTTTATTACCAGCAGGCAGGATTCAAATCGTTCAAAACAACGTTAACAGACACTAAAGTAATTACCCTTCTGCATCTCCGTGGGTGCTATCCACTATTCTACCCGAAGCGATAGCTTGTTATTTACAGTAGTAGTTCTATGTACTTAAAGTCGGTTTATTAAGGAAGATTAGATTGTTATCGTTATAAAGTCAAGCGATCGGCGTTTCTAATTATATTGAAACGAGTAAATAACATTTTTTAAACCTAGTAATCATACTCATATTTTTAGAATTTTGATAGATAATTTCTTGAATAATCTACCAAATTATTCCTTGCTTAATTTACATATACTACTTATTTTTGGTTGGTTATTCCTTGAATAATCAACCTATGTTTTCATGCAAATGGTCAACCTCTCCGATTCGGCTCAAAATTTTTTTCTGGACGTTTCATGATGTCTAGATCAAAAAAGGTCAATGTCCGTCCGCCGTCCGCCGTCCACGCCGTTTTTGGTAGTAGAAAATTTTCTAAAAATCTGAAATTTGGGTCAGGGGTCTGGTCCCGGCCTAGGACGGTCCTCCAAGCTTTTCAGCCCGATCAAACCAAATTTGGGCGGGGTAGGGGTCAAAATGTGTTTTTTGAAAAATGGATTTTCGAGATTTTTGGTGATTTAGGCGAGTGGGGTGTCATTTTCCACTAAATTTTGGACGCTGAATCCAATAAAATGGGTCCCAGAACGATCGGCACCCACAGGAAGAAGTTATGGATCAAATTGTGTATGTATTTTGAATATGCGTTTTTGAGATTTCTGGAACCTAGGCGTGTGGGGTATCATTTTCCACTAAATTTTAGACGCTGAATCAAATGAAATGGGTCCCAGAACGATCGGCACCCACTGGAAGAAGTTATGGGTCACATTGGGTATATATTACCCATTTTGAATATGTGTTTTTGAGATTTCTGGAACCTAGGCGTCTGGGGTACCATTTTCCGCTAAATCTTGGAAGCTGAATCCAATGAAGTGGCTCTCAGGTCGATTGGCACCCACTGGAAGAAGTTATGGGTCAAATTGGGTATATATTACCCATTTGAATAGGTGTTTTTGAGATTTCTGAAACCTAGGCGTGTGGGGTACCATTTCTCGCTAAATCATGGACACTGAATCGATTGGAATGGGTCTGGGACCCGCCGCACCCACCGTTATCCCCATTTCCCCCATGTTGAAGAAATGAGTCTACTTGTGCCTGGTCTGACGAATAACCAACCCCTGTGTAAGAATTTGCAGCGTTTATTATTATACGAATAAATTAATTGTAATAACATAGGTGAACTAGAGATTGGTCGATTGGCCCCAACATTTTACAATATACGTTTCATGATGTCTAGATCGAAAAATGGAAGAAAAGAGTATGTGTGGAGTGTCCCGGACTAATTCCAACCCATTCGGCGTTGAAAATTTAGTAAAAAATTACACCCCTTACGATTTTAAGAAAATTTCCTACAACCAAAAACCATCTGTGTGTGTCCCCAAATATTTTATGCCCTAACGATCCAAAACAGTGGCTAGGTAAGCATAATAATGGGCATTGTAAAATGGTTTTTCAAGTTTATCAGGGACTCGTGAGGGCAGTGTATGATTTGCTACATAATGTGGGACGCTGAATCAATTGAAATTTTCTTTGAACTGGTTGCTGCAAATGGAGGCTAAAGGCGAAATGAGTTTTACAAATCAATAGTCATCTACTTCATTAAAAACGAAGCCATTTATTCGATTCGATTGTTTTGCTCTTTGGGCATTACGTCCAGTTACATGGTCGTCGTGTTACAAACGGTTGTTTAGCCAAATCATGTTAAGGAACACTTGAACAACGCAGCACAATCACATCTGTATTCGATAATTTGTAGCTTTACGTACAAACAAACCCTTTCATCAGTTCTGGCCGTGTGTGCATTAAATTCAGCACAATTTCCACTTTCTTCTTGGTAGAGTCGTCCAGATATGCGCAGTCTTCAACGGGTGAACGGGTAACTTCGACAACACCTGTTGAAAGAAGAGTAAAGGGAAAGGACTCCAGCTTTGTTGAACGTGGAACAAGGACCTGATAATACCTGAAAACAATTACTAGTTAAAGAATTAAAAGTTGGGTTAAAGTTAACATTTTCTGCGAGGATTGTTTGGTAAAATACTGAAATAGATGTGTTTGAATTGGTCTACAATGTGGGTTCCTCCCCATTTTCAAAGCAGCCCCCCCCCCCCCCCCCCCCGTCGTAGTATTACATTTGTTCTGGAATACAGTAAACCCCCATTCCGATTCACCCGCGGTGTTCAAAATTATGTGTAGGATAGAATTTGCTTCCTAAGATCTAACGTCGCTCTCATGAAATTCGTATCACCCATATTTTCCCCTTAACATTTCATTACTTCTAGCCCATGATATCAATGATACCTTATCGCCTCCACTGACTGATACACAAGAGGAATACGATGAAGGTTAACAGGGTCCTCGTCCCTAACGGGATTAAGTTTTGCCATACCTCACCCGTATCATTCAATTTCCGGGCCTGAAATTGATTTAATTTATGCCTCGCCAAACGCTTGACCCTACCTAAACCTTTTGCTTCTCATCGCAATTTTCAATCTTGCCGTAGTTTTTATTCTGGTACTTCTGTGTTCATGTTAATGGGTAAAAATTGTGACGCAATAAAAGTTGTGTTGTTCTTATTTGTATTCAATCGTATTTGCTTTGGGATGTGTACCAGTGAACGGCAACGTCAACAGTTGCTTAAACTACCCATCGGGCACTCTTGTTGAATTTTATTTCTAGAGTTGTTGTTAGCTGCCGCATACCTGGTTCGGGGTCGGTCATAGCCACAGTGGACAGAGTATCATTCGTAGGCTCTTCATAACCGAATGTTTGTACGACAGCTTCTGTTTCCTGCTCACGGCGGTAGTGAAGCTCGTCGAAAGAAGCAGGTTTGAGTGGAAATGCTCCTGTTTTTAGGTATTCTATGTAGAGATTCGACAGTCCATTTGTGCCAGGATTATCAGCTTCGGTGACATCAAGTGAGGAATTATCTATGGGTAGGTCGTTTGCGTCCAGCGATTCTCTGCTCAAGCGACCCCAAGATCCGCAGGTTTGAAATTCCTTTCTGACGCATTCCTGGGAGGTTTTCACCATCTCATTCCCGTATTCTTCACGCTTAGCCTTGGTGGGAGAACCAATCCTCATGAAAATCTCTAGACTACTGCGTGAATTCTACATTTTAATTGCAAATAAATCCACCCTTTGCCCAATTTCCCTCACATCAGATTTTGCGTCGATAGTGCGTATTGAATAATTCAGTTATCGTACTGTCACATTTTGACCTACTTCTATATGATCTTCAAGAAATCTTTTGTGCATTTCATCCTCGCTAAGCAAGTATTGGGTCAAAAAAGGCTGTGAGTCTAACGTGAATGTGATGAACTTCTGGAATTGGTCCGTCAAACTACGGCTGAGGTCTTTCCAGATGTCAGCCTTCTTTTGGAGGCCGACTATAGTTGCTTTCTGATGACCTACGGCCTGATCACGACGGCACAAATAATCCGCAAGCGTAGATTTGATCTAAAACAGAGAACTCCATGAGTGCTGATTAGTTTTGATGAACAGTGAGCATTGCAACGTCGTTACCATTATCAATCGAATTTTGTTTTGATTAACCATATCGTGATCCTTCTTTAGTTTGGCGAGAGAATCAAGAATCCGTGCTTCTTCCCGTTCTTGTACAGTCACATTTAATTCGTTGACTACCAGTAATATGCTCTTGTTCGTTTGAAATTTTCTTTTCAGCCACGCGTTCGATCCTCTTCATCCAAGTGTTGCTATCATGTGTGAACGTTCTGCGAAAAAAGAATTGGAAGAGCTTGCAACACGAATATCTCGGCAATCTTGTTTTTCTGCGCCCAGGTGTAATCTTCTGCTCCTTCCTTTTATTTCATTCCTCGAAAAGAGGGACGGAACCAGTTTCGGGAAAGATTATGAATAAAAGAATAGGCGTCATTATTAACTCGGCACGAGCGCTCCCGTGAGGCGATGAACGGTAGGAGGGCTCTCATCTCTGCTTTTGCTGTAAGCTCAGTGTAAACAAAAAGAATGTAGGTTTGGTCCTGCCTTGCCGTTTCTGGAGAGGTCTGACCGGAGACGAGCTTGTACAAGAGTTCGCAGAATGGAATCTCCTATATTCGTTCAATTTATTCTAGAAGTGAGAGCACGTAAAATATAGGCAAAAACGTTGCCAAGTCCATGATGAGTGCAGTGGACATGGGAAAGAGAGATTCGGCGCTGTTTCAGTAGCTACGACGACTTTTTCCTTTAAATTTGGTACCTATCAAGATTCAAAGCTTGTAAATGGCTAATATATGGTATGGCTATTATTTTTTAATGGTGCAATAATTTTATGGGAGGTTCTCATCGTATATATAAATATTGTATAGAAATTCGGGACACCGGAGCTTTTCTACATGCGTCGGTGCGGTCGGTTTCACGATTGGAATTTCTATGCATTAAGTAAATCTCATAATAATTGCATTTGGGAAAATCATATTGTAAGTTGGGGAACAACCGAAGCATTTATCCACGGGGACGTGCAGCAACCCCTTTCGGGCTCCCAACAATAAGCTTATTGTTTTGCAGCCTGATTAATGGTTGTGTACCCTAGAAATCGCGGTGAATCACGTGTTGGTGTAGCGAGTGTTCCTCTATTAGGTAGTAATAGCAACAAAATTATCTATAATTAACAACCTGAATCAAAGGAAGGCTAAATAACAATGAATTTCGCATCATCATTCTTATTGAGCTAGTACATTCTTGCAGGTTTTCGTATCGACCAATAAAGAAAAAAGTGTCTCCTCCAAACTTTTTCCGTTTACGTTTCAAAGTGTGTTGTTTGAAAATCCGTTCGCCATCTGGGCTGACTGAGGCCTCGAATCAAAAATTAGAGAAACAAGAGTGAAACAACAAAGTACGTTGAAAAGACCGGTAAATCCTCTGAATAACTATAGATCGTAGGTTTCGTTTGAAGCCTAATTGAGGCTGACTAATTTCCAGCTCAATAGAACCGAATGGAGCTAAGGTATGAGTGAAAATTAACATCGTTGAGATTATTGGATAACAAGGTGGATTAGGTATCATTATTTACCTAACTTCAGACACTGAATCGATTCAGATGGGTCCTGGACTAATTCCCGCATACTGGGGGAACGTTCCTTAAGGGTCCAAATTGATATTTAGAATTTGAAAAACAATTTTTTCTTATTTCCTCTTCTTCTTATTAATCTCTTCCGAAGATCTATCATACAAATTCCCACACACACGAGGCCCACCAAGAGGAATGATCAGTGTTTTAGATAATATGCTGCGTTATACCTTGATGGACACAGATTTAGAAAAGTTGGTTGCTCTGCTTCAAATATTCGAATTAGTGAACGCAGAGAAGCCACACACAACTTTACTTCAATATTTACAACCAAATTACGAAGTCTCGCCTCTGTAACAAAAGTGGGGCCACTAATGAATTATTATTCATTCATGGTAACCGAATTAGACCAGAGGCATATAAGTAGGTGGTGGTGGTGAGGGGATGCGTGCGTGTTACTGAGAGGGTGGCCTCTGAGATGTTGATATTAAGAAAACAATCTGATGTTTCGTATACGTGAACAGAGCAAAACACACATACACATTATACATTTCCGTGGAGGTACAGATTAACCATCGAAATTGTTGCTGATACAAATGGCTTTGTCGCAACAAATTACTTGAGGTCCAAGTTCCTATGAAGTGCATAAATCAGATAATTTGCGAGCCAAATATTAGGAAAAACTGAGATAGGGTAGGTACGATTTTGCTTTCAATACAGAGTAATTCATCGTACGTACGACTCGCCTTAACTTTTTACCTGCGTCATGTAAAGTAAAATCACTGTTTTGAAAAGAATGCGAATGTCACCTACGGCTCTACTCACTTAAATAATATACTGCCAACAACGCCGGGATTCATAAAGGGCAGGCATTAGCGTTTTGACGGTTGATTTATTTTCGCTCCGTCGATGAAAAATAATTTTTGGCCAGCGGACTGCGTTACATCATTGTTGGTTGGGGACGTCTTGATTTACATTCATAGGACGTGACGGGATGACGGGGTATAATCAATCACGCCCCCCCCCCCCTTTCCTATCTAACAAACCCTTTGAAAAGAGCGGACCCATCACTACAGAAGAGAAGATATATTTCAAAAACGAGGGAAACTTCAACAGCTTCATTCTGGCCAGTTTGTACCTATGTGTATGAAGATGTTTAGAGCATATATTACGATATTACGAGGGATGAAAGCGAACGATATTCTAGATGTTGGTGACACATAGAACGTACCGATGAGGAACCACATAATGTATTTATATATCTCATTTAAGGCTCTCATGGTTGCATGATTATAACATTACTTCATTATGTAGAGGTCGAATGCAATCGTTGGAGATAAATAGGTAATAATAAACCGTAAGCTTCGCTAAAGGTCTCGAGGTCCCCAGTAAACCGATTCAACTTTCCCAATTACGTAAATCAATTTTACGAAAGCTATTTTAAAAATTTCCGTCGGAAAAGTTCTATCAAAGCGATTCAATTGCAACCGACTCCCCCCGTCTTGGTTTTTCATTGGTATGCATTACCAAGATCATTCGTTTCCGTACCTTCAGGCCAGTTGTTTAACCGTCTGTCTGGTTGAAGTGATGTTTTGAAATTCAAGCTGGTTGGAACAGCCAGTTGAACGGCGGTACGTGACTTCAACCTGAGCATTCTACCCGGAGGGCAAGAAACGTGATCCTAACTCCCATTACAACCTCGATATCTACCATAGCAAGCCTTCTCTCAAGTCTCAGGCACTTTGATCCAAGGAAATTAAATTTAGTTCGAAGCTCGGAAGGGTAAGTACTTAGTTTCCTCAAGCAACTTTCTTCATTGTTATCGAACGTCAAATTGATTCACCGAGAGGATAGCTCAATGTCCGACAATCTTAAATAAGGTTTATCCACAGTGGAACCGTCAAATCCAGACGAGGTAACTTCAAAACTGCTTATTACCTACTCTTTTCACGAATGAGCTTAGTTTCTTCGTAAATTTTATCGGAGGGACTGAGATTGCGTCTTTTTCTCGTGTGTATTTAAAGTATACCTAAAATAGTTTGAAACATTATTTAGTGGTTACATACGATGGCTAAACTCATGATAGTGGAACAATGATATTTCAATTTTTACTGATAATTTTGCGAGGTTACCTACTGATTTACATCTTTTATTACAATACATTAGTTCATTACTGCATATAGTCAAATAGGTGAGAGGTACTCAAGACAAAATTAGCCTCAAAAACAAATTCACCCATCTTACCGGACTTCAACATTCTCGCCTTTTTCGCTCTTATGGCAAGTCACTTCATTTTTGTGTTCACCAAAAAAGTAAAGATTTATTTTCAAACAAGCGCCAATTTTAAAAATACCTGTTCATGAGCAACGTCCTTCAGTACTTGACGATCGATTCAAAACCCATTTCAGTCGACGTAATATCCAAAACTTGTCTCAAAATGTCGAAATTTTCGGAGCATTTTAACATATCCTACTTCAGCCCCGACGGTGGTCTAGTTTTCGAATCAAATATTTTTTGTAGAAATTAGAGTATAGAAGGACAATTTTTTACAAGATCACAAGGGTGTATGAATAACTTGGGTGACTTTCACGAGCGGGTTCCGGAGTCGGAACCAGTTAGCTGTATTAAAGCACCAGAACCAATTCACCTATCCTGGACCAAACATGGTGAAATTAATATGAGCCAAAAAATTTTTTATTAACCTCACACTCACTTTCGGTATAGGTATACTTTGTACTTGTACTAGGTTGAATGGTGATGAGGTAGGTGACCGATTCCAATCGATTCAGGTTCCATAATTTAGTGGAAAATTATACCCCACACGCCTAGATCACCCAAAATCTCGAAAATCCATTTTTCGAAATACACATTTTGACCCCTACCCTACCCAAATTTGGTCCGATCGGGCTGAAAAGTTTCGAGGACCTACTTAGGCCGGGAGCAGACCCCTGAACCAAATTTTTTAGCCAGATTTTTAGAAAATTTTATTCTACCGAAAACGCACGGACGATGGACAGCGGACAGCGTCTGGCGGACAGCGGACGGCGGACGAACTTTTGACTTTATTGATCTAGACACCTTAAAACGTCCAGAAAAAAATTTTGGGCCGAATCGGAGATGTTGACCTTTTGCATGAAAACATAGGTTGCTTATTCAAGGAATAACCAACCAAATGTAGGTAGAGCATACTCTTTCATGCAGAAATATATAGCAAAGAGAGGTAGGCTAATTTAGGTTCCGTTTAGAGATTGGAGAAGAGGGATGCCCTCACGCATGCTCTAATCGCCCTATCAGCTAAACGTGAAATCCGCGCCCAGAATCGTTTTTCACGTGTTTTGTCAACTAAGTGCTTCCATGAAATCCTGATTGTTTGGGACTTTCATGCAACATTAATCCCAAAGCGGTTGAAAGGAGTCGATGTTTATGTTTTATACGGTAGATTCTACGAGTTACCGACCTAACCTTACTTTATGTCTTTTTGAAATTTCTCGACGCTTTCAGATTTCATCCATTCAATCTCGAAATTATTCACAGCGTCACAATTTTGAAGTAGGTTCTGAATCGCGTAGGCGTAATCCCGTGTAAGATCGTTTTTGTATTGGCTGAGTGCACGACTGTATTTATTCTCCAGCTCGGCCGAAAAAGCGGTAGCGAACCTTTTCACTTCTACCTGTAGTCAGTGCAGGATAGTATTATATATATGTACTATGTTCCAAAATATCGTTCTAGAACCTGATCTGATGAGCCTTGGAACGATGACGATATGCCTAGTAGCTAATGCAACAGACATTACCACATTTGCGGACAAGATAAGTCACTATAATGCCTAAAAAAAAAAAAAAAAAAAAAAAAAAAAAAAAAAAAAAAAAAAAGCTACGAATTCTTACACAGGGGTGGTTATTCCTCGGATTAGGAGCATGGAGACTCATTCCAATCGATTCAGCGTCGAAAATTAGTAGAGAACGGTACCCCCATACGCCTAAGTCGTCGAAAATGTCGAACATGGAGAGAATTAGGGGAACAATGAGTGTGGCGGGTACAGGACACGTCTCATTGGATTCAGGGTCCAAAATTTAGTGGAAAATGATACCCTACACGCCCTTGATTGCGTTCGAAAATCCTACATTTGACATTTGCCTTTTTCGATCTAGACACCTTGAAGCGTCCGGAAAAAAAATTTGGGCCGAATCGGGGAGATGGACAATTTGCATGAATACAGGTTGATTATTTAGGGAATAACCAACCAAAATCGGACATCCCGAACATTTTGTGTTTGTTGAGAATGGAAAATGCGTCTCTCTTCTAGTAAATTTTCAAACTGTGCGGTTGCCATCACCCTGAAATCACTATCAAGTTACTTCTTCGCGGTTGAAGAATCTGATATTTTGATGAGTGATCTTTAATTTATTGTACTAGATATTTTCCCAAACACGTATATCAATCCTGGTAGGATATTAAAATCATGATTACGCTTTAAATGTATCATTGTTTCGAAGTTGATCAATCCCATCTATGGTGTTTGTGAGCATTATTCCTGTACACCTATGTACACCGAAATCGTTCAGATTAATTTCTAACGAATATTTTAACATCAAAATGAAAAATCTGCTGAATATTATTCAACGTATAGTCTACGTTTGATTGTTAAATACATCTATGTGGAACAATTAAACCCCAAAAGTGTCATTCATGGAAATATTTTAGTTATTATTCAGATATATCAATTCAGTTCATTTTCACAAAGTTAGTGACAATCAATTTTTTTTTCATAACTAGGCGTTATGAAATCTGGTATTTTAGGCCAATTCCATTTTATTCGTGTACTATACCAACACCTACGTTTTCCTGGGAATGAATCCCGAGGTACAATTTTTTTGCGCTACTCGGAACTCTGTAGGGCATATTTCCAAATATTGATGATGGAACAAAGACAATGCTGAAAAATACAATAATACTTTGATCAAACTCGTGGGGGTTTGACCTGTGAAAAGTCTTGAAAAGTACATTTTTGTAAACAGTGATATTTTTATACGGCTGATGTACGAATCGGATTGTGTTTGGGCTTCAAAGAGATTGGGAGAATCTCGCAAAAGAACCCTTTTCGACGTTGATAGTCACTTTGGAATCCGTCCCGCATTACAAAAAATATAATCGGGCCAGAGAGGGAGAGATCCTTGACTGCGTTGAAATTCGAGGCACGTTCCCTGAGCCATAGATGGTATCCCGTCCGGGAGTTGTGTGTGTAGTAGTGTACGAAGTATACGGCCGAACACCCCATCGGTTGCGGATCCGACTGATAGGAGAGGGAGGAGGGACTAACTGTCAATTGGCGCGAAAACTCTGAAACCACCGAATCCTCGAATGTCTGTTACGTTCGAAGGACGCTAAAGCCGCGCATCACATAAGCCGCCCTGTATGCCAACCGTTGGTGAGCTCTTCATCTCAGCCGTTTCTTTTTATATGAACTCTCGGTGTCGGAAAACATTTTGGTTTTTCCCGTCAAATTCCCTTCTAGCACGTGAAGGTAGGATTTCATCTGTTCATGCTCCACTTAACGATAACTTTACAGCTAGAGCATTTCCGCGACGGCTCGAAGACGGAAGTTCTGAAGATGTAATTTTAATCATTTTGAGCAAAAATGTGTTGCATAGTTACGTGTACATTTGTTTTGTTAAAAGCATTTTGATGGAATTCTTCCTATGTGATCAACAATAGGGGCGGGGGATCAAATTGTGTATTTCGAAAAATGGGTTTTCGAGATTTTCGGCGATCTAGGCGTGTGGGGTATTATTTTCGACTAAATTTTGGACAATGAAATCAACGAGACGGGTCCCAGAATGACGGCAGAGGTAATGGGTCAAAATGAGTATCTATGTACCCATTTGGAATGTGTTTTCGAGATTTCTGAGGCTTTCGGGGTATCATTTTTCCACTAACTTTTGGGTACTTAATCAATTCGAATGAATCTCCATGCCGCTGGTCCAAGGCATAACCAACTCTCATGAAAGCGTTTGCAGCGTTTCATCCCTTCATAACGCGCACTCAAGTGTGGGACAGGCAAAAAGGCTTCACAATCCTCTACTGTTTCTTGCTTCAATCGATACCTCCAAACCTAACAACATACCAATCGTAATTCGTTATTATTTGAGTCTACATACGTGGTTTTCCCTCAACAGACGACATCGTTCACGTTGTTGAATTCGTTTGCTCTCATTGACCTCCTTGTTGATTTTATTTAACGCTTTCCTCTTCGCCTTGTTGTTGAGTTCGATGAGAACTGGACCGAGGGCTGCCCATAGTTCTTCTACGCATTTCATTTGTTCTGCGTCGTGTGACGTTATCACTTTAGCCAACGTTATGTATTCTCTCTTCTTTTCGTCGGGATCTATCAGGACTGCAACGATAAGTTAGACAATAAAACAGAATAAAGCTTTAGTTATTGGTGAAGAAGGACTTCAGAACACGACTTAAGCATCAAAGGTTGTTTTGAATGAAGCTTCTTGAGAAACTGAGTGCTTAATCCGCTCACTGAAGGGGAGGATAGGGGTCACAAGTAGTGATTATCGATGGATTTTCAAGAAGATCGCAGTAAAGATATCAAATACGAATTGAAATACTGTGAGTGCGATTGTTCCGGGACAGCTTCAGTATTGAAATATATCTTAATAGGTATGAAAGGTGAATGAATAAAAAGGTTAATTGATCGACCTCGACAAGTATGAATAATAATAATATTTTATTTCTTCAATATGTTCGTTCATTGAATATATTTCTAGATCCTTGAAAAGCTATTTAAAAATACCAAAGACCGCTGCGACAATTTCTTGTTCAATCCACAAACAACACATCCGAAACCAATGGACTCAGGTCAGGTTACAATTTTTTGAATCGCGCCTTTCACCATCCTCATATCTCTTCGTATTTTTCTTTAATAATTGTTTGTGATGGTGACCGCGCACGTCATATTTTTGCTTTACTTTTTGGTTTCCAATAACAAAAGTTGAAGCCTTCATGACGCTACACTGAGGGATCAGTGAGAATGGATTTTATGAAAATGGTTTTTAACATTTTCCTAAAAGTGTGAAGTATCCGCTGAATTTTAGGTGCTGAATCGAATGAGTTGGATCGCTGCACACCGTAAGACGGTACCTATGGGCCAGAAAAGTAATTATTTTTAAAAATATTGGTATTTGAGAAGAACATTGTTGTGAACACAATTTTTGTACGACCGAACATTTTGGGGCCTTGTAAACTACTGTCGGAAAATCAAGGTTTTTTTTTCTTATTGTGTCAGTAATTGTCATAAAAACATTGAGGTGTAGCGATGAATCGTTTAGGAAACATTTCTATTCAGTTAGAGAAACTCACAAAGGCTGTACCTTTTCCCATTCCGTCCCTCACATTGGAGGCCTCTTCGTCTTTCGAAGGTATTAGACGAGTTAAACTCTTGCCCATTTCGTCTTGATGAGCAATTTTTTTCCTTTTTGCCTCGAAATTCCTGTACGCGACTTCCACCGAAGGCAGACTCGTCAACCTGAGCCACTCGATGTCCGAACTTCCACCACATTCGTCCGTGTCTCTCTTGATTGGCACCTCTTCTTGCTTAAATCCAAAGGAAGAAGTTCATCCAAGTGTCGGAATCAAGTATTTCAGGAATTCACCAACATTCCTTCGCCTGTGTAACTGGTATACGTAGAAAGCATTGCCCTTTCTAAATTCCTTGTTCCCGGAATGTTTTCAGAAAAACGGTCTCTCGTCATTTCCCTCCTGTATACTACTTCATTATTATTATTATTTTTATTTGGATTATTTTTCACCGTCGGGCTTGAGAAAAACGAAGAAGCTTCTCTCCGAAAAATGTCACTTTCATATTTTGAAAAATGTAGATTTGAACCAATAAAGTCCTTCCTCTGCTCGAGCTACTACAAATGCCTTTAGGTTGACTGGAGAGAATTCGAAATTTTCCTGTCGGAGTTCATTTGCTCTCTACTTGGAAAATAGAACCGGCCCACGCAGCTAGAGAAACTAGGTTATAACCCCATAAGGTGTAAAGGACGAGGTTCAATGACAATAAAAGGCAGAGGATTACGCCGTAGATTGAATCCTGTAGAAGGCAGAAGTGGCGAGTAATCGGGCCAGAATTTCTGGTTGGAATCGCGTTGAACATGTACACACTTTGAAGCTTATACCCACCGTGGCTAAATTCACCCTACCTACGAACCCAGAGAAATAAGGAACCGCGGAAAGTGCATGAAACTGGATGTTTGCTCCGATTGCTAGGTGACACAAACGAATTTGAAGTGGAGATATGTTCCCATTAGTTTCTACTGGGGACTTGGGTAGGGTTCGTTATCTCAGTCTTTTGGACCTACGACCGTTGCCTTCAACCACCCGAAAAATAATAATCAATCATGATAGACCGTCATCATAATGGTCATTCCTCGGACCGGGAGCATGGAGACTCATTCCAATCGATTCAGTGTCCAAAATTTAGTGGAAAATGATACCCCTCACGCCTAGGTATCAGAAATCTCGAAAACACACATTTGAAATTGGTAGACAGATACCCATTTGACCCATAACTTCCGGTGGGCAGTAATCGTTCTGAAACCCATCTCGTTGGATTATGCGTGTTAACGCAAAATAATTTTAAATGGTAAAATGTTACCCCACACGCCTAGATCGCCCACCAAATTCGGTCCGACCGGGTTGAAAAGTTTCGAGGACCAGCTAGAGGTGGAAATGTGTATGCACTTGACCCAAATTTCACATTTTTATACATTTTGGTTGGTTATTCCTTAAATAATCAACCTATGTTTTCATGATAATGGTCAACCTCTCCGATTCGGCTCAAAATTTTTTTCTGGACGTTTCATGATGTCCTGATCAAAAAAGGTCAATGTCCGTCCGCCGTACGCCGTCCGCCGTACGCTGTCCGCCGTCCATTGTCCACGCCGTTTTTGGTAGTAGAAAATGTTCTAAAAATCTGAAATTTGGGTCAGGGGTCTGTTCCCAGCCGAGATGGGTCCTCGAAACTTTTCAGCCCGATCGGACCAAATTTGGAGGGGGTAGGGGTCAAAATGTGTTTTTTGAAAAATGGATTTTCGAGATTTTGGGTGATTTAGGCGAGTGGGGTGTCATTTTCCACTAAATTTTGGACGCTGAATCCAATAAAATGGGTCTCAGAACAATTGGCCCCCACTGGAAGAAGTAATGGGTCAAATTGGGTATTTATTACCCATGTGGGTGACTTCAGCCGAATAGACAAACAAAACACATCGTCATATCCTGTTGTTTATAACCAGCTGTTAAACTTAGCAACCAATTTTGAGCAGTTGCCTACAATTCTTTTTACTGTCCGAGCTTTTTTATCCGTACCATTCAATTCAATTTAATACAATTATTATAGCCTTCTAAATTACCTACGTTTTCTCAATATTATATTAGTAAATTAGTGTCGTAGTGCCCCATAGATACACCCATCTTGAATATGTGTTTTCGGGATTTCTGCTACCTAGGCGTGTGGGGTATCATTTTCCACTAAATTTTGGACGCTGAATTCAATGATGTGTGTCCCAGAACGATTGGCACCCACCGGAAGAAGTTATGGGTCAAAATGGGTATGTATCCACCCATTTGGTATGTGTCAGGATTTCTGGTACCTGGGCGTGTGGGGTATCATATTCCACTAAATTTTGGACCCTGAATCGATTGGAATGGGTCTGAGACCCGCCACACCCACTGTTTCCCCCATTCGAGGAATAACCAACCCGTGTGTAAGAATTTGCAGATTTTTTATACTACAAAAATCGGCGTGGACGGCGGACGGTGTACGGATATTTTTGCTTATTTTGGTCTTGACACCTTGGAATTCCAGGAAAAAATGTTAGTCCAAATAGGAAAGATTGAATTTTTGCATGAAAACATGTTGATTATTCAAGGAATAACCAACCAAATATCAATCATAATGGACCAACTTGAGCATTCTACGATGAATAAACTGTAGAAAGTAGCCCAAACATGTATGAAATTTGTCTCGAAAATTATCTGTTTAGAAAGCTACTTACTTTAACCTCACTCGGAGCATCATACGACGGCCTGATTTGCTGTTCCAATGCTCTGTGCACCGTATCTTGATAGACAGTCTGTTTCCGGTATTGTCTTTTCTTTATTCCCTCAAGGTCCACTGCGGATGAGAGACCGAATAATATTGAGCTGAGCAGGAAAAAAACTCACAATAAATCATGAGTTGTTAAATCAAATTCCTTGAAATTGTGTTTGTGGTCCACGTTCCTAAATGGCCCACAGCCCTCCCTACTCAAGTCCTAAAGTCAACAATTTTATCCGATTTTATGCGCCATCTAGATGTATGTCTTTCAGTGAGCACTCTTCTAGAAGAACTTTGTCTTCATCCCATCATATCGGATAACATAATCATTGTGGGTTACTTGAGCGTGTCGTATTCGTAATATCTGCAGTAATAATTGGAATATAGTAGAAAAATCTGCATATTCTTACACATGGGTTGGTTATTACTCGAACCAGCCGCAGGGAGACTAATTTAAACCTCGGAATAGCCGCATGGAGATTTATGTCTTCAATATGGGGAAAATGGGGGAAACAGTGAGTGTGGTGGGTCCCGGACCAATTCCAATTGATTTAGGGTCCAAAATTTAGTTGAAAATGATACCCCACACGCCCAGGTACCAGAGATCTCGAAAACAGACATTCGAAATGGGTAGATAGGTACCCATTTTGACTCGTAACCTCATCCAGAGGGCGCCAATCGTTTCGGGATTCATTTAATTGGATTCAGCGTCCAAAATTGAGTGGAAAATGATACCCCACTTGGCTAGATCGCCCAAAATCTAGAAAAGTCATTTTTCAAAAAACACATTTTGACCCCTACCCCGCCCAAATTTTGTCCAATCGGGCTAAAAAGTTTCGAGGACCGTCCCAGGCCGGGAACAGACCCGTGACCCAAATTTATCTAGACTCTATGAAACGTCTAGAAAAAACTTTGAGCCAAATCGGAGAGATTGACTTTTTGCATGAAAACATAGGTTGATTATTCAAGGAATAACCAACCAAAAGTGGACATTGTGGAGCTGGGTATAGCATAGTGCCAGTAAACGTACGCCAGAAGGATTAAGCTGTGATTGGTCAATGACCTATTTATTGTTCTCTGAATGCTGTGAATTCATTGCGTGGCCTGGGCTACTTTCATGGACTATTTGGGTTTTAGATCAGGAGGCCACTAATATCTCGCCGCTTTCTCTGGTAGATTTTACATATTATTTCGTCTGTAGATGGACTGTTCACAGACCCTTAGAGAATTTAGAATTGCATTGTCCTTCCATACAAAATTTAGAACATTTTGACAAATTTATACAATCTGGAAAAAAATGAAGAAACCACTTGTATTATCAAAGAAGTTTTCTCTGAAGACGACTCTCGGCAGGGTGTCACGAGTTTTCTTGCTGAGAGGAGAGTTTGAAAAAACGACTGCCCAATTGGCCCACTGAAATGAGCTTCGAAGATGAAGTTGGCAGAAGTTATCGAGAAAACCAGCGAGGAAAACCGCTCTAAACCGAAGGAGGGTCCACTTTGGTAATAAAACTTTGTCGGAGGATATCAATATTGCCTCGTTGAGCTAACAGCCAATCGACAGGCTTTTCGTTGTCAACGGTTTTTGAAGGCTGTATTTTTAATTTTCATTTTGGTTAATTATTCCTTGAATAATCAACCTGTTTTCAAGCGAAAAATCGATCTCTCCAATTCGGCCCAAAATTTTTTTCTGGACGTTTCAAGATGTCTGATCAAAATTAGCAAATGTCCGCCCGCTGTCCGCCGTCCTCGCCAACTTTGGCAGTGGAAAATTTTCTAAAAATCTGAAATTTGGGTTAGGAGTTCGCTTCTAGGTCTAGTTGATCCTCAAAACTCAGGATCAAATTTAAAGGAAGTGGGGGGAGGGTCAAAATGTGTTTTTCGAAATATGAATTTTCGAGATTTTTGGCAATACAGGCATGTGGGGTAATAATTTTGACTCATTTTTGGACGCTGAATCCAATGAGACGGGTCCCAGAACGATTGGCGCCGTCTGGATGAGATTATGGGTCAAAATGGATGCCTATCTACCCGTGTAGCTGTGTAAGTCCGGTGTTTATTCACCGAACGGGAGAACGGATATCAATAAAAAAAATCTGCGAACTCTTACACACGGGTTGGTTATTCCTCGAACTAGGTGCATGGAGATTCATTCTAAACATGGGGAAAATGGGAGAAACAGTACGTGTGGCGGGTCCGGGACCCATTCCAATCGATGCAGGGTCCAAAATTTAGTGGAAAATGATACCCCACACGCCTAGGCACCAGAAATCTTGAAAAAATATTCAAAATGGTTGGATACATACCCATTTTGACCCATAACTTCCTCCGTTGGGTGCCAATCGTTCTGGGACCCACTTCAGGGTTCCAAAATATAGTGAAAAATTACACCCCACAGGCCCAATGTTTCGGATGAGGTTTCCAGTGAACAGTGTATCCATTGGATAACCCCATTCATGCAGCCTACTTAGCCATAGTCTTGTTCAACTTTTCCTGTGCATGGTCTGCAAGTAAGTACCACTGCAGCTACGTCAGCTGATTATTTAACAAAAAAACAGCCAGAACCCTAGGATATTATCAGCTTTTCCAGTTATTAGTGCGGTATACAAATCATGGGATAGAGAGTTTCTTATACGAGCATTTTTGTTGCTGTTGTGCAGGCCTGACACAACGAGTACAGCGATTGATGTGTATCATCTCTTACCATAACATACTCACAATCGATAACACCATATACATTATATGTTTACTCAGAACGTTTGACGTATTTTTCAGTAGAAAAATTCTGTCCTGAGTTTTACCCGAAGCGTAATGTGAAGGAGAGGCCCTCAACCTTCGTATACCCATAGGCCAGAAGGGAGTGTTGGCTCCTTACAAAGCCTCTTGAAATGTATTGATCTTGTGAATACTGTAGGTCGTTGTATAACATTTTTTGACTTAAAACGATACTTGAAAAAAAAGACTTGCCCCGGTAATATAACCCAACCATTTCATTTTGCTTACATTTGTTCCCAGAAGGGCTTGAAGAGAAGGGATACGAGAAAAAAACCCATCAGTGTTATTTTCCCATTTCCACCGATACGGTATTATTAGAGGAATACCATAAAACATCATCAGAGTCGGCCTAACCAGGCCGCTCCGGTTTCACCCGACTTTCTAATATAGCAAAACCTCATTCGACAGCGCATATTCCTTCCCACTTATACTTCTATTACCACGTTCTTGAAAAGTCGGATGTTCCGATTTGAAAGACAAATTTCTTCTTTTAGATTTGCCTACTCAGCCACTCAAAAAAGGTATATTTCAGGGAGTTTGAAAATTCTACGGTCGTTTTAACTAAGGGTATAATACAATATGTGTAGTGACTAAGGGAATATTGTGAATTATCATAAGTGTACGTCGAAATCACAAACACAAAGCTCATATCATCCAAGGTTAGTAAGATCGGAAAGGATAAGATTTGAAACTTTAACAACCCCCTTAGAAAGTTAAGAAATAATCACTGCACGCATGTCTCTTGAACGCGCATCTTTGAATTAATTAAGCTACAAAATATGGTGAAAAATTATTACCCAGACGCCTGTGATCCTAGAAAAAGGGTTAGAAATCCGTTTTCAATGTACGAAATCACTCATTTTCATGATTCATCAATGGTTCAGCGGTACAAAACGCTATGAAATGCATGCAAAACCGTTTGGTATTACTAGAAAGGTTTGGCTTTAGAATTAGGCTCGGCTGGATCATAATCGGAGTTCATGCGCGAAAACTATGATTTCCTGAAGGGCTCGAAGGACTAGTTCGGTCCAAAATGGGGACAGCGATTTCGGGTCTGGGATGTAGACATGGAAACACAGGCAGAAATTGGGTTTTGATTGGTTATTCCGCCGTTTTTGATAGTAGAATATTTTCTAAAAAGCTGAAATTCGGGTCATGAACCTTTCCAGCTCGACACGGTCCTCAAAAAGTGTCAGCATAATTAGACCCAATGGGGGTCGGGCAAAATGTGTTTTTCGAAAAATGGATTTTGGGCAATTTAGGCGTATCATTTTTTACCAAATGTCGGACGCTGAATCGATTGGAATGAGTCCGGGATACTCCACACTTACTGTATCCCCCTCCATGCTCCTGGTCCGAGGAATAACCAACCCCTGTAAAAGAAGATGCAGCGTTTCTTCTTGGTCAGGAAGTATGTCTGCGTATGTTTGAAGAGTGAAGTACAAATTTCTGATCCCACAAGCATTTTGGTTGGTTATTCCGTGAATAATCAACCTGTTTTCATGCAAAGAGTGAATCTCTCCGATTCGGCCCACAATTTTTTTCTATATGTTTCAAGGTGTCTAGATACAATGAACAAATGTCCGTCCGCCGTACACGTTGACTTAGGTAGTTGAAAATTTTCTAAAACTTTTCAACCCGATCGGGCCAAATTCAGGTGGGCTAGGGGTCAACATGTGTGTATTTCGAAAAATGGATTTTCGAGATTTTTGGCGATCTAGGCGTGTGGGGTATCATTTTCCACTAAATTTTGGACGCTGAATCTATTGAAAAGGGTCCCAGAACGATTGGCACCCACTGGAAGAGGTAATGGGTCAAAATGGGTATCTATTACCCATTTTGAATATGTGTTTTCGAGATTTCCGGTACCTAGGCGTGTGGGGTATCATTTTCCACTAAATTTTGGACGCTGAATCCAATGAAATGGGTTCCAGAGTGATTGGCACCCACCGGAAGAACTAATGGGTCAAAATGGGTATCTATCTACCCATTTGGAATGTGTGTTTTCGAGATTTCTGGTACCTAGGCGTGTGGGGCATCATTTCCCACTTAATGTTGGAACCTACGGTTTCCCCCATTTTTCCCATGTTGAAGAAATGAGTCTTCATGCGCCTGAACCGAGGAATAATCAAACCGTGTGTATGAATTTGCAGCGTTTTTATTCTTCGGGCCAACAAAAAAATGCCATTAAATCCTGAGAAGAATTACAGAGTACGCCATATCCAATTCCGTTGCGATGATAGAATATTTATACTCAATCTGTCACAAAACACTAAGAAAGGCTTTCAATTATTCTGCGCTCGGAAGAACTTGGAATCATTATAAAACCTTTAGGTGCTTTGGTAAGGATAAAATCGGTGTCGTAAAGTTGTATAATCCCGTCCCTTTGTGTTGAAGTTTTTGATGAAACCCAAATTGACGCTGCGAATGACTGAGGAAAGGGGTCGGAGCGTAATAAGCTTCCTCCTGTAAATCGAGTTCCGACTCATAAAAGTTGGGGGTAAGGGAGTCTATCGGGAAAGGGACCCAAACCGACCTGGGTGGAGGGGGTGGAAGTGGCGGGTCGGGACGTGAGGAACCGAGGATCACAGGGGTCACGACCTTCTGCAAGTGAAGTTAACCCCCGGCGACCAAAGTCCTCGGTAAGTCTACAGCGAACTCCATTCTAACTTTATTCGGGAAGCGTCCCCCAGCGGTCGGGCGCCCGCGCCCGTCCGGTTTCCCCGTGTCCCCTTCCCCGTCCCCGCGCACTCGACACGGAAGAGCGGAGCAATCTCCGTAGGGAATGCCATTCTCCTCTTTACAACTCCGCTAAGGGAAGTCTTCGGCGGATAAACACGAACACGAACACGTACCCATCTCTGCACAATAGCGTTCAAAGAGCTTCTTCAAGTGGGGGACCACGGTCTCGTGTTTACGCGCCGGTCGATAGGTGTTTTGTCATCTTGAAGACCTCTGGGGTTTTGGTGAATAGTCCAACCCGGAACAGAACAAGCACCAATTCAACCAAAAATGTTCATGATTTCGACGCCATTCATTGCCGTTAATACGTCACACAACACCAGAAAAACACATAATACATGAATGAGGACCATTCATCACTTTTCACTATAAATGCGATTTCAATAGATATTATAGATATTTTTAATACTCTTCGAGTATCAGCGGTTTGAATAACTAACCTGCAGTCCAGTTTCATGTTTCAATTGAAATTTGCAATTAAGAAATTATTTCAGTAGATTCTATTCTTTTCTCGATAGATACAAGTCACCAGGATATACTTATTTTTTCCTCCAAGTTTCTGATATTTTTCAACGGATTCTAAAAATTCCCGAGCCTTTTGCATAGGTATTTATCATTTTGTTTTCAGAATGTCGTAAATATCCGTTGGAAAGTGAGAATAATGGGATATGAATTGTGTACATAGCAGACGAAATCCGTTCAAAGTCGGAATTAGTGATTACCTGCCTGTTAAATAAATGAAGTAGGTAAACAATTTTTTCTTCTTTCAACAAAGTAGGTATTTGGTTTTAGAATATTTATCATAACCTCAAGTAATCTGTAGGTATTGCCTTACGACAACAAGCTGGGGCCCATCTGTATCGATTCGGCCTTCAAATTCAAAAATGATACTCCCCCATGGGGCTATGACTGGAAAAAGCTCAGGAATCGATTTTGGTTGGTTATTCCTTGAATAATCAACCTATGTTTTCGAAATAGGTACCAAGTGTTAGGTATACCCTGCCTATATTAGAGGTGGACTGAAAAACGGACCAAAACAGAGACTGAATATAATGAAATGGAACAATAATTTGCAAAAAAAAAAAGTAATTTTTAATTACGAAATTGTGGATTTTTCGGAGCGTTTTTTTTTTCCTGGCCGAACGGTATTTCAAAATGGAGTTCACTCACTTAAAAACGACAAAGGAGAAAGGTGGGAAGGTGGGATAAAGTCGTCACTGATAAAGTATATCATGCCCCCGATTAATTTCTCAAACACATATACCCCCATCCGACTAGGTATTAATCACATTTTGACTTGAGAACCCTAAAATTGAAACGAAAGTTTTGCAACTGGTTCAGACATTTTTGAAATAGATTTGGACTTTTATGAGATTTGAAAACTTATGAATCTGGCCTGAAATATCTCTGCAACTTGTGAGTCAAACCTAGAATTCTTTATTTCTACATCCAATGCAGTTTTTCTGTGATATTTTGCTTGAGAATTTGTGAAGCAGTTTATTTTGTTTTCATTTTTGGAAGAATGTACTGCAAAATAAATTGCCGCAACTTATGTCAATAATTGAAAATATAATATTCAGTAGAAAACAATTTTGCTTGAGAACTTGTGAAGCAGTTTATTTTGTTTTCATTTTTGTAAGAATGTACATACTGCAAAATAAATTGCCGCAACTTATGTCAATAATTGAAAATACAATATTCAGTGGAAAAAAATACTCAACATGACCCCGATTATCTCCAAAAACATTTTAAAATGGTCCTTGTCTTCATTCGCGTTGATTCTTTTGTCGTAACTAGGGCTCAAATGGAGTCAACGGGCGAATTTGTATATTTTTTGTAATATTTCTAGGTCTCTTTTGTCTGTTTTTGTATCATCATCATTCTGGCACCACCATGCTTGGTCTATACCAGGTGCAAGTGAACTCTGGTACTTACTATAATTCCCTCCAAAGTGTAATTGGCTTCAATTAAACATCAGAATTCAGACTTACATGCGTCCGGAGGTGCAAAATACGGCTGACAGCCCACATTACTTCCCCTCAGAAGTTTGTTGTAATGATCTTCCCATTTCTTCATTGTTGCTGATCGCACTAAGGCTTCTTTATCGGCTTTAGCGGCTTCTTTATCTTGGTAATAAGTCACGCACCAAGGTTGACAGGCAGCATCGGAGCCATCTCTGCAGCGTTCTGATAACTTATGAGCGCGATGATTCGTTCTGTAACGCGTAATAACATTTTTTCAATGGAACCATACGTCTTCTCAGGTGAGTACCGGCTACAATAGATTTATGTCTGCTCACAAAGTTCAGTTCTGGGATGACAAGAATTACCCGGCCCATCCAAAATATCGAGTTTCTTCTCACCATCAGTACGTAGATGACTTGACAATGGCGACTCACTTTGAGACTACCCGCCTACTACACCAAGTATGTTAGGTAAGGCATGTAGCTCAAACAATATGGAACATTGAAGTGGCAGTTTGGCCTGTGATAAGGACTCGGAAGCAAAAATTTTGGTTGTTTACAACCTCAGAATGATGGAAGGGTCTCCTCACTAAGGGAAAATAGCCTTGTTGCAGGGATCTGGTTCAACATTTTTTGGCGACATTCACAGTTCAATCCATTGTATCAAAACACAATGAGACCCCTCCAATCATCCTTCCCCCACCATTCTTCTGATCTTGGCCCTTCTTTTTTTTCATTATTTCCTTTTTACATTCGAAATAGCCTTCTAACCATCGCGCTGTTCAGTAAATGTGTGTACTGCCAAGCTCATGGCACATGAGCATTTAACCTCGTGAAACAACGTCACAAAAATTTAATTTTCAAAAACTATAAAATAATAAAAATAAATCAATTTTTCTAGTCATTAGAAGATCATATTAATTCTAATCTGAATCCTTTTATTGAATATTGGTTGGTTATTCCTTGAATAATCAACCTACGTTTTCATGCAAAAAGGTCAACCTCTCAGATTCAGCTCAACATTTCTTTCTGGGCATTTTAAGTTGTCTAGATCAAAAAAGCAAAATGTCCGTCAGCCGTACGACGTACGCCGTCCGCTATACGCCGTACGCCGTCCGCCATCCGCGCCGTATTTGGTAGTAAAAAATTTTCTAAAAATCTGAAATTTGGGTCAGGGTTCTGTTTCCGGCCTAGGACGGTGCTCTGAACTTTTCAGCCCAATCGGACCAAATTTGGGCGGGGTAGGGGTCAAAATGTGTTTTTTGAAAAATGGATTTTCGAGATTTTGGGCGATCTAGGTGAGTTGGGTATCATTTGCCACTAAATTTTGGACGCTGAATCCAATGAAATGGGTCCCAGAATGATTGGCACCCACCGGACGAAGTTTTGGGCCAAAATGGGTATGTACCTACCCATTTTGTATATGTGTTTTCGGGATTTCTGGTACCTAGGCGTGTTGGGTATCATTTTGTACTAAATTTTGGACCCTGAATTGATCGGAATGGGTCCGGGACCCGCCACACCCACTTTTCCCCCATTTTCCCGATGTTGAAGAAATGAGTCTCCATGGTCCGAGGAACAACCAACCCGCGTAAGATTTTTTTCTTTTACGCTCTAACTAACGATTTCACAGGTATTCTCGAGTTGAATGAACATTTATCAGAAGAATTTTTGCGCGAGATTCTTGATAATTGATCAACGAGACCCTTTCAGAGGCGGGTACGTTCCATCGTTTGCCTATCCAATCTCGCTAGGAATCTCTAAACGCCACAGAGTCGTTTGATGTGGTTTATACGTGAAACAAACCTCGGCCCGAGTTTATTTTCCAACGTCCAAACATCAACTGTATTTATTTTGCCAATCCCAACGGACCGCTTGTTACTTATAACAAAAAATGTGAACCCCATTTATGTACTACGTGATGAATAGTTGTCCTGAATATTCCTGTCACACACGTAGTCGTTCAAGTATTGCGAAGTGGAAATTTCGTACGGCAAGAGACAACTGGCGTCCGAACCACTGCGGCGGAAGAACGTTTCAGCGCTTTCTGTTCAACCATTTTATTCGCGGTAGGTTCTTGTTCTTTAGTGTTTGATTGTTCGACTGAAACCATTCTCGAAAGGATATGAAGTGGGGATAAAATATTCGGACACCACTTGGTGGTACTTTCTGAAGGAATGGTGGAAACGTCCCTAACAGGATAAACGCAATCTGCTTTTGTTCGTAGAAAACGACTCGCTTGAACGATTTGTTACCCTCAGATACCCATACCAGGTTAGCGTATTCTCACATTTTTCCACGACATCGTACGGTATTGTTAGCTACAGAGCGGCTCTTTCGGGGAAATGGTTGTTTGACGAAAAATAATACCGTATTACTTTGACGCAGCTCTTCAGTTTATAACAACGTCCCTGAGGTAAGGTTCAAGGGGTCATGTTATTTCCACGTAAGATTTTCACAGAACCAACTCTAAATATTATAAAACCAAAGGCGGAATAATTTAGTTAATAATTAGGTCAACGTTAATAATTGGTTATGAGATTGTTTACGAAAATTGGGAAAACTGTCAATTTTATTCAGATAAGAAAAATATTTTAGAAAGTATTTCCTTCGTGAATGATCGAAATAGGGCTGATTTGGTTTACCATACTGAATCGATTATGTAATGGTAACAAGCGTCGTATTAATTTTGTGCCTACTGGTTGAATGGTGTAATGGCTGTTGATTAACATCCATAAATTTGGCACACACTCCCCTTCTGTGGCACTACGGCTGAGTCTTCATGGTACTGACATAGGTATTCGTTCGTCTGATGAGCGACTGCCTCAGTTACCATACATATATATCTCAACAAGTTTTTCGTCAGTTTCCTTCATTGTTTCTTTCGAAAACACCTTGAGCAGGTTAACCAATCATGTTAACGTATCATCTTCCATCTCTCACTTCTAACAACATTCAGATCCACGGACAAAGGATGATTGCGATCGAAAAATAATTCATATTATTATATTGCATTACTGTGAAAAGGAGCGATCTACTTTCACGTTGCCATGGGGACTGTGCCGCGTATAAAGATCCCATTATGGTAAGGGTTAGAAGCTCTGTAGGATGAGAGATAAGCCGCTGTGATACCGGGCTCTGAGGATATCCGTTTCGGAGGTCCTTCCATGAATTTTCACAGGGTCAATAGGTACACGAAGAACACAATCATGACAATTCAAACGAGGAGTACTTCTTGAGGGAAACACTCAGAAAATAAAGTGAAACAGAAAATAATGTCTCGCTTGAACACTCATTTCTAGGCACGAAAATTGACCTTCTCTTCGTTGGGGAGACAAAAGAGCTCAATGACGCAATCAAATGTGAGTGATGAGCTCAGTTCATTGCTCTCTTTCCATGCCCTGATTTTGAAACAGTCCCTTCATACCTATTCTGAACCAAGAGCGGCTTAAATTACCAATCAAAATTCTCAAACTGATTGAAGGTTACCAACATAAGGGAGGATCGAGCCAATATATAGTATTCTAGACGATCCTAATTTAATTTTATTATACGCCTCCTGTTTTTGCTTTGAAATAGAATGAAGAAACAAACTTGTGTATAAGTGGAGATGATACCTACCGGAAACTTATAGCTCCTCCAACACTCTGATAACTTTGATTAGCGTGATCAAATCTATCACCCTTATTGCATTTTTTTTAGAAAGGAGGAAGTGCAATGAATCTGAGCGGCAACTTTTGCACTTTTATAATGGTTATTAGCCTACTGCTTACTTCGGCGCGATGCTCGTTTTCATGTTGGCGGATATGAAGACTTCTTTGGTTTGTTAAACCTATTGTAGAATATAATAATGTCTGTTAAAATATTCTTCCTTTTCTTTCTTCTATTTGAAAATTGTTCGTTAAATGAAGATTTAAATTACATGCCTCTGTGATCTACGATATAAATGTGAAGCGCATTGGTTATACCGTTATTGTATTTCATGGTGACAGTTGCTGGAGATATGTTTTTTATATGTTAGATCATATAGGAGTGTTATTACTTCATGCCATTTCTGTAGGCCGCCTGGGTAGATTAAGATGTGTTAGATGTTGTTACTGAGGATCGCATAATAACCACTCATTTTAATTTTCATCATCAAGCCTCAGGAAATACGCAACTATTTTTATGATGTAGGATGGTCAAATCTACCAGTTTGTTTACGCACAGTGTTCAGGACTCACCTAAATTTCCATCTGTGGAACTGCGTATATTTGTTCATTTCCTTATCCCCTTATCACTGCACACCGCTCATTACCAAAACATTTGATAGGAGAAAACTGAAGGCATCAATGGTGCCAACATAACCGCCAATACTTGGCAATTTAATCAATCATTTACGACTTACAGGTATACAAATATTAATCTATAACTGTTCAACCTAAATTTGAAATTAACCTTACATTATTTTATTATTCTCACACCAATCTACCTAAAATCAAATCACCTGATGAATTCTCCCTTACCACAACCACCTGTTCGCTGCAACCTCCCAAATCCTCCTTGCAGTAAACTCGTATCTATCATCCCAATCCATCACCATTTTTTACCTTTGTGAAAACGAAAACCAAAACCGAATATCATCTTTAATCATCGGTACTCTCGTGCGCGCAAATCTCGATTCCTATCGTTTCGCGAGTGCGCTAAACATACCTATTTCAACTTCTGAAGATCCTGCCGGTACCGGTACTTTGCATCATCCTCGTGTCGACTACGTCGCAAAGAAGGTAACTACCCATCTTCCTGTCCTAATTCCATTCCTTCCTCATCTTAGACATTCGGAAAACCGCAAATTATAAATCACCCACCCTTTTTTCGGCTCCTTCAGAGCCCTCTCTCATCAACATATTAACCTTCAAACAATACACACAGGATTTTTTTCTGGAGTTAGTAGGCAATGTTGATATAGAGCGTTGTTCGCTGCGGCTCCCTACCATACCACTCAACCAAACTGCTCCGGGATGAGTCATATTGGCACCAACAAGGATAGACAGTTCAGCTCAAATAAGGTCATCAGTATCCCTGTGCCTTGAAAATGTTACCTACTCCATCTCTGATATGACGTTGATGCTGTCCTGTACTGAACACAGCCAACTTGGTGCAACTGACGTGGTAGCACGAGTGAACGAACCAACGAAGCAATCGGACTTCTTTATTTTATTTTTCGATTAACTTTAATTTATATTAACACGGAACCTTAGCGTACTTGACGCAATGTACCTAGTTTGATCTAAATTATATTTTGCTGAGTCAAAACCTCAAATTATTAACAAGTAAACACTTGAATCATCAGATTACTAGAACTCACCGGGTTTTAGAAGCTCATAAAGCAAGAACACAGATGGGTAGATTCCTTTTTAATAAGAAACTAAGAATATTCAGAGACAAAAGGTACAACATGGAGCTCAAAAAGCACATGTGTGAAAATCATGGGTTGCAGAACACAAAATCATATAGAACACTGCCATCAGAATATGTAGTTCCCAATTAGGGGTGAAACACAAATTATGAAGCCTTGAATAACAACAAGCTATCTCACTCAGTTGATTGTGGAATAATCCATTAAAATATTTGCAATATCAATATTAAGTATAATACAAATATTCATTGCTAGATAACACAATTATTTCATGGCTTAGCGTGATTTGGTATCCCTAGGCTGCCTCACATCCAGTGCCAGGCCCAGTCATGGCGTCACTAGAGGAGAGTAGGTAGTGGAGTGGGCAACAATATTTCAACATATTTAGATATCATCTCTGATTTGACAATTGGCTTGTAAGTTATTGCTAATCATTATAGCTCTGACTGGGGTATAGAAAAGCGTAGATTACTTATTTAGAAAAAATTGTAAAGTAGTTTTGGCCTCCTTCCCGCTGAAAGTCCACACATGGTAAATCAAGTATGGAAAAGAGAAATTTGCTCACCTTCCTCTGTGAGCTGCGATTGATTTCTCGCACTAGAACCAACTGATATTGTTTGAGTTGTATGAAAGCCGCACAAATAAGCGCGCATGAGGGTGTGAATCATTTCGGGGAGGCGACGTGGTGAAAAGCACACAGGTGTGAAATCGAACTGTAGGCACCGTTTGCTCCTTATTTAGCTTCTGTTGACGTTGTGTTGAAACCAGGTCCAACGAGTTGGTGTTGGTTTTGCAATTTCTCTCTTGCGACACCACTTCGTCTTTCTATCTGTGCAGTTGGTTATGATTTGACAACCTCTGCTGATGAGATAATCAAAGGTTTTCGTATTAGTGCAACAGATACTTTTAGAAATAATTGATTAGGAATTATGTCTGCACACAGTTATTTGAAGACATCGGAATAGGTATGTTGGTTGTTTGTGCGTACTTAGCGAGGGCTGACACAGATAATACGTAATTCTGAAGGTAACAACTACATACATAAAGTACAAAGGAAAGCAAAAATCCTTGGAACCCACGAGGCATCGAATGTATAATTTTGGTGTTCCTTTGGGAGCCTCATGCCTTCCAGAGTAGAGCATATAAATCCCTTATCACGTCAATAAACTCCATTGCCGCAATAAACAGACTTCAAGTCTCCATCAGGTTCGAGTCTTTGATTCTCGCATAAAGTACGATTGTTGACGTATTCACGTCAAGTAGATGAAGATAGCCACATAGCATCTATTTCCATTAAATAAATTACATGATGTTAGGAATGAATCATTTGGCATTTTAGTGTACTAAGAGAACTGTGGTGATTGGTATTTTAGCTTGACCACGCATTCAGATGGAATGGCTATCTCCAAATCGAATTTAGTATCGAAGGTCAATTATGAGAGCGGTCAGCTCAATTATTCATTGGAACCGTAAATTATTCAAAGGTGATGCAGTCACCAAGGCCAAAGGCCAAAGGTGGGCAGTGATGATCAGGGGTGACAGAATGATGAAGTTGGATCGTCACTATCGTGCACAATCTGCCCTCCATTCTCGAAACATTTTTGTACTCGTAGCTCATCAATATTGGAAGCGTTCTTTCTTTTCAGTTGAACATTAATTTACTGCACAGGTAGTCGCATCTGCAATCGTAACGGCTCCGAAGCTGAAGTCAAATAAGTAACTGAGAATGTGCAACGGTAGAAACTTATATTTTCCACGGGTGAAGGCAGATGGAGAGCACCTTGATTGAGGGTCTTGTAAATGGTTAATCGAATATTCAAACTCCTTCCCAGAGCCGATGGGAAAATGTCGAATCCTGAATCAGCAGGCCTTCAATCAGGAAGGATCAAATTGCTCATTAATTTGATTAGAGAAGTTTTACCATAGGAATATTTCAACTACTTTGACTCTCGACTTTCTATCATGAATTTATTCAGCTACGTCAGATTCTCTTAGAATCAGTAATATTTGAGATAGGAATGAATTCGTTTCCGTACACTTATTACGTTGTATACTGAGACCAAAAATTTACTTTCGTTGTCAACGTCACTCCACGTTTACCATTTCAAGTAAATTGTCAAGGTCGTGGAAAATGAGTTTCCTCGAGACCATAAAAATGTATCACATTTAATTCCAACTTGAAACTAGAAACAATCAGTTCATGCACTAGAAAATTAATTGAATTAGGTCGCACATTCTACACCGTTGGGCTAGATATTGATGTAAATAGTAGAAAAACTGTTGAACAAATCGCTAGCTGAACCCACTCGAGCCCCGAAAATTTGATTGGGATCGGATTATCATTCTGTAGGTTATCGCTGCGGCACGATAATGCGAACTAATTGGCATTTGCGCGGACGCATACCGTTGATTTCACCCTAAGGAATGTTGCATGGGACCTCAACTGATATTATCAGCGCCATTCCTAAACATTTAACTGGACTTTGTTCGATTATGGTAAAACTCGTGAGGGATCATCATGAGGTTAATCCCTAAAAATGTCGCTGCAAATTGAATACCCAAATGATCAGGTTACTGTAACCGCTAGGAGGGACACCACCTTTTAGCTTTATGACCATTCGCAGCTGATACTTGGGGGTAGAGAGAGAGCAACAAAAGAAAAATTTTGCCAATTCCATTATGGCAGCTCTGGCCTTGCCACAATATCGCTTGAGCCATGGGAATCCCCAGACCGGCACTGATGATTCTTATATTTATCCACATTGAAAGAACTCTGTTGGATCCAATCAAATTAAAAGTGGAAAGACATCTCAAGAGAAAAGAAAGAGATCTCGGATGAAAAATGGTATAAGGGGGAAAGGTGATAGCAGCAAGGTGTTTATGTACCAGCTACTTTGTGGCAGGAGAAAATTCAAGCCGCTCATCCCTTCCGCGTAGTTGATGAAACATGAGTAATGAAAAACGAGGGAGCAAAACACAGTTGAGTTTCAGGGATGAGCGGATCTGACAAGGCCGTTGATTACTCCCCTGACCTCACCCCCTCATAACAGAGCCCTTCATCCCAAACTCACACGAGCGGGGTAGTCACCACACTAACCTGTGTTCCTTCCTCCGATGTTGTTAAACTACTTATGAACAAGTTCCTTACCATCAACCTCATCCATCTTCGCTGTGATGGTGGTGCCACGTCTAATACGTGTCGGAAGGTACACACAGGTTTGGTAACAAGGTTAATCGTTCGATCAGACCGTCCATTTTAGCGTTGAACGCACCTTGGCCACGTGTACTTCTTCCTATTTAGAACAAATCTCTACTGTTTTTGGTCAATTATTTCTTGAATAATCAACCAATGTCTTCTTGCAATAAGTGAATCTCTCCGATTCGGCCCAACATATTTTTTTTCTGAGCGTTCAAAGCGCCTAAATCAAAAAAGCTAATGTCCGTCCGCCGTTCACGCCGACGATGGTTGTAAAAATTTTTCTAAAAACCTGAAATTTGGGGTCAGGGGTCAGTCCCCGGCTCTAGTTATCCTCGAAACGTTCAGCCCGATCAAACCAAATTTGAGTGGGGTAGGGACCAAAATGTGTATTTCGAAAAATGGATTTTCAAGATTTTCGGCGATTTCGGCGTGTGGGGTATCATTTTCCACTAAATTTTGGACGCGGAATCCAATGAAATGGGTCCAGAACGGTTGGCGCCCTCTGGATGAAGTTATGGATCAAATGGGTGCCTATCTTCCCATTTCGAATATGTATGTGTTTTCGAGATTTCTGGTACCTACGCGTTTGGGGTATCATTTTCCATTTAATTTTGGACCCTGAATCGATTGGAATGGGTCGGGGCAACCCACCACACCCACTGTTTCCCTCACTTTCCCCATGTTGAAGAAATAAGTCTCCGTGTGCCTGGTCCGAGGAATAAACAACACATGTGAAAGAATTTGCAGCAATATATTATTGTTCGATGTTTTCTGTTGTGAATTGTATAAATTCAGTTACGATTCCAGTTACTACGATTACACTGCCCCAGGCGGATTCCCCGAACAACATCACTCTCCTCGTATATTTTGTCTTTATCAAACGGCTTTATTAACGGCTCTTGTCACGCGTGGCATTTAATTACCAGACAACACGTTTTATCCACCTTCGTCCTCAAACGTAATAGTGGAACTTCGCAGAATAGTATAATAGGAGCTTTTTGGTTTAATCTTCTCTGAAAAATAACCCTACGTCTCTATCCCAAAGGTCAATCTTCCCAAATGGGGCAACATCTCACATTTGCGTTCAACGTGTTTCAAAATGCTTCAATTCCAAAACCACGAAGTCCGCACGCCCCTTATACATGCTCACAAATGTACGTGTATTTTTCAAATAGTGTTTTGAATTGTTTGAGTCGCTTTAGTGTGGAATCCGAATACTTATTCGATTAAGATGAATTCAGACAGGTGCCGAAGACGGTGTAGAATAACAAACCACCGTGAAATAATTGTCAACTTTCTCCTTTCCTGTTGTGCTAATGATGTTATTTTATTTCGATGTTGTAGGCCGAACCAGCGTTGGTATTTGATTCGGTTCACGTGTTTGCTGCTGGACTTGCTTCTCTCGAATCTTCCCACCTGCTCCGTCCTGTCAATTTGTCATGCGATCTCGAAATCCCCTGGCCGGACGGAACAAGCCTTTACAACTATATCAATGCGGTGAGTATACGTTTTTATCATGAAGGGGTGCTATAATCAGGATTGGTTTCTGTAATAAACGCAAACCAAACGCTTTTCTAAATTCACTCATGAATAGTACCTCAGAATTTGTATTTACGACAAAGATAAATACCGTCAAATAGTCATTATTGAAATCAACAGGTGAACAAATACTTGAAATTGCACTATTTTACATTTACACACGTTAAGTGTAGAGTGTGTTCATTGGTGACTTCACTTCCTCTTTTTTCACGTCTAGAAAAGAATTAGAAGAAAGAAGTAACGAATAACTATTGAACTAGAACCGAATGATTTGGGTTGACAAGAACGGTTAATTTTCTTGGCAAACTAACGTTTGGGGCCTTATTTTATTTAGATTGTCTTTAATCTTGAAATTATATGTATCTTAGGTAGGGCATTTTGGTGGAAGGGTGTTGGGTAGGAGATAGCTGAAGGGGATAGGTAAGAGACCCGGACTGAAATCTTCTCACCTTCAGTAGTTGGCTTGACAATGAAATCCTAACTTTGGTGACGCCCAATGAGAGCGATGCTTCCTATACTACAACTCGATTTCTGGTACCCAGGCGTGTGGGGTATAATTTTCCTCTAAATCATGGACGCTGAATTGAATGAAGTGGGTCCCAGTGTAACCCGTCGTTTTCACTTAACGGGCTAGGGATCCAAAAAAATAGACCCAGGCGAGTATATAGTGGGAAATTAAAGGCTTTTACTTACCGTCAGGATTGTCTGCAACGGTAGGTTGAGGACGTCAAGTACACTTGAAGAGTATTCTAGGTTGTCCAAATATGTATACCAGAATTTACCAAGCTCTGAGGAATGGGGTTTCGTGATTGAAAAGACAAGGATTCAATATTGACTTATAATAAACGCAATTGACAGAAATATAAAATACGGAATGTCTCGGCCGAGAAGGATATTGACTATTACGTAACCTAATTATTGAGTAGGCAAAAGTGAAGGGCTGAGGGCCAAATGAATTTACGAGGTAGCTGAAGGCTCAAGAATGTTGGATTGAATAACGGTAAAAGTGAAAGTGATTTGTTAAGTGTCCTCCCCTAATCCCTTTCTCTTTTCCTAACGTACGACAGACAAAATGCTAAATAATACGGGTACAGTCTACAACTATATGATCATCTTTCTGGTGACTAATGTCAGGGCTTGGGCCAGATTTAGAGAGTTACAACTTTTGCGAGACAGAGGTATTTCACCACTTACGTGTACCAACTCCTTGGTATGGAGACAACAGGGTGATATTCTCTTCGCTGCTCGGCTTCGGTCAGGGGAACGCCGTCCAGGCCGGAGGAGGCGAGGCTCTTTCCGACGGAGGTCCGACGACTGGCGGTGCGTGGGGAACCCGGACTATTGCCGTCGATCAGGGCGCGAACGAATCAACACTCGGGTCCGACGGGGGATTTTCAGTTCGTATAAGGGCCCACTGTTTCGGGAGAGGAATTGGCTGATCTCCCAATTCCCGAATTCTCACCCTGAAGGAACCACGATACACTTGTTCCCTCAGGTCACATTCACAACAACCGGCTTCACAAAGGGTTGATTTGCTTCGCGTCGGTTGTTTCGCTTCGATGTTTCGCTTTGGTTGTTCCGCCCCGAAACAGGTTGTTTCGCTTCGGTTGTTTCGCCCCGAAACAGGTTGTTTCGCTTGGGTTGTTCCGCTCCGGTTGCTCCGCCCCACCCCTGCCTCGCCTCGTCCTCACGAGATTATGGCGAGCAGGGGGGGCCCAACCTTCTTCCACTTGAGTTCGTACACGACTGACTGCCGCAGCCTTTCACCAGTCTACTCGTCCAGATCGCCTTCCCCTCCTCCTACTCCGATGAGGTCACGCCTTTCGCCCAGCTGGGTCAGGCGCTTGGAGGGGAGAGGGCCCGACCCGTACCCCGCCGCCGGAATTTCTTGCCGGGGCACTTGGACTCTGCCGCCCCCGTTACACCAGAATGATTGGTACCCACCGGAAGAAGTTATGGGTCAAAATGGGTATGTATCCACCCATTTTGTATGTGTCAAGATTTCTGGTGCCTAGGCGTGTGGGGTATCATTTTCCACTAAATTTTGGACCCTGAATCGATTGGAATGGGTCCGGGACCCACCACACCCACTGTTTCCCCCATTCGAGGAATAACCAACCCGTGTGTAATTTGCAATTAATAATTTGCAGGTTTTTTTTTAGTAGGAATGAAAAACGACAACATCACATAAAATGCAAGATATCCGCGATGAACGCAAAAACACTATAAATTGGATTGCAAAGACTCAAGCTGCTTTCAACTGCTTGTCCAAACTCCGGACATGTAGTTCGAGGTTTTCAGGAGTTCTGATTGTCCTTATAGATACAAAGTTCGCCGGATCAGCTAGTTAGTTATATTCTATGACGTTTATAACATCATCCAAACGCCCAAAAAATCTGGAAAACAAGCAACATCGTTCAGGCGGTGTATGCCAAAACCGAATCGCAAGCTTGCGTTTGACCAGTTTAGAGTAGTTCGATGTTTGTCGACAAGGATTCAAATCGGCTGAGGACGGGAGGTGTGAGACCCCTTACTCTATCCTCCATTAGTATCTCGTACCTAATTAATAGGCGCTGTATGCAGAGGTAAGAGGCGGCACACACCAACATTCCTGAAAGCAAGATACTCAATTCATTATTTATTTCGAACAAGGAGCGAGTCGATTGTACCTGCTATCTGATCTCACGTTGCAGGCCCTCAGCCTTACATTTTCTGTGTCAATATTATCAGGTAATCATTTAATTCATCGTTTAACAGAACTAAAGTTGAAAGATGTTTTTAAAAATCTTCAGGGCCAGACTGGTTGAAATTCATATCTAACGCGAGTAGGGAAAAGTCCATTAGACCACGGTCTGAGCGATTATCCATTATTTGTGTGTAATTTTGAGAATCTTATTAAAATTTTGAAATTTATTGTTGAGTTAAACAATATTCTCATTAGAACCTACCCAAAATTATACAAACAGGCACTACTTTTTTCTCGATCTTGCTCTTGCTCCAATTACCCCATGTCATGTGACGAGGGTCTGAAGTTTCTGCGCGATGAAGGATTTCTAGGGAAATTTCCATTTAGTATGGAACTCAATTAACCTCCTCCGGCGGCCCTTTTCTGGGTGGACGTGCCTGTTAGTAGTTGGAAGGCTGAGGGCATTTTCATATAGATTTATTGTAATCAAGGTAATCCTATCGCACGCTCACCCTATCAGTGCATTGGACTTGCAAAGTGCTAAATGCGTGACATAAAAATAATAATTTTGAAAGACTGACTTTTGGGTTGATCAGCCAGCACTGGTCCGGAAAGCAAAGAAGTAGGGTTTTGAGCAAAACGGATGACAACCACTACAATAACCTACAAGCATTAAAAAAAAAAAAAAAAAAAAAAAAAAAAGTTTTCTAAAATTATCTGACAAGGAAATATTTTAATCGTTGATAGTTGATCGTGTAGAGGTAGGATTCACGATATCAGAGGAAAGAATAATTCTGGCATCAATATTTTATTGGTGAATTCCATTAAATCACTAGGTAGCTATACTGAACCTACCCCGTCAAAAATGTTTGACGTTCTCCGAATTCAGTGAGAAACGTGGCTACGAATATTTCGCAAAAACACATTGGTTCCTGTGAAAATCCACCAAGTTGTTGAACATCGAGTAGTTTTCCAATCTTCTTTGTGTTTTGTCTCACAACATGGTTGTTTCTATTGACTATTTTTTCATTTTGGAAAAATGTGTGCATAACCAGAAAACTTGATGAACTGGAGGAGTAGAATATTATGATTGTGAATATATATAATTGAATGTATGATATATATTGAATACCTGACAAAATTAATCTAATGTTTACTTACATTTCCTGGACCACAAAAATTATAATTAGGCTTTCTTGAATAGAGATGTTCTGCTTCAGGTGGGGCGCCACGTTTGAAAAGTCACTTTATCATCGTTAAAAATTGGGATCACACTTTTTCAAGCCGGGCCCCATTTTTCATTTGGGATTGCCCTTAGGTAGGCTTATTTGTGAAATTGTCCCTTCAAAACAGAGGGGCTCCACCCTCTAGATTTCCGTTTTAGGGGAATACGGTTTTGAAGGAATATTTGCATGAATTTCTTTCTCCTCAGTCGTGCTTATTGAGAAGGAAATGCGGTGCGGAATAGATTCTGTTGCCAGGAACAGTGAAAACAGAGAGTACAAATATTTTTACAGGACACCCTTTCTTACCCGGCGACCGCTATTGCAAAATGTCCTTCGTATTTTTGTGATTGATTAACCGTCCCGGAAGTACTCGCTTGACATTGACCTGGAGTCCTAATTACGATGATATATTATGCAGAATTCTGGTTGCTGTCAGAATCAAATACATAATGACGACTCTATCGTCTTAACCACAGTGTGGCAAGGGCTATTTTGCATCCCTTCATCAACAAAACACTCACAGGCATTATTTGCTTTACTAAACCTCACTTCGAGCGCAGTATGTGTCTAGGGCCGACTAACTTCCACAGAGGGACGGGTTGTTAGAAACTCCCCTGGGTTAGGTAGGCGCATAACTGTCTCGAAACACCATTAGCCGTTTTGTTTGTGCAGTGAAGGCCACCTGCCAGCAAACTAGGAGGATACGGAGCCGGCCACCACGTACGATACGTGCCTCAGGTCTCACGAGAGAGGTTTAATAGTTTAGTGAAAATACTACTTGATGCGCGAACAAATGGATATATATTATATCAACATCAATAAACTGGATTGCACTACCTTAATGTTCTCTTTGAGGAACCAGTACATAAATGCTGGTAATATTTAGTAATCTAGTAATAGAAGGGGTCCGATTGCCTGTGATTTTGTTGCTCTGATTGAGTTGCGTATCATTTTTGAGCACGTTTTTAACGGAAATTTTCGGTACTCAAGCTCTGATAAACGATGTATCCAGGTATATCGTGCTCATATTACTTGTAAAATTAACGGTATTTGCTTCGCATATTTACACTGAAATTTTAGTTGGTGTCGTTGAAAAACTTGTCGGTGATAAAGTGAGCGGAACATTCTCCAAATTCATGGTCAAGCCCGTGCGATTGTGTCGTTAATTAACTGCGCAGTCTTTAATTGGACCGATCGCCAACAGCATTCGCGAGTCGGATGAGTTCGAAGGAACCCGTTGCCTCAACGCTCCGTGCCCTGAAACGCATTGTTGCTTCAAATCCCAGCACTTACTGGGAATCGATCGTATCAAGAGGTCTACGAAAGCTGAACGTCCTAGACGGAATGGACGTCTGTTGCCATCATTCGCAGCTATGAAAAAAGAAATAATCGAACATAAGTCAAAGATGGAGGGACTTGTCGAGCAAAAGGACTTGTTCGGGAAAGAGAATGAAAGCTTGATGAGCAAAATGGATCTCTTGGAATGAGAAAGGAAGCGGAATCACATTATTTATAATCTAGAGGAAAAAGAAAATAATTGGCAAGAGCTGCGACATCACCTTGTTGAAGTGTTCCGGGACCTCATGAAAGTCGACGAAGGCATGCAGCTGGTTAAAAGTGCCTACCGTCTGGGCCTGAATAAGAATACTATTAAAACTCGGGTTATACATGTGTGCTTCTCGCCCATGCGATCGAAATCTGACTTACTTTCGGCTTCTCGAATCCTCAAGGGTTCTCTCGTAGCCCAAGACTTCACCAAGGAGGAACAAGATTAATGGAGGAAGCTGCTCTACTACCAGCGGCTCGGCAGCCAGGTGGGTAATGCAGTTGAAATCCGGGGGTTTTCATTCAAATCAATGGGAAAATGCACTCAATGGTCGAGCCTTATTTTGAAACGCTGAGATGAGGAAGAGATGGTTCACCCATCCAAGGCCACCAGCAAGCCGACAAAAGGAAAAGGGAAGATGGCATCAATAATTTCATTCATTCTGTAACTGTGATAGAAATGAATTGTCTCTGTACGCAACATGGATTTCTTTTATATTCTTGTTGAACAATTGATTGGAGAAATATATCAAAAGAAATTTTTGCTTTACGGGACCATAATAGCCCACAGGCTGTTTTTTCCATAGTCGCAGGATATCTGTGGCCACATTAAGCCGTGTGGCTTTTGAATTTACCGGCTGTGTGATATTTTATTGCGATCGCAATTCCCTTATAGTGCCTTCTAATTCTACGACCACTCACTCAAAACGAGAGTCAATTTATTAATGGTCAAACGAAACCGGTTAACTCGATAAAAACCGTACCATCATGGAGTGGAAAGTAACAAACGCCTCTTTGATGTACCCAAGCCAAAAGTACTCGTATTTTAATCCTCATCTTCAGCTCTTTCAGTATATATGTATAAATATACTATGAAAAACAAAATACTGAGTTAGAATAAAATGAAAAGAAAAAAATGCTCGGGGGCGACGTTTTAATACGATTAACGAATAGGTGTTCGATCCTCGTCAGAGTACCCAGCTGTATGTGACAGAGAGAGAGTTATCAGATTTGGACGAGAGCTTTAAAACCAACTGGCTAATTCCCGTCGCCATCAGTCGATCTCACCATCCAGTATAAAAAGTACAATAAAAGTGAGTGTACACATACGTTCACGGCTTGAGGATTTTATCCTTACCAACCCAGAAACGATCATTGGAGGGTGAAGAGATTTTTACCTTCTTACATTTTTTTAATCTCCTTATTTTTTTGCAAGGTTCTCAAATATCATATTTGTGCACCCCGCGCAACCATGTGCAATTGACACTGGCTTTCTTATTTTAGATGGGAACCCCAATGTTTTTATCGTAGATTTGGATTCTCCCCAAAATTTAATGGACATTTGATCTCTCAACCTTTTATTTCTTGCGACCGGTTCAGCGAGCACACAAGGTTGCTTAACTCCAAAATATAGTCAAATATGTGGATGGTTGTGAACTCCAAAATGTGGCACATGAATTTTCATGAATTGAATTTGTTTTTCAAGGTTGACTCACGTGATGCTATCAGTTTCTTGGTTCGAATCAATTTTCTGGAAGAATGACCGAAGTTTGTTTAATATGCAAGCGGTAGTGGAGGGAGGGGGGAACTTGTGAGATATCTTGTATATACTCAAACCAAAGTGTCGCGTCTACAGAAAAGACTTGTATTTAGGACACTTACAATAATTCATCATCTATTTGACTGTTGCAGGTTGGCGTTCAAGGCCTCACGGGCCGCATTGAATTTAGCGAAGGGAAGCGGACAAATTTCAAATTGGACCTGCTCAAACTGAAACGAGAAGAGCTGAGGCGGGTTGGTGAATGGACGCCAACCGGTGGGATCAACATAACAGATAATACGGCATTTTACGAAACCACAACCCCCAACATCACGCTCATCGTCATGACCCGAGAGGTAAGGTTTCCATTAGCTTTATTTTCTGCTAAATACCCATCTAGAAAGAGCCAACCTTCTCCTCTCAATGAAAATAGCTGTACAGACCTGATCTCGAACAAATTTGTTTTCGCTTTGATAAAAGATTATTTTTTCACATGAACATTTGACCTTGTAACTTCTTTTCGCTACGCACTTTCTCCAATAGGTTAGTTGAAATAATATTTAAATAATAGAAAATCCCAATTTTCTGGAGATCTAAGTATGTTTCCAATTAATTGCATCCCGATTGACTTCTAAAGAAGACCTCCAGCTTGTTGAAATGTTTGCATGGCTGGGTTTCCAACTGACTCAACTCTTCGGAGCTTTTACAATCGATCTGGGAGGTTGAAACGGTTTCTTTGAAAACTCGCATGAACAAACAGAATAGGTCTCAATACAGAAAAAGCCTTCCGGCGAAAGGCGATTCAATTATGACGTCGTTTAGTAATCCCATCCAATTTTCTAGGCCGTAAACTAGCTTGGGGGTTGTAAGACACGCTTTAACACTGCCGGACTGAATTCGTACTCCTGAGTAGTATACTCATCTGAAATGATTGCAACCGGCAGACTACTAAATTGCATTTAACAGACGGTTGAATGAGTAAAATGAAACAGAAAAGCGTTACGCCCAAACCACGCATGCGTCAAAATCATGAGGATCACATTAAAAATTGTCGAATGGAACGAAAGAGAGTTACGCTTTACTATTTCTCTCTCGTAGAGTGCAAAGTCTTTGAATTTTTCTGACTACATTAAGTCAATGCTGTCCCAACTACAGCTTTTGGGCCCTCCGACTTAATCAGCTCTTTACATACTACATCCACAGAGTTGGTGGAGGGAAGGAGACGCTTTTCACGTAAGACTGAATATCCCGGGCCATTTTTCATTCATTTCAAAGGTACCTATTCAAACACACCGTCACTTCACCTCCTTTGGTGGCAACCCCTTTTCGAAAGCCCGCAGAGGATGTGATTCAATTTTAAGAGCAAACCTCCAAAGCCAACGAACTAAAAGCGGCGACCTGAAGAGCCTGAGTTTGCTTAATGCGTGTTGAATCGATTTGAAATTTAAATTTCCCGGGTACCAGCAGGTAGCTTCTCGACTGGTAGGCCGAGGGAAAGCCATCAAATAATGGTAATTTCTTATCGGCAGCGTGGAATCCGACAATTGAATTGAGTGTTGAGAAACGCTCGCAAGAGTTTTTTCGAATTTCCAACTGTACCAATTGGAAATACCAATCCGGAACGAAAAATGAAAATGTTATCACTTCTGAAAACCAAGTTTGATGGCTGCATGAAAAATAAGAGGTCCTTCCGGATTATTTGAACTTTTTTTCTTTTTTATCCATGAGGATGTTTCGGAATACTCATAAAAAGTTATTAGGAGTTGAGAGGAGGTGTTGGAAACCTACAAAATTGTGCGCTGTAACATGTAACTTAACTTGTATAGGAACCTGAGGCAACATTTTTCAATCCCCTCCTCCTACAACCTTCTTTCTCTGAATTTGTCTACCAAGTCAATGTAGTCTCAGTTTATATGAGCTCTCGTCCGATATTCAGTGTCTACTCACTGATCATTGGAGGGTCATTGGATCCGGATAAAAGCCGTGATTGATCGTCACCCAAACGCGAGCACACGTACACAAACGATATGACGAATTTATATTTTTAGTCAGTTGAGTTTTACGTATTAGGGAAACCTCAAAACCAGTTGATCGCGTGGGACGTGGCAGGTGTCTGATGTCATCAAGATCATACATACGAACATCCATCAATTTGTTTCACTTAACCACTCAGAATTCTCAATAAAGATAAAAATTATATAACATACCTGAGCAAAGTTGCCAAAAAAAAAAATAATAATAATAATAATAGCATAAAATTAACGCCTGATGATAATTGTAATTTGCGACCCTATCTTCTAAATTAACTCTTCGTTGCTTCCCTACTGCCGACCTCCCCGCACATCAAATCACTGCTGCGCTTCACAGTAATAATGCATCCCAGAAGTCCCTCAAACGCACGGAACCTTGCTGGACATCAGCCATTCTTTATTTCCTGACAAAGTTACTGATCAAATCCTGAGAATTTTGGATAAGCGGTAGCAGACGATTTAAAACGGGGGGATGTGAATTTACTGCCATGGCTCCTACCCATCACCACTCGTCCAAAGCAAACGCCACGAGCCAACGAGCTGTGGCAGAACACCTTTTTTGATGGAAGCAGTCGCAGCCCCATCCCAACCAGCAGCCCTTACGCTTATCGATTCTCGTGCGTATTACTGTACGCTCTGGGTCAATTGTTGTGCACCCTGTCCATTCTGATCATATTCATTCTATAATACTAATTCTGATTACCCACCGCCCTCTCGTTTGCTCTCAAGTTCTAATTTTGACCCTTGATTCGGTTGTACGTAGTTATTTCTCTTGCCACGATTTCCTACAGTTTCCATTCTGCGTCGCATCATGCGCTCTCAAATCCTAATCTATCTCAGATTCTAAACTAAGCTGACTGTTGTAGGAGGTACCGTACGTCATGGTCCGGGAAGGGAACGCTACCGGCAACGCCAGATACGAAGGTTTCTGCATAGATTTGCTCAAATCCGTCGCTACAAGAGTTGGATTTCAATACGCCATACGTCTTGTCCCGGATCACAAGTATGGCGTCTACGATCCTGAGAGCAAGGAATGGAACGGCATCGTCCGCGAACTCATGGAGAAGGTAGGGACGATTAAGTTTATTTTGAACCTGTATTGCGGTGTTTTAGTTCAAGATGGCGGTGAGTTGTATATTATTGTATCCGTAGAGCCATTGTTGGTTTTATTGTTGTTTTTTATTATCACCATGGCTACCTGGTACCCTCCGGGTCGCTCAACTTCCGCTAATTTGAAAATACGTTGTAAATTAATAACCCTGAATTAGACAAAAAGATGCCATTTGGAGAACTCCATTTCTGTAATTGCACTGACTCCTACCGAATTAGCTTTGGTCGCCAGTTCAGTTTGGTCAAATGTCGATCCATGAATGTCCGACCTAAATCACGTTTTGGAGAGTCTGGGGCATAAGGTGAAACCACAAGGGTCACTCACGTCTGGTTCATTGAATGAATTATAGCTAGTTGATTTCCAACGTTACTCCCAAGGGGTATGTGAATCAAAAGGTACCGGATCTGCTCCGTGAGGTTTTCACTCCTAAATCGCATTTTTCGTCAATTTTCCTCATATGTCGCTGTCATTGAAGAATATATTGGAATCGGCGTTAATAAAATCATGACTCACTCTCGCGGTAAACCTTGGTTAGGCTAGTATACTTGGAGGGTAACAAATTATTGCGATTTCCTCGAAGGAACGTTCTTTGCGTTTATGGAATTTGGGAAGATCCCTTCCCAATAGCTCCACTCTTGCGTTTAGTACCACAGCATGAATAAAATCACTTGCGACAAGGTTGTGAAAACTCATTTCAATTTTTCAAAAAGATATGATATTGAGAGAGTTGATTTTCACAAAAATAATGAGAACGATTGTCAAATTGATTTCGACGGTTTCATCATCAGTAGGTAACATGAAGATTCGGCCTAACCGTCGTCATCTATTCAACAATTATTGTTCCCTTTTTCTTTTTTTTTTTTTTTTTTTTTTTTTGTTTTGTTTTTCTTTGTGGAAGTAGACTCTTTCAGTATACAAAAATTCAGATTTTCTAAGGCCTAGTTTGGTCCGAACGATGGTTTCGGATCTGGGATGTACACACTTGGAAACACAGGCAAAATTGGGTTTTGGTTGGTTATTTCTCCACTAATCTATGCAATCTATGCCTATGTTTTCATGCCACTCTCAAAGTCAATCTCACCGATTCGGCCCAAAATTTTTTCTGGACGTTTTTGGTGTCTAGATCAAAATAATTTTGAATAAAAATATTAGCAAACTTCCGTCCGCCATACGCCGTCCACGCCGACTTCGGTAATAAAAAATGTTCTAAAAATCTGAAATTTTGGTCAGGGATTTTAATTAATACCACAGCCTTCGTACCATTTTGACTGTCGCTACATTGATCCATGTAACTCATCAAAAGTTGATGTTTCCGGCTCTCAGAAATGCGCCTCATGGTACATTGGTTGATGCTGTCATTTAGACCGCCGAGATTCGATTTCGTGATGTTTGATGGGAAAAGGGATATGAAGTAATCGGCTAAATGGAGGGTAACTGTTTCCGAAGTTTTTCTATAAGCCGCAGGTTAGGGTCATGGATGAGCGAAAGCTATGGTCGCCTATCGACAAGTTGATAGAGAAACTTCGCAATGAACGCCTTAGGTACGTTGTGAATCTCACGAGGATGCTCCTTTTCGTGACTAACAAAAACACGCTAGATGCGGTAATGGATTTCAATCATGTTAAACTTTAAAAAAAAAATCAATAGTATAAATTAATGACGATTTACCTCACCAAGATGCTTTATCACCCCCTCCCCCATTACTGAGCTTCATTTTTGTATTCAATTTTTCTCTTCAAATTAAAAAAATCAAGTCTTTTTTTCGGCTCAAACTGAGTTAAATCACCATAGTATTAGGCGGCACCGCAAATTAAATGTAAATCTTGTACCCGGATTAAATTGAAGAGGAGCCAATTTCAATGTTTCCCAGTTGCTTAAGTTGAAAAAGAAATGAATAAACTGTATTTGACGCTCTTCCGCACGGATTCAGCGTTTCCGGTCGAGCCACTTCAGTTTGGTTTTTGCGTGAGCCTCAATTTTATCTGTGAAAAACGTTTAATTCAGCTATTGTTTATTCTATGTGTCATTCATAATATAATTCTCTAAAGCAGTCATCATAAGTAACGAAATGTTTTAGATTAGTGCAACCATTTAGGTATATATTAATCGTTAGTATTATTTCTCAATAAACTGGCCACTGCAACACAATCGGATTCTGTCTCGGACTTTTGACGTTTTGAGATTCAATTTCTACTTAAATAAATTTAATTTAAACAATTATTATTTTAACGAAGCAACGTCACTTTAGATTTTCTTCATCGCTCCTTTTGTTGATAGGTTGTAGAATCTGAAACGCAATTTTTTCCAGCGCAGACCACACAATATGGGCTAGGAACCTGATACGCCTAATGCTCCACTGTTGTAATGCTTTAGCGAAGAGATAACCCTACATCATTATTAGAAAATTGTTATCAGTCTTTATTCCATTTTAGTTCTCACATTCATTCATTTTTAAGTCCTTCTATTGCCCGTGAAAACGAGGCACCGGTAGAGCTCGCTAACTCATAGTTTTCTTTTGTCTCAGTCTCAGTGCCTTGTGAAAACAGTATGACCGGAGTAAATTCTTTGGTTGCAACAACAAGTACACAATAATCTGCATTCCTTAAAGGAGCACAGCCCCGACAAATTTGATGTTTCAAATTTATTATTAGATAACTTTTTCCTTTCACTCCAGACCCTGTTTACTTCAAATCCTGAGTGTCATGTAGCAGGTGTGCAGAAAACTCGTTGTAGCGTTGAATTTCGAACAATATTTTACGACTTCGTACACGGTTAGGTTATTTTCGAAAATGAGAAGTTACAATAATTATACTGTTGTAAGGAAGTAGCGAGCGGGGAAAGTTCGTTGAGCGCTTTTTATGTGTTAGAGGAGGCGCCAAGGCTTTCCCAGCTCTTGCGATCATCGCTACAGACTTCATCACTCTACCTGTTTAGCTTGGGAGTTTCGTAATGATATTTAAATGAGTTCTGCAATACAGTTCAAATGAGCTTCAGGATCCAAACCCCCACCTCCTTTCCGTAGCTTGTCTTCTTCGTCGAAATGATGTGATCCTTCAACATCACAAAGGACTGGAACTCGTTTTAGAAAGACTGATGAATGCTAATAAAACCCATCCAGAGTTCACCAATGAGCGGAAGTTCAGGAAAATACGGATGAACCTCAAATCATCCGCTCCCGCTCCTTGCAGCGGGATATACCAAAAATTATACTTTGAAGGAGCAGAAAATATTGGTTCATACAGAGAACGGAGTTTTGTTCACTTTCATGGCCCACGCGTCGTGCACAAGGATAGAATTGGTTCTTTTGGTGGGCTCATTTCCCCACAGTATCTACGGTTCACGTAGATCCCCGATTCCTCCTTACGGACTAGTTCATAATAAGCCAAGAATTCAAGTCCCACTTATAACTTTTAGTTTTTTTCTCAAAACTCATATTGGAAAGACGGTTATAAAAACGGCAACTGTCTTCAAAACCAATTGAATATCTGGACAAATGTGCTAAAAGCGGGCTTTTAATTATTCATAACGCACTGTGTATTTTGACAACTACCCGAATTAAATTCAGAAGGATCATGTACTTCGACAAAATACATCACATACCAATATAAGCTTAACATATTCATTCAACACTTACTTTGGAAAATTATCATACCTGATGTAGAGAGGTGTAGGTATCTTCCTACTTATTTAAAATTTCGTATCAAATAGGGAATCGTTACTGTTACAGAGGGCTGATCTTGCTGTTGCATCCATGACCATTAACTACGCTCGGGAGAGCGTAATTGACTTCACGAAGCCTTTTATGAACCTCGGAATCGGTATCCTATTCAAGGTAGGCACAACCATTATTGTATTTTATCAATCTAATCCACATAGCAGATTCATAATAATTTGTAGGTCGTTGATCGAATGATGTTTCTTGATTCGTGTCCCCCAGCTCTTTGGGACAAGATGTAAATGGTAATGTATTCTAATAGGAGTAATGGAATTCGTGTTGAGAAAGACTTCAGCAGCCATGTGGTCCGTTGTTTCAGGCTGAGCTCAAAGGAGACAGATTCAGTTAACATTATAAAGGTTCATTTAAAATAAATGAGTAAGCACCACTTACTTACCTTCGTTTATGAATATTGTGGTTTGCAAGGGGAAGAGAACAAATTAGGAATATGAAAATTGAATTATCTTAGGGGTTGAAGGTAAATTTGAATTCAAAGCGTTTTCAACTTTGTTTACTTTATGAAGAATTCTATCTCGGGTTTCTTACACTGCGGAGAATTCAGACTAATTTCGTTTGTGAAGATGGCGCCAGGTATTATTTATGAATATCAGAGAAGAGAGGCGCAGTTGGTGGTAGTTGGAAGGGGGTCGAGACTTCAGTTGGCTGAGAAGTGGGTTACGGTAAGCGTTGTAAGGGCAAGCCTAATTTACTCGAGCCCTTGTTTAGAAGGTTTTAACAATCGGCATTCCATGAGGGTGTTCTGCTTGCGGTTTAGATACTCACGTCGTATATATTTAAACCATCATAATAGTAGACAAATTTCTGATCATCGATGGAGAGAACATTGATGGACACCCTTTACGTAGATTGATGATGTCAATATCGTTGAAGAGGCATTTTTAGTTATTTAGAGTATTTTCCCTTGTTGATGAGCGGGGAAATGTCTCATACTGATTTATTGGAACCTATCAAAGCAGTATCAATCCGGTGGGATCCTTAGACATGAGATATGAATCACGATGATCTTCCAATGAATACACGTATATATTCAAATATAGGCGAACTTATAAGTACAATGGCAATGCTGCCCGATCCGCAATACTTCCCATCATTGACGGAGGGGCAGCTTTAAGCCCCGTGAAGCTCACGTTCATAATAATTATGAATCATGATGAATTATTGATATTTCTTGTAATTGTGTACTCTAGCTTCCTATGAAAACTTTCGGATTTACCTGAGATATCCATGCGGGAAAGCAATTACGCTGTGCGGGTGACTTTTAAGGTGTTTTTTGTGGCTTTGATACAGATCAAATTCAATAGTCGTAATGTAGTTAGTACGAGTACCATGCCATCTCATTCATCGATAAATGGAATGACGGTGAACGGCTCGTTTTCAAAAAAAAATTGGCCACACCGAATGACTAATTTGAAGTTCACTTCAATGTTCGATGTTTTATGGATTACTGCTAGAAAACTTCCCGTGGAACTAGCTATATTCCACTTTCTGAGAACATTGGATTAAGTATGAAGCATGATAACAGCCGTGGTTCATATCAGTGTTGATTTTAATCGGACTACCTGACTCAGTTAGGCTCATTAAATATTGAATTTGCCAAAAAGTTGATGAACTGTGGCTAGCGTGGGAAATTATACGTAAACAGTATCCGTGACACCCCAATGTTAATTATGTACCAACCCCACGCGAGGCCACAAGGGTGAGCAACACTCGTACAGTTCGTATAGCGAACCGATCATCAAACTAAACTCTGCCAAAATTCGCGGCTTGTATTTGAAAATGTGTACAGTTTTTTGCTGATTCCTCCTGTATTTCATAATTATTAAATATTGCCGGCTTACTTGAGCGGCATAGTTTTGACGAGATAATTCAAAAAGTCCTCCCGTTTGGCGTACTGGCCAAACCTATGCCCAGTGTAAAAATTCGTCACGTTTGCAGTTACAAGGACTTTTGGCCATTGTTGAAACGATTGCAACGGTCGACGATCAACAACAAGGGGGTATACGTTCTGATGTGATTCTAGAGCGATTGTTCTGACGAAAAGAATAGAATAGATAACCACTGGCGCTGGCTTCGGTTCACTTCCTGTGGGTGGTGACTGGCTCAGACACCGATCGACAGTAAAACAGCCTCACTTAACCCCCATTTTTTCTCCTTGAATAGCGCCAGATTAAATAGAAAAACCGCTCCAACTTTGCATGATCAATACATTTCAATAAAAAAATAAATTATCCATTCAGTCTGGTTTTATGATCCGATATTCGATCGGTGATGGCTGGCGCTTTTTTAAGCAGCGTAGTACTTGAAGTGCTATCGGGTCGTCCAAACGATAAGGTCGGCCATACTATTAATTACCGTTGCAAATTAAATATGAAAAAACGTAATCGAAGTATTTTGAAATTACCGCATGAAAATATAATTACCTAATGTCGAGATGTTGAAGAGTGAGATTTTGAAATCGAATTACCACATCAGTACTTCTACTAGTTCGTATAAATTTAATATTTCATTGTGATTCTTTTAACCCCCACCCTTGAACTTTCTTAGTCATATAGCTGAGACCTTATGCTATACATGATTCACAAATGCCCCCATATCAGCTTTTCACCATTTTCATGTAATCTTTGAAATTGTTCTTTCATTAGGTACTTGTTGCTGTTTTAAATAATGTTGTACATACATATTTTATATGCCAAGCGCCGCAGTGTTAATAGTTTCCCATAGGGGCGATTCAAATGATTTCTTTCTGTACTCAATGTAAACTGGGGGAGACCCATGTTTTTGACACTAACAGGCAGATATTGGAATGCGCTGTGAGTGCTCGCTTAGAAAAGGGATTTTCCGTCGGGGAGCTCTCGGTTTCCATTTCTATTTCACTCCAACGTATAAAACACGCACAGTTCGATCACTGCGCCGGGTTGAGTTAGTTTTCAGAAACTAATTGCTTTGGATATCGGAGAATTAGCGGGCACTTTCCCAAGTTGATTTAGGCGCTTAGCGCCGGGCCGGCGGAGTGCGGAGGGGGACTCTGATGGGAAACGAGGAAGGACTAATGAGGCGATCTATCATTTATAATTATCACGGGCGGTATAAGCGAAGTGGTTCGGCTAGAACCGGAAAACACCATTTGAACTAGAATTATTTCTCTTTAAAACCATTTGGCGAACGCTCCTGACTTTACAGTTGAAAAGTGTTTCTGGACTAGCAGGTCAGAAGTATTCTCATCGTGAGTTTAAGGGTTGTATGGGATGAGTAGGATTTTTCTTTTTTTTTTTTTTTTTTGAACCGTGTATATCCTGCATTTTTGGCAGTTGAGTGGCCTGTCAACTGTGTTTTCTTCCTGAAGTGCAGGGGCTTGATGATTTTGTTTTCACATTTCGGTGAAGGTAGGTACGTTACTGAGGGGAATTTATTTCTTGTTAGAACAGTGGACGGGTTGGGAAGGGTGGAAAGCCTCGCTGAGTGTCAAGCGCAAATATTTGACTTTGACTGGGGCTGTGGGAGAAACCTCTATCGCTGCTTGAAAGAAAAAGCAAAGGTTTACATTATACGTTCGGTGTACTTGGAAGGTAAGACGAGGAAATAAGCCGCGGTCAGGATGGGCGCAAACGTTTTCAATGAAGGTCGCAAGATCATTTCAGCGATCTTTGTTGTCTGGGGAACGGAAACAGATTCAAGCCTGTCTGATTCCTGAGCCTTGAGGAGTCAGAGGTTCAAAAAGGGATCATTGCTTCATAAAGGCCCAGCGAAGGAAAGAAGCAGGCACCTCCACGAAAAGACAACTTCGACATCAAAGTGACTTGAAGTTTCAATCTCTTCCTTCTCTTGTGATTGTTCCTATCCCACTATTTTCCTTTGAGATGTCCAGACAGCCAGTTACACAGATGTTGACTACGTAACACGAAATACAGTGTCACAACATTCAACCTGTAGGATGTACGTTCATCTGTGCGTGTCAACCTGACTGTTTGCACGGGTTCTCTGATGTTTTTTTCTTCTGTTTTTAGATTACCATTTTGTTATTAGATCCCCAAAAATGCTGACACCTCAAATTTTCAGGTCACAACTGGGTAGGTTGAACTCAGTACGTAGGTAAAGGTTGTTTGGAAAATTACCATGGATCTTCGAAATTTGATAAAATAAATGTTTGAACGAGATTCGATTGTACTATTACAGGCCTCACTCACAAAACTCAACATTCAGTACCATAGGTGCCAATACGTATCCTGCATTACGTATAACACTTTGTGCTCATTCTCACCTCATTCTTACCTGTACAAACGAACTACCGTACTGCTTGATAAAAGGGATCAATAGCTTTATCAATTTCTTTAAAACAGTTTTAAAAGTCTAGAAACACCTTGGTCTCATGCAGGGAAGAAGGTTTCAAACTGTTATCAATAAAAACCATTTTGTTTGTGTTTAATTAAAACAAAAAATACTTTTTTTCAACCGCGAGTGAAAATTAGTTATTTTTGTGACCACCGAGCTGTCGGGTTGGGCGAAAATTCTATCATTGCTACGTTCGCCAGAAGAAGACAGATCATTAACAGGTTACTAGTTGATACAGTCGAGATGTACACGTAGTTATACCTTCATAACGTACGTAAACGTGTATCCACTATCCGTTGCCAGTTTCTTTTCCAGATTATATTCGCGTGAATCTACTGTATTTTCCTCCTTGCCCCGGCGGGATGTAGCTCGGTGGCAATAGGAGGTGCTTCCACAATCTGACCAGTTATTTGTGTTGCTTCTTAGTTCAACTAGGATCCAATTAAATTTCCTCCTCACGACTATTGATGTTGACGTCCAGGTACCCAGCTCACAACCGACAAGACTGTTTTCCTTCATGAACCCCCTGGCCGTGGAGATTTGGTTGTACGTCCTCGCAGCCTATCTCCTGGTCAGCTTCACACTTTTCGTCATGGCCCGATTTTCGCCCTACGAGTGGAACAACCCGCACCCCTGTTCCCCCGAAGCTCACATCGTTGAAAACCAATTTTCGGTTTCCAACAGTTTTTGGTTCATAACAGGCACGTTCCTCCGTCAAGGATCAGGTCTCAACCCTAAGGTATCAACACAATGGAATATGCCTCGTATTCTGCAAGCGTTGGGTGTCTTGAAGTTTTGTTTAGCATGTTTCTGTGCGTACGTTTGTTCAAGATGTTTAGGCTCGCACGCATCTTCTTTATTGTTACTACACCAATAAACTCAGAAGTTCATGCATATCCGTGTCACGTCATCTTCACTAACGTTGCTGGGGATCGTAGAATCACTTGACCGTAAGTACAAATACTAGCGTACTTTGCTGTAACTACCCGTCATTGTTCAATGACTTCCACCGATGTTGAACCAGGGGATCGATCTTGTTTATCGACATCTGACCATCCGAGAACTTGAGAAGATACTTAAATGTCCTCCTTCTTCCTTTTGTGGCTTTATTGATGTTTCCACAACGAATATATCTAATTCAAAGTATCCTCAGCTGCTTAAGTGTCACATAATCATGGTTTGGTTAGGCCACACATAATTTTGTCAGTTAGTCCAGGAGGTTCGACAACTGCCAACTGCTGTCAAATACATACCTCCTAAAACGCCATATAATTCCCGTTCAGCATCAAGCATAAGGACTTTGACTAAGGTCCTTAAGACCCAATAAGGACTAAACTGACGACAGCATTTTTAGGTTTGTTCCAGGTCCACCAAGTGTCAACGGATGTTGATTGAGTGATGCACAGTCAAACTAACTATTGTTCCAGGTGGGACTTTCATACATTTTTCGTAATCAGCAACTGCTGTTGGAGAGAATCTGACAGCTTCAGGCTCGCAGTATCTGCTGAACTGATAAAGATGCTGACAAATAAACCTACTACCAGTTCATCAACAACCCTAGGAGCTGTCGAGTTCCGTTGGACATTTGTTTTATTCTCTATTGAAGATAGCGACATACGAACTGCGACAGTTGGAAACAAATTCCTCCAAGCAGTAAATTTGACTGCGCATATCTCAGTTGATTTCTATTGATAATCAGTCTGACCTGCAATATACACTCGTCCTTACGATTTAGATAATATGTTTGTATATTGATTGGGCCCAACGTAGCATGGATTACTAAAATGCCCTTGAACAGCATTACCATTACATTCATTACCCAACTTTCTAAATCCAGTAATATGAGTGATGGCGTAACAGCACCCAAGCTTATGTAATGTTATATACAACTGCATCATAAGCCATGAAATAACTGATGAAGACAACACATTGGAATACTTACTTGAAAGGGAGGGTCCTATGGCCGATAGGTTTCAGCATGACGAATCGTTCAATACTGTACTAATTTACTTACTGAAAAACAGCAGTTAAAGATCATATTTGGTTTTTCTTAGGTCGATGGAAATTGAGAATTTATTTCCAAGTTCGATTGATGTTTCACGTTACATATAGCTTATGAGAGATGAAGTGAAACGAATTTTTTATACGAAAAATACGCAACGAAGGAGGTCATCAATGGGGCTCATCACACTTATCTGCATTTGACCGTTAATTGGGTACCACTGAATAGATTTGATTAGCATAGTCGTTCGGTTCAAGTCAACAAGGGACTTCAGAAGCCTTAGTAAGCAAAGCTTTCAGTCGCTAATATCAAGTGATTCCGTAGGTAATTTCAAGTTAGGAAAACTTTTGTTATAGGGTTTCCATCTAATCATCCATAATCAACCCTTTCCAATAAATCCATGGTCAGTGGCGCACACAAATTCTGATGTGAAACAAAAATGATTGCAGTTCAACCCATCTATGCAATTGAACTCTCTTCGGTTGTCTGATTCAAGTCCGGCAGAACACCAGCACTTAACGATTTAAACTGACTGCTCAGCGTACAGTCGGCATTGCGGAACGGTGGTTAAATAAACAATAATTCAGTTTGATCGTTCGCCAGGGAATGGATTATATACAATCTACCGCTAACGTAATATTTCACACATCAGTGACTCGATCCACTTGATTCCAAAGCTCTCTCAACTCCGCCCATGGCGGTTTTTCTTCTCTCGATGTGGACTCGGGGAAGGAAAATCTGCTCCTCGACATAAGTGTACTCACCAGAGACTTTACTTCGTACCAGGACTTACGTTCAATATACCTATTTAGCTACTACATCCATGGTAGCTTCTGCGCGCACCACAGGCCCTTTTTCACACGAGAGGAGAGTATTGCCTTCGCCTTTAATCAGATAAATCGTTAAATTTTTGTTCGACCTTGAGTGTGATAAAGTAATGGCCACTTCTGCATCAGATTTACTTAAAGCTGAATCGACTCCCTTTAGATTTTGATCATCAGGGGTTACGTAAGCCACCTCGATTCCTACTTCAGGTTTTGGAACGCATTCTGTTTGACATCAGCAACCAAACCACTAATATTTACTGCCACGTTGTTCAGGAGACATCGTTATACTTATTGGGGAATAATTAGGCACTTCAGGTATACAGTAACGGTTTGTGATAATAATTCACAAAGGAACATTAAATTTAAGAATGTTCTTTTCACGAAAAAGTGATTGAGAACGGAATAGGAATGGCATTACGTAGCCATATAAAGCTAACGAGTTTACAGAGTTTCAACTTTTTCCTTAACGCGCGATCAAAAGCTGAGTGAGAAACCAGAAAAAATTGGTGAGCCTTCAACGCAAAAAGAAAAAAGAAAATGCTATCTCAATAAAAGAGGTGAATATCTTTATGAAATGACCGAATGAATGGCCGCGATTTCATAACTAAAACAGAGCACAAGCTGTAACATTATTGAGATCTGGACAGGTGAGGGGTCACCGCCATCAGGATGAGGAGCTGGAATGATAATTCTCCTGGAAACTGATTTTAATATTAGAAGAATATAATTATATAGGACTTACGACCTTCCATTCTCCCAAAGAGAGAATGTTCTCTCTCTCCTCACCAATGGCGAGAGTGATTTGGGTTCTCTCTATTTATTGATATTTATTATACATTCATGAAAAATACGGTACAAAATTTAGTTGAGTTACTGTAAAACTCGGATTATGGTAAATCAATGGATTTACCCGTAAATCAATGGATTTACCCGTAAATCGATGGATTTACCCGTAAATCAGTGGATATACCCGTAAATCATTGAATTTACCAGTAGCATTGGTGAATGTCCAGTGTTGGCTTGCAACTTGGACTTCCACCAGTTAATCATGAATTGTTACAGAGGCTCGGTAAAAGCTAGTCAATTAACGTATATCGTTCATCCGCCATCTGATTTCGGCAAATAGGAACATTCCCAACGTGGGAACCCGCACATTCGCCAAGGAGATCGGTAAATTTCCGATGCTCTTCCTTTTACCCAAGGTATTTTGGGATTTCACCAAGCCGCTCGGTCATGCCTGGGATAAACCAACCTCCAAATGGTAAAAGTTCAATTATTCTCGTAGTATCTTGAATGTATCTAGTGATAAACCTGGGGTGGGACCTGATGTTTTCAATTCGTTTTAAGTAGAGTAGGTTAATAGGGAGCTGGAACTGTTTGTGATAGGTACTCTTGGTTTTTCTTAGTATTACTCTTTGGTTTCCTGTAAGCGAGGGTACAAGAATATATTCTCTCGACGCCCTAGACAAGTACCTATTTGTCATCCGATAAGTCTGTTTCTCTTTTATTCTTTATGACATTGTTAGTATGCGACCCGAACGCAAGCAGAATATTGTAGTCGTACAAAAAATGACGGTTTTTGACTTTTTTAAAAAATATTTTATATCTTATTACTGGGAGATGCCTCTGTGGGCTAAACCCAAGAATATGGACCGTTGTCGCGTTATCAACTGATAGCAATGATATCGCGCATACGGTCGATAATCGATAATCGAAGGTTTTTGTTGTTGCCTCCTTTTTGTCTCCTCCTGCTATCTTCAGTCACTTGAGGATTTTTTTTTTTTTTTTTTTTTTGGATCTTCTTTTTTGGATTTTCTCAAGGATTTCTCTGATGAGGGAATTTCTCAAGGATGTGGCCAATGTATATCGGCCAGATGGCGGGAGTGAGAGGCTTAGTGAAGCTTAATATTTTCCAAAAGATTCAATTTCAATTTTTTCAGTACGTTCACTTCTTCCGATATTTACTCGATTTACATTTTACGCCATGATAACATTAAACACTTGCTCCCCGAATCACGTATATCAGGAAAAATAATCAAAACTTCCTCGATATTTACTCGTGGATGCAATAGCGCTAAATTTAACGATTCTCAGGAATGATCTCTCAGAACGATTTGGGCAATCATTTGGCGCTGTCAAACTGATGTTATTAGAGTGTGGAGCGATAATTAAAATTCATTAAAACTTTGCGGGTGATTTGAAGTCAGTTCGAGAATTGATATTGAAGTGTTCCGGGTGAGCGAAGTTCCGTCATTATCATTGGGCTTTCCTAATGAACCTTAGTTCTAATCCGCAAGCATTAGTTCGCTTCCGGCTCCAAACCAATCCCACCTTCCCAACTCAAGCTGGGTATTGACTAATAATTACGATTCTTAGCTGTTTGATGTTGAGGTCGAGACGGAATGGTTTGATCGAAATTGCGTCGGATAACGCCAGCCAAAACCACTTAGAGACCAGTTGGAAGCTGGGGAAGCGGCACCCTCCTAATCCTTCTCTACCTTTACCTTTCCTCTCAACCCCTTCCTCTCCACCCTAACATCTCGGCTTATTACATTGCACCCCCCTCTTCACGGCCTCAGCCGTCACAACTCCAGTGTTTAATGAACTGTCGGAGCTTGGAAGGTCGGAAGGTTGTTCTCAAAATACCGACTTTAGAGCCGCTGGAAAGTGTGAACTCCCCTCGACCAGGCACTTCGTTCTCTTGCGCAAATGTAAACTTCCTTCTGACTCTTCCCTCTTCACCATCCCGCTTATCTTAAAAATATACACAGAGGGTTGGTTAGGATTTGTTGAAAGGTGGGGAACTCGGTTTGAACAACTTGTTGAATACTCGCAGTTCCAGTTATGTTGCGGTTGGGCCGTTGAAAGCTACGCATTTGGCCGCGAGTGGATTAAATTTTACTATGTTTGTTCACGAATGAATCCTGGGGGCACTTTTCATTTTTCGCACTGCGTATCTGTACCTGTCCATTGGAATTTGAACGTAGCTGGATAGGAAAGGGGCTTCATGCATAAAAACTCAATTGAATCAATATTCACATAACCACGTTTTGAAAATAGGCATCCCTTATTGTCTTGTAAGGTAGGTGCCCATCGTGGACGATCGATCCTCGAATGGGTGACCGGAACACCTAAAAATTTCAAAATTAAATCAATGTGCTTTGGATAATCTGATTGTGTCTGGGCAGTTGGGTCCGACAACGACTTGGTGAATCAGAGCGCACTTCTCATTAGCAATCAGAAATATGCAATATTTAGGCTTATGATTGGCTTATCATTCAATCCGGGCTTAAAAATGTATGCATAACTGTGGTTCACCTAGATGCGAATTCGCGACCTCGTTTTTTGTAGACGGTTTTCCTGTTGAAGAAGTGGTTGTCCCGTTTTCAGATCGATAGAAGGGTGTCCAGGTCTAAGCGTTTGAAGAAGGGTATAGATATGTGCCTCTGCTAACTGTCAAGTTTTGTTTTGTATTTGGTTCTGGCCGAAGAGATTACGGCGTCCAAAACAACTATAATTACATGAAACCCGCCGGACCATTCCGCGAACCCTTTTGGAAACGGCTCTAGATCGACAAACAGTGAGACATGGAACCACAAAATGGATTCAGCCTCTTGAATTCAACCACAATCCGTCAGATGGAATCTCATGTAGTCTGAAGATCGCAATGTGGAATTAAATAATTGTGCGAGTACTTTGGAATCTGCTCTTATTTCTTTTTACTAGACTAGCACAGCAACGTAGGTACATCTTATTGACAACATATTTACCAGCTGTTCTTCCATCGGAGCGGAGTTGTCTACACAATCGGAGAACTCAGTAGATTTTATCTATGAATTTATTGATTGCACCTCATTGGAATCAGTCCAGAAACATTCAAATAAATTTTACTTTTTCCTTTTTCAAGACGAGCGAGCGAATGCCGAATAGGATGTTTTCGTTCTTGAATCCCCTGGCTGTGGAAATTTGGGTTTGGATGATTGCTGCTTACGTGGTCGTGTCCTTGACAATTTGGCTGGTAGCTCGTTTCTCGCCAAAAGAATGGACGATGCCCCCCTGCACCTGTCAAACGGCCAAGGTCGCCACCGTTGACCATACTGAGGATCATACAGACACGCCTCTTCTGCGCTTTTCCTACGAGCACGTTCTTCAGAATGATTTCACACTGGGCAACGCTTTTTGGTTCACCATCGGCTCCCTCATGCAACAGGGTTCCGACCTGAATCCAAAGGTAAAGCACACTTTGGTACCGAACACCTCACAGAAATGCCAACTTGTTACATAAAATCATAAATCTTGTTCTCCACTTTTCTACTTCAGAGCTTTATTTCCTTCGAAAAGACCGGCTAAGAAGCAATCCGCTGTAACTGATAGAACGCTGCTAATCGATCTCACCTTAATATTATGTGCATTATTGCTGTATATTTTTAATTACTCAATCCGCTAGACAGCTACCGATATTCGGAATAGCAGGACATTAGAGGCGACCGTTCGAGAATGGACTGACCTCCAACGCATAGGTAATTACGTAGACCGTCGTTTCGTTTTACGTTCTACCCAGGTAGTTCCCAGAAAGAAACCTTCGTTGCATATTTATTACTTAGTTTAGAAAAGGTACTTAGTTCTGGTTTCTTCTGCCGTTGTTTTTAGTTCTATAGCGCTCCAAGAGACTTAACGTTACTTTCCACACAAGATTATTATATAATTACGAACACTAATCGGACACCTACCACATTTGGCAGCTTGGCACATATTTAGGTTGTTAGTTCACTTGAGGTAAGTCACAATGATGACAACAGTCAGATTTCATCAGATTACGACACTAGGCAGGAAAATTATATTTAAAAAATAATCGATTCCATTATTGCTGGGGTGATCTTCAGCAAAATAGCAGCTCTCGACCACTTGTGGAGATGTATTGAGAAGAGAAATCGTCTTTAGTTTTTAAACAATATCGTCTGAACCGATCTATAAAATGGATTTGCATTTTCTACATTATGGGCAAGCTACCATTATCAAATGTAACTTACTGTCTGGGTTTATGAATTTACGCGCCACAAGTGAGAAATATTTCCCAAGAGATGCGATTAGAATATGTGAATTGAAACTTTTCCAAGTGGAAAATGGCGATGGCATCATTTACTTCGGTAGCATTATCAGAATAAGTCTTCTTGACAATGAAAAAAAATTACTTCACGGAAGTTGTAAAACCCATTTTAATAGTTGGTTAGTCAAATATAAATACTCGTATATCGACTCTCCATTCAATGAATTATATTCTATTACACAAGTTTCGGTGTTCGACGATCGGGTTCGATAGTGTTACTGCTGATGGTCTAACTGATATACTTACCTACTGATAATTCAACCCATCAGGAATGTGACTATTTCTTCGAACTATCACGTTTCAAGTCTGCAGTTCCTGAGCTCAGGTTATATTGTGAAAATGCATCGAAGCCGTGGATTAAGGCAGGCGAGAAATGGTACGAAAAAGAGTTATTCAGGTAATTCATTGAAGGGAATTTTCTCAACAGCATTAAGAATAATATTGTATCAGCGGATTATTTATTTTTTTTTATCAAATGAAAACGTTGATAAATTAGGTGTTTTTGATAAATAATATTTGAAATTTTTATAAACGATGGAGATCATTCTTCAAAAGCTACCACTTTATTGTTTTGATCTCTCACATGAGTTAAAATCAATTAAAGAAATTAAGCTGTTCCGATTTTCTCTATTTATTGAGGAAAAAATAAAGGCGCGTCTTTATTTTGAGTGAGTCACAATGAATTTTGAAGACCTGTTGAGTTTTCGAACTAGAATGAGTTTTATTAGGAGCGGAGGTACGGAGAAGGATGTCTCAGGAAGTAAGATAGAACTGAGTTGAGCCGGAGAAGGTACCACATGTTGCTAGTAAGTACCAGACGAAAAGTAAATCGACCCTGAGTGTGACCCTTTCCTGAAATCAGTCAGGAATTTAAGCTTTATCGTAGTTGTGCACCTGTATGCTGTAATATTTGAATTCCCTATGCACATTGAGCTGTACTTGAGTATCCTGGCACCTGGAACGCCTAACGCTGATACGTCCGAATTTCTCAACATGATTGTTATTGGGTACTCTGAATATCTCAGCCTGTTTTAATATACCTGATTAAAGACAGAAAAAAGAAACCAAACATAACTTATCATCCGAGTTGAACTAATTAACTGAGTTGATTGAAAGAAACGCTGCATATTCTTTCGCATGGGTTGGTTGTTCCTCGGACAAGGCGCATGGAGACTCATTTCAATCGGTTAAGCGTCCAAGAATTAGTGGAAAACGATACCCCACAAGCTTAGGTACCAGAAATCTCAAAAACACATTCGAAATGGATAGATAGATACCCACTTTGACCCATAACCTCATCCACATCCGATAACCTAATCATTGTGAAACCCATTTCATTGATTCAGCGTCCAGAATTTAGTGGAAAACAATACCCCACGCGCCTAGATCACCAAAAATCTCAAAAATCCATTTTTCGAAAAACGCATTTTGACTCCTACCCTCCTCCAATTTGGTCCAATTGGGCTAAAAAGTTTCGAAGACCAGTTAGGGTCGAAAACGGGTCCCCTACCAAAATTTCAGATTTCTAGAAAATTGTCTACTACCAAAATTGGCGTGGACGGCGGACGGCGTACGGTGGACGGACATTTGCGAATTTTGATCTAGACACCTTGAAACGCCCAGAAAAAAAATTGGGCTGAATCGGGGTGATTGACAATTTGCATGAAAACATAAATTCATAATTCAGGGAATAACTAACCAGAAGAGAAAATTGCGCAGTTTTCATGTGTAATCCCACACTGTTCAAGCAATTGTTCGGACTTTTTTTTCGTTGCGGTTCGGTCTTTCTGCCTAATTAATTGAATTATTATCAATTTTCCCTTGTTAAACCGTTTATTACACGCAACGCCAAACATTGGGCATTTCTCAAAAAGTCAGAGCTTTAAGCTTTGATCCAGTTATTGTCCCGAAATCCACGAAGAAATTATTTTTTTCAAATGGTGTTTATTGCGTTCCACAAATTCGTTCGATACCTCATTGGCTCACAAAGTCAACAAAATAAGCGTAGGTTTCAGAGTTGCCATCATGTTTTTTCTTGCTTTTGATCAGACATGAGAGCCCATCTCGCTAGATTGGCTTATTATTCCATATTTTTCCTCAAAGTGCCACTTTTACACGTTGGAATGAACTGCACATCCTGAAAGTCCGCCGTCTAATATTCTAACCAAATCTTCAAAGATTCTGAAATTTCGAGACAGGGTTGTGGCTAAATCATTTCCATGCAACGTGGGGGTGAAATTATGTATTTTGAAGAGGGGTTTCCTGGCTTATCAAGGACCTTGACGTTTGGGGTTTCATATTCCAGTCAATTGTGGTAAATGAACTGATTGAGATCGCCACAAACGTAGGTAAAGTTTTAAAAAATTGTGCTAGTTGCATTGTAAAGATTGGTAGGTACCTAGTTTTTTTGTATCTTTTTCTAAATTAGTTTGTTTCTACTCCAAAGACAAAGATGTTACTTTTTTCCACTGAATCAAGAAACACCATAATCAGTTGCAGCGTTTTGAATCTATTTTCGCAGTCAATGACCATTCCCCTACCCCCGGATTTTCTGCTCTTTTTTTAGCGGTAGGTAACTGAAGTTGGCATTTCTTGAGTAAGGAGTGTGGTTTCCTGATGGATTCTGATTGTTGAATTTCTCTTTCTACGTATACGATACGATACCAGAAATATTGACATGAATTATAGAGAAGCTATACAGAAATCTTTCTCCGTCAAGATATTTAGATTGTGAGACTGTAGGCAACGCCCGTGATGTCGCGTAGAGTTAACTCCCTTCGCCGTATAAGCCTTCAAATCTATTCAGTAGTACAATAATATCATATTCACTCTTGATGACCGCCTTCACCTCACTGGGCCCCCGCTCAATCGAAAATGAAAATATTAACAGCTTGTCGTCCTATATCCGGCTGTCATTGTTGTGATGGAAACGCTCCGTAAGATATTCTGGTTCAGTGAAGTTTGGAAAAAAAAAAAAAAAACTCGCGAAAAGGAAATCGCTATTGATCGGCAACACTTCTTGATATCGTTTGGCAGCATTCCAACTAGGCATCTGTAGAAAAAATCACGAATCATCCTCTCACTCCGTATCTTTCCCTACCGGAAATTTTTATTTCAAAGTTAGAAAACACAATATTCCTTTATCGGAGTATCGCTCCTGACTCACAGACGAGGTGGGACTCGACAGCGAAAATTATGAGGTAAGCCGTTAGAGCTAACTCGCATTCTTCTCATTCTTTTCAGTCTCTTCATTTCCGCTTTCACGTTCGGTAGATGGCTGTATTTTGAGAATAGTTGTCACACTGTACTCATTTATATTTTGTTTAATCGCATTAACGTGTGTATAAAATGTATCTCTTAGTTTTCAGGATCGCTAACATGTCATATTAGAAATAATGCATGTACACAAAAAACCGTTGAATGTTTGAATGTACAAGTGTCCACTTATTGTTCGAGTTATTTTCAGATGATGATAGAAACTGTGAACCCCAACCAGAACAGTAATAATGCTCATGAGTGTACTAACAATCTAGGGTGGGGGGAGTGGATCTTGGTATCATTGAAGAGGTTTGTTAATATTCAACTTGGATTCATTTCACATTCCATTGAATTCATGAATAGTCATATCTTGATTGGAAGGGCCGTTGTTCGAGGGTTTGGCTCTTGGTACAGAATATAAGGCCATAGAGGTTTTGTATTGTTGGGAAATCGTATTGTTCTCTCCCTTGAAATGCGAAATATCGCATTGCGTATTACACGTCTGGGCTCGCGCATTTCTTCTATCTGAAATAAGTAAGTGGCATCGCAACTACTGTTCAACCTGACAATCTTGTTGTTATTGTTAGAACAAGTCGTCCATGCTTGCAGGCAACTCCTGATTATTACGCTATCGAGCGAATAATTTTAAAGACATATTAACTCTGTTCATGAACGAACACAGTACAACATCAGTTATTTCATTGGTACTAGACGGTTTTTACGGGTGTTTATGCTTGAAGAGTTGTTAGAATTGTTATATTGATACTGAATGTCAGTTCGGAGACGTACCAGAAGTCAGGCACGTTACATTTTCGTAGGTATTTACTATAAAATTTACTAGGATTTGTTTGCCGAACACCCTAGAAAAAAAAAGGCTACTAAGTGTGAAGGATATTTGCAAAATATTTTACCAAGTATCTACGAAGCATCAGAAAAGTGAGGAAGACGCGGATGGGGGGGGGGGGGGGGCTCTAAACTTGGCAAATTATTCCAAAGTTTCCAAATAGATTGATGATGGTTAATTGGTTAACACTTGTTTTTAATGGTAACCTGTTTCAGAATAACCATTTTTACCCATGTCTTCGATTGCTGCATTGTTCCAAAAACTCTCATTGGATTCAGTTTCCGAGATGTCGAAGAAAATGCATTCATATGAGCCAAAGTCCTCAGAAAAGATACTTCAAAGCTCTTCTTTGGCTCATTATCTATGCTACAAAGTGAAATGAAATGAGTGAGAAAAGAGAGACAAAGTTGCTTGAGGGATACTTTCAAGTGGATGTTTGAATCTTGGAGGAATCTGGGCCTCGAGACAAAATATATTTATATGATACAAACTTGAGCTGTAACACACAAGCTGTTTTGGTTCGATTTGCATCAGCGCTTAATTGGCTGTAGAATTATTAATATTCCGAGCAGGTTTCATATGAATAACTCCCATGGTGCCTAATTAACGGTTTTGAGTGGAGAGAATGATCCTGACCTAATCAAAATCTCCATTAATGCCAACAATAATTTTTTATGATTAACTCAACAGTTCGTTACCCAATAATATCATAAACAATTTTCGTGCATGGTATCAATATTTCCATTCTCCCAACTTAGAATCGAAAGTTGTGATAATTCAAGGTCTATTTTTATGTTCGCCCACGCTTTCATCGGATCAGGATTGGAAATAAGGTTATCGATTATGGAAAGTTGATACCTTATATTATAACAATTTAACGAATGGAGTTTTTTTGTCTTTACTAGTGCTCTTTTTTTGGAGTCATCCGGAGGGTAACCTTAATTGGTTCTTCAACCCTCATCATTCCTGCTGAATCTTCACAACCGGGCAATACGCCTATCGCTTTTGAAAAAAAGCCCCCACCCTTTTCAAAGGCTTATTTTGGATTTAGGTTTCTATGGCTTGAGCTCAATTAGTTTGATTCAAAACCCATTGGATTTTTACTTTTACCTGGTGGATTCTGATCGGAAAAATCGAAAAAACCAAACAAAATTTTGTTCTCAGTACAAGCTGCGTAGGCTCCAAGACGCAAAATGCCGTTCCCCTTCAAAAAAGAAAATGTTTTTGGGCCGAATCAGAGAGATTGACTTTTTGCATGAAAACATAGGTTGATTATTCAAGGAATAACCAACCAAAAGGGCATTCCGGAAAATCTGAAATTTTGCACATAGAAATGTTCGCATCTTAGGTGTGCCTAGCTCACTTTCAGCCCAATCGGCAAAAAGAGACACAAGGTCGGTATGAGTATTTTAAAAACGGTTTTTCGAGATTTTCAGACAAAACAGTTATTTCCATTTTTCGGACGCTGAAAGTATTGAGAAAGGTTGCGAACCGATTGCCGCGAACGGAGCTAAGGTATGGGTGAAAATAGGTATTTTAAAATCAGGTTTTAATGATTTTCGGGAACCTCAACGTGTGGAGTATTATTTTCTAAAACATTTTGAGTATTCAATCGAGTCCGACTGATCCAAATTCGATGACTGCCCCCTCAAAGTGGGTACATGTGAGTCAAAAAGAATATTTTAAGAATGGATACTCTTGGAAAAGTACGGAATATTTTGCCTATGTGCTCCATAGTATTTCAATGATACGGTTTCTCAAAGAAAGCAAGAAATTCTCAATATAATGAATAATTACTATGGAATAATTGGCAGCATACTGTTACGGTGTTACGATTGGCCTGTATCAAGTTGTGTTCAGATAAACTAAACATTTTGAAATTGAAAACACCACTGAATTGGCCGCACAAATCATTCGTCATAGAAACCTCCTCAGTGCTTGCTCAATCCCTTGAGACTACTTTCATTGATTACTCCTGGAAATCTTGGTTGGTAATCTTGCTAAGAGCTGCTGTTGATGAAAATCCACCCTGACAGGTAGATGAAGATAGCATATAAAACGTACATCTAGCCGATTTCTAATAATAAGTGAGCAAGTTTTACCTTCACAAGTTTGGAGTAAGGTTGATACTGGAAAATGAGTAATTTTAAATTACAAATAAGAACATTTTTTATTATTCGTTCTGGCTTTTGGCGAAAAAAAGATCATAACATGAATAATTTTTGTACACTTTCAATATTTTCTAAAACAATTCCGTTTCTCATAAACCTTCTGAAACGATTCAGTCCGGTTATTGAATAATAAATCAGGACAACTCCTTCACCCACTTTATGTTCTCCACGGTAGAGGGGTTGGGGAGCACAAATTGCCCTTGTCCTCTTGTAAATTTACGGCGCCCGATAAATTCTCGAAAGAAGGTTAGGCTTTGGGACAAAGGCCAAAACTCTTAGCCCGCCGTTCGCGCCACGTGAGTCCTCCTTGATCGACTACGAGGGGTGGGAGAGCGGTAAGATGGTAATAAATGAAGCCGGTAAAAAGAAGTCTTGGAAGGAGGTTTTTAGTAGTTTGGGGCAAGAAATGGGAACAAGAGAACTTATGACAGGAACGGAAGCTCTTTTATGTGCCACAAAAGTTGTTTTGAATCAGACCTTCGATTTTAATTTTTTTTTTTTTTTTTGTGCTTTTTTTTAACAACTTGATCAGGGTTGAGTTAGAAAGAAAAAAACTTCCAACTCTTCCTTTGTCAAGGCGAAAAATAGAAATAAAAAAATCCCCGTAGAACGAGATTACTATTGTCGCCGGTGGGACGGAAAAGAAACTGCACGAGGCGGAAAATGGGTCGGCCGGGCCCGGCCAACTTTTTTTCCACCCGCGCTAACAATCCCGCGAACCGGCCTTTTTGTTCACGAGGCGATCGCGACCTTTTTATATCGCGTTTTTCAGATTGGGCCGCGGCGTTGTGGCATTCATCCCCCCCACTCCGAAATCGCCACACCGCCGGAAAAGGAAGGGGACAAATTTTGGAAACGCTCCCTCCTCCATGACCGCCCCCGTTCCCGGAAATTCTTTCAAAAACGCTCCCTAATCACGGAACGACGTCAACCGGAACTCCCACATTTACGATGTACTCGGGCGAGAGTTTTCCCTCGAATCCCTCCCGCGATCGGGTCATTGATTAATTGGGTACTTTTCAACCGCCGCGAAGCGATAACCACCCGCTGGCTTCCGCAAAACTCCAATCAATGGGCGAAATTCAGCGAATTAATTTATTCGCCCGACTGCGATCACCCAACTGGGCCACATGGGGCAACTTCTGTTTTTTTTTTTTTAAATCTTCAGTGAGCTCTGATTATACAACAATAAAATACCTGTTCAGTTGCATGAAATTGAACGAATGATTGACTCCCTAATGCCTGAGGTCGTTGAGGGTTAAGTCATTACCTATTGACTGTTCACGATTTTGATTTCCTTTCTATTTTGTATTCTTAGAAACACCGAATTATGTTATCATAGAACCTTCCATTCCTAATGCTAGTATCTGACGAAGTATCTGACAAAGTAGTAAGGTAGAGTGAAGAAAATGCTGCAAGTTATACCCCATATTGTAGGTTTCAAGTTTATTTGGCACGCAGGGGTGTGGGGTATAAATTCCCTTTAAATTTGGATGCTGAATCGATATAAATGGATCCCGAATCGATTATCACACACCGGATGTATTATCTATGAGCCATGAAGACCCAAAGTCAATATGTGTTTTTCGGAAAGTGAATTTTAGAGATTTTAGAGAGCGATCCATGCGTGTGGAGTATATTTTCGACTAAATTTTAGACGCTGAATCCAATGAGACTGACCCCAGAATTATTGGTGCTCAGTGGAAGAGGTTATGGGTCAAAATGGGTATCTATCTGTGTATTTTGAATGTATGTTTTCGAGATTTCTGGTACCTAGGTGTGTGGGGTATCATTTCCCTTCAAATTTGGATGCTAAATCGGTATAAATGGATCCCAAACCGATTATCACACACCGGGTGAGGTATCTCTGAGCCAAGAAGGGCCGAACTAGCCGTTTATGTCCTAATATTTGTTTATCACACAAATGAACCTGTTTTTTTTGCATTTGCTAGCAAATGCCGCCAAAACTTTGTTGCCAGTCATGTAAATTTTGTGAGCTGCCGGTATCACCGTCGCAGAAGTAGATGGCATCAAGTTAGAAGGGATATATTTTATTTATGAATATAAATACTATGAAGCCAAACCCTCCGCGACCGTCCAATAAGAAATCAAACGATTCAAGAAGGAAGGCTGACGCTATAATTTCGATTACTGTAGTCAATCAATTTGAAACTGTTTTGTAACCTCTGTGAGCAGATGTGTGTTCCTGGAAGTGAGCGTTTGAAAACGCTCGGCGCCTGGGAGTTGCTACGTCAAACAGCCCTTGTGTAGCTGGTGTTATTCACGGGGCTGATGAATGGCAATAATTAGGGAGCAGTTCTACGAACCCTTTGAATGCTTGGGAGTTCTCACCCTAACGATGAAACTCTACATATCTCGTTCCTTTTATCATTCAGTCCTGTGAAATGAGACCTAAATAAAAGGGGGGGGGGGGTCCCGGGATGAGGGTACCACAAAGGTGGAGATGATCTCGATCTCTAAGGCAGGTACGGAGGTTACATTGAGAATTGAGAATTTCCGAAATCAATTTGGGTTTTCCAAATGAATTTAAGAGTTTTACAATCTACGAATGCTTCATCCCAAATTAAAAGCAGCACACGCATTATTTATGAGTCCAAGGTAGATCTCACAGTGGTTTGTGAAATTCTCAATTGATTCGAAATCTCTCAAGTCAACTAGAAAAAGTCATTGTTCGAATGGAAGAGCAATACAGTAGAACTCCAATTATCCGAATTAATGGGGACCGGGACCCGTTCGGATAATCAAATATTCGGATAATCGGAGTTGAAAAAAAAGCCATTAGAGAGAAAAAACAGCTACGTTTTGATATTGCACTTTTTTTTATTGAATTAAATGTTAGAAACATGATATTTTCTTATGTTTTAAATATAAAAAAATACAAGTTAGGAAATAAAATTTTTTTTTTTTAACATGTCCATCAATGTATGTCTTTGTCAACACTGACTTCGTTGAGGGAATGACAATAGTGAGCGAACCGCGCAAACACTGGCTTTGCGGGGGGAAGAATAATAGCGCACTTGGACTTTTGTTGGACAAATTTTTTTCTGAAAGTGGTTCGAATAATCGGCATTTCGGATGATCGGAGTTCGGATAATTGGAGTTCTACTGTATTATCATCTGAGTTGGTACTGCTTACCCCTTATCGAAGGAAGTAGGTACTAGTCAATATTGAAGTTGTATTTCTGATTTCTCATAGGTACTTATCTCATACTCCTTTTTGTAAATTTGATAAATCGGGGTTTATTTACGAAATAAGTCGATTCTTCTTCTCTTACTTCTTCCAAGTCAGCTTAGAAGAACAAGTACAATTACTGCAAGGTCCACGGGACATGATTCATTACATTATTTTCATGTTGTCAACCTTTTTATGAGATGACATCATTGTTTCATGGCAACAAAATGTTCATCATGTTCTTTGATTGCCACTCTATACTTTACCACATCAACCTTTCGTAGCTGCATGATTAAAGTTGCCTTTTTACATTGCGTGATGAGCTTAGATTGGCATTTGGATAATAAATCCTGTAATTAATACATTCATGCATGCCACTCTTGATGTGAAAGTGTCGGTAACAAAACGCTTTTTATAATTGATGTAATTATATCTAATTGATCTAATAATGAATTCAACGCACATTTCAGGCAACGTCGACTCGAATAGTGGGAGGAATTTGGTGGTTTTTCACGCTTATCATCATCAGCTCCTACACCGCCAATCTCGCTGCCTTTCTGACTGTTGAGAGAATGATTACACCCATTGAGAGTGCCAACGACCTCGCTGAACAGACTGACATCCCGTATGGCACTCTCGAAGGCGGTTCGACGATGACTTTTTTTCGCGTAAGTCCAATTTGTTTATTGATTGGAAGAGGAAATCGAATTTTTCAGGACCTGCGCCTCTCGTCACGCAGGAAGAAACGATTACCAACTCGGACAATAAATTACTCAGCTAAAATTAGGTGAAACCAGCCCGGCATTTTTCAATTTGCAAATGACGCCCTCTCTAACATTTATAATAATTAAACCGCGGCGCATAAAAGGAGAAACGTAACCTGCTTTCGTTTTTTAATCCAATTAGCAATTTTCCCCTCAGGAGAGATCGGTGTCTCCTCAAAACACGAGTGCTCAAATCAAAATAAGAGTCGTTTTCATAGTGGTTGAAGCCGAAACATGGAACCCCTCCCCCCCCCCTCTCATAACCCAGATAACAGAGTAAAATATCGGTTTTACGAACCGCTGCGTTTTCCAAAGAATTCAAAAAAGCAAAGCCGGTGACTGGTCAACGGCAGGGGGTGGGGTTTGATAGCCTCAACTCTGATTGGGAAGGTGGTTTTTCAGAAAAAAATCCTTTAGCCCTTTAATGCGAGTTATTGAAAAGCCGACCTAAAAGCAACGTTTCGGCCTTTCACCAGGTCGCTTGTTGATTTTGTCCGTCCTTTCGCTTTCATCTGGAAATCTATTCAAAACAGTATGCTTACATTGATTAAAAATTGTCATCAAGACTTGTAACGTCTCATAAATTATACTCGTGATTTTTTAGAGTTCCGTAGTTTCCGGGCCGAGAGACAGCTCCTTTACACTCTAAAGCACTACTTTAGGTTCTCTAGGATTAATAATTGGTAAAAACGCGATCAATCAGAGTCTTCCCCGTTCCTGAATAAATAATAGTCTCTTTATTACGGCGTAAGAAATGTTTTGTACGAGAGTAATGACTACTTCCTTGGAATAACTTATTGCACTTTCATTTCTATCGGGATCAGTCAGCCGAACGTCTTCTCTGATTCGATTCCTCGTGACCCTTTCAATATCAAAGATTACCCTTTCTCGTCGTAACTCAAGTTTTTTTTTTTATGTTACACACATTTACTTTTATCTGGAGTTCCCTTCAAAGCGGGGAATAACTGAATAACGCAAGAATTGGTGAATAGGAGAGAGAACTTTCTTAAAAGTGACTATCCAGAAAAAAGGCTGAACATAAATTGTTAAAATTATAAGGGACCAAGAAAAAAAAATTTTTTTTTTACAAGTTATCTTAAGACGTGTGACAATTGTATAAAAAATATGCGCTATAGTTTTGGGTTGACTTGGGACTCTCGGGCAAATGCTCCTCGTAATACTTGATGAACGACTTCAAAATCAAAAGTTGATTCCATTAGTGAAGTATATCACTTAATGTTCAAACACCAATCAACACTGTAGTAAGGATGCAGAGGGTGAGGAAGAGGGAACGGATGTTAACAATATTGATTCACTGGGACACAACGGGTTAAAAAAAATAATGAACAAGTATTAAATTATAGGTTTCTTAATGCAGTTTTTGAAATTACGCACCATATTTAGGTTCAAAAAATAATGTCTTTCAGATGACATCCTTCTTGCTGGATAAACATTTAAATCCTCTTCTGAAAATTCCGGACGGCTTTCTTCCCCCTCGCTCACCCGATCTGTCGATATTCGACCTCTTTTGTGGGGATATTTGAAATCAAAGGATACATCAACAAGCCTCGCGCACTCAATGACCTTAGGAATTTGTCAGGAAATTGAAGCCGTGCCGAAAAAAAAGGTTGGAGAGAGCCGTCCGTAATTTTTATAAGAGGTTCCAAATTTGTATCCTGTAAGAAGGTCATTATTTCAGTGACATTATCTTCCGAATTGAAATATGGTATGTAATGATATTGTTTTTATTATGGAATCCCAATGAACCAATATTGAAAGACACCCGTTTTCTCTGCACCACCCATTGTTGGGAAGAGAATAATGAATCAAAATATTGAGAAAAGATGTTGTTTGTTCAAAAATATGGAACTCCCATAACCTGCTGAATATAAATGTGAAATTTCATTATTAAATTTAATAAACTAGAAAGAAGTACCATCCTCGCCTTGGCAAATGAACTGATAGATATTTATGTGGCCCTAGGGCGAAAATAAACGTTAAGCCTCTCGTTGAACGTCTCCTTCCCCACCATTGGGGAAAATTTATACGGCCGCCTCATTGTAAACTGGGCATCAGGGCCATTGTGGGAGATAAGAGGTTGAATTAGTGTGGAATAAGAAAAAAGAGGTAATGCAGAAAAAAGGAAGCTAGATGGCGAAGGGGTAAGACTATCAGCCGCGATAGAAGCTCTTCTGGCTTCCCTGGTCGACCCTGCAGCCCCGACCAACCGGGAAATCTTTATTTCCTTTTAATACATTTTATTCTCTCTGTGTCCCAGATCGTGAGAATTTGCTCACTCTCGTTGAGAAGGTGACCAGGAATACGACGACCAGAAGCTCCGGCATGATTTTAATCTCTATACTGAGTCATTTTTAGCGCCCCTAAGAAATGTAAAATTCAGTTAAGCCTCGAAAATCGCGTTGAGTAACAAACCGTTTCAGAACTGCTTCTTTGTATTCAAAAAATTAAAAATAAAACGTTCAGTTTTTATGGACAATGGAAATATATTCCCTCTTGCTTACCAAAAAAATAAAAAATAAATGGAACAAATATTTTTAAAACATGGAATCAATAAAAATATAAAAAAAAGTTTTGAAGAGAATTTGGGCGTTCTTCGTTTGGCCCTTTATTACGTCATGCCAAACTTGACCAAAATCCCTCAGGTTGCGGCGACAGAACTGGAAAAATGAATTTGCACAACTAAGAACTCAATGGAGCGCTCTTTGGGTACATGCCACTCATGCACCAAACTTTCGATTTTTCGGCGAATTTAAGAGATTTAAGAGAGAGCTTGTGGATGACGGACATAGCGTAAAAATGTATTAGGTATGGCAGTATACCCGGTTCGATACTCTGATGCATAATTGTTACCAGCCTTTTACCCAACTCCTTCAACGCAGTAGAGTAGCGTAAAATAATATAATATTCTTTTATTATTGATTATAACACAGTTAAGCAACGTAAACTTGAGAACAGTCGCGAAATTCTGAAGTGTGTTGCCAAGCGGTTCAAAGTTTTCGACGTTTGGAAAAGCCGCTCTTTAAATATTGCGGTCCAACTTCATGGTTTCAGCTTCAGATTCACTAAAACGCTAAAATTGAAACATCCTTCACCTGCCCAGGTGTTGGAGTATTTTATGGACCCTGGGTAATATAAAAGAACCTGCGTCAATACATAATGATGGGCTAATGAATCGTAAGTGAAACGTGAAGCTTGCACGGACGTGTGTGATTGCGCGCGCGATCTGAAAGCTTCTGTTGAACCATTGAAAACATACTACTGTGTAGCCCTTCCTGCAGTATGCAGGTTTTACCCCCATTGAATGTATTGAGCTGGCCGATGCACTTGATCGTGACTCGAGTGTCAAAGCCCTACCACTAGCTTCAGCTTTTTGGACCTGAACTACAGCCATTAGTTTTCCTTTCCAACATTCAAAGTTCAATTTGTTAGTTTCAAGGACGTAATTTTAGATTATTTCTTCAGTTATCATCATTTTCTCCCCTCAAATCTCATATATTCTCTGCTTTCAACAACTGATTATATACCTTCACCCTACAAAGGACGCTGGATTAAAGCTGCCTGGACGGAAGGGGATTTTGAGCATTCTATACGTTCCTCCCAAATTCTCGACCAGGCGCCAATGTCGCTTTTCTAATTACCTACCTTCATTTGCACCTGGAAAAATTCGATACAATTTCTATAGCTTGAGCCTCTGAGGTTGGGAATGATACGTTCAGATATAAAGGTCTAATCGCAATAGATTTTCCTCGCCACTTTGTAAAAATTTAATTCTTGTCTGGGGAAATGAAAATGTGTAAATGTTTACTAGCTCAAACCTCAAATACTATTCCTCATTCAGACTCTAGGTGATCTTCCCTGGATTATGAGCGATTCCACATATTTAAATAATGCAGCAAGGGAAGCTTACGGGCCCCATTTCGTCATTGTTTTTATGATGAGGCTTTTTGTGGAGTCTTAAGAGGGCGACTTAGCAAGCAGTTAATTTGTTGCCAGGAGCACTGTTTGATCAGCACAGGTTAGGAAGCCGTCCTTTTGAAAAATTTTCTACCGCTCTTAATGAAGGAATAAAAGAGCCCTCTCGAAATGAACCCTCGGCTCCTCCGAGATCCGTAGCTCACCCGGTAAAAGCCATTAATATTTTCTTAAATTCTGTTACAATGAATCCTTTAAATTTCTTAAACAGAGAACAGGATTTTCAACTTTAGGGTTTTTAGGGTCCTTTTTGAGCAATTCACGCGTGAAGCGTGGAAGGATGTCACAAACTGAATTAGTTGGTGGTAACCTACTTTCTGGTAGCGCTTTGATGGATGTTCTGAAGGAATACCTCAGTTTCCTTTTGACAATTAGGTCGTGTTTCGTCGTGAGACGATCTCCACAGTTAAAATGGGGTACCTTCCTAGATAGTCAACTTCAAGGCTTCAAAGGATGAACTGTATTTATCTTGGTTGCACTGAGATCTGTTGATGCAATATAGCGTAGGTATTTTACTTTCCAAAATAAGTAAATTCAAAATCCAAAGCGTTCGAACGTTTCGTCGAAGAAGGCCTCCCAAACGGCCATTTAGAGCTATAGCCGCGATAAGAGGCAGAGTAGAGGTAGATATTGGTATTTTGAAGGTAAGGCTTTTGGAATTCTTTGGGAACTAGACATGTGTGGAATCATTTTCAACAAAATTTCGGACTCTTAATCGGTTGAGATAGTCTTCGGACCGATTGCCTCACACAACAATGGGGTTTAGGATCGCTTTTTCGTTTGTATTATTATTATTATGCTTTATAAAAGAGAAGACTCGACCGATTCGAAATTATTTTGACTGTCCCTTGAGAAACCATTGTTGTATAAATCAAATGTTTAGAGATCTACCCTTACTCGCATTGATTTAGTCAACCTCAATGAAATGAAAACAATGATGAACAAATAACATTATTTCCGACTGAAATGTTTTGTATTGTATCGCTATCCGGGATAGAACCCGAAAGGTCGGAATCGGTTCGTTATTTGGCTCGAATTCCGTCTTTCGGATTTACCCTTCATTTTAATCCTATAAAGTGAGCGGAACCAACTTGTAACCACGGTATTTGCATTCCACTTGGCTCTTATACATCAGCTCACCTTAGGACTCCTCCTGAAACCATCAGAGCGCTTTATCCTACTCGCTCTCTCCGATCTACTATTCATGGCAAATCTAGGGCCGTTTCATCCTTTAATATCTCTCTTCGTAGCGACGGCAAACGCATTTCCAGCCATTGAGCAAACATACAGGGTTTGGCGCTAGGCTTGTTCGTTAAGGTTTCAGTTCCTAACCGTGAAAGGTTCGTTAGAGTTATTATGATATTATTGTCAATAAATTGGTTTCGCCTTTTGCCAAGGGGCATTAAAACCACTGAATATATTTTTAAACCCGATTTATTTATGGCTTGCTTGAGACCCGTGGCACAAAAACGCTGAGCAAAGGTGGGACCGGCATAGAAGTAAACCACCTCAGTGACGGCTGTTGAACAACTAGAGATTTATACCGCTTTCAGAGACGAAGAAGAATAAAAAATTGTTCCAGGACTTATTACGACTTGTACTGGGCTAGTCAGCCCAGTAGAATTTCGTAAACAGATTCAATGTTTTATTGAAGAGACTCCCTCAAAAAAGATGTTCGTCGTCAAAGAATGTATGGTGATATATTTATGTAGGTACCATATTCAAACTAACGCCTCCAGCGATCGATATGACAAACAGGTCACAGAAAAATGATGATGATAATCACGTAGGCTGCCATGGGGAGGGAAACCGAGCTCTCAGCTGATGCCTTGTCTTGAGAGAGCTTAAGGAAAGTGAATACAGTGTCTGAACAAACCTGTTTCCATCCGAGAACCTCAATACACTACTAACAGTACACTATATTAATTTTGAAAACGCTCCGTTATAGGATTCGAAGATAGAAACGTATCAAAAGATGTGGCGGTTTATGGAGAGCAAGAAGCCATCAGTGTTCGTCGGTTCGTACGAAGAGGGCATCAAACGGGTCCGAGAAGAAAACTACGCTTTTCTCATGGAGTCCACGATGCTCGACTATGCCGTTCAGCGCGATTGCAATTTAACCCAAATAGGAGGCCTACTCGATTCCAAAGGATACGGCATCGCCACCCCTAAAGGTTAGTTCCATTCTGCCAAATCCTAGTTCTCCCAAAATTTACCTTCGGCCTGGAGTACATCGATGGTTCTTCGACTATGATAGTCAATTGTGCTGAAGATACTCGCTTCTACTTCAATGGAAATATCCCTTTGCTTTGCCAATATTTCATCAGATTTCTCTTTTGGTTGGTTATTCCTTGAATAATCAACCTATGTTTTCTGTCAGGATCACCTTGGCGAGACAAAATATCACTAGCTATCCTCGAACTTCAAGAAAAAGGAGTCATCCAAATCCTGTATGATAAATGGTGGAAAAACACCGGAGACGTCTGCAACCGGGATGATAAGAATAAAGAGTCTAAAGCAAATGCTTTGGGGGTAGAAAATATTGGTAAGTACCTAACTTTTTTAAAAACATTTTTATTAATGTCGGCTTGTTGAAGGCATCCTTCGCAACTGAAGTTGATCGAAACTTTGACTCTATTGTTCAATTAGACTTGCTGTTAACCGGTATTTCATCGGTTGTGCTTTTATTGATTTCAGGAGGTGTTTTTGTGGTGTTGTTGTGTGGCCTTGCGTTGGCCATTTTAGTAGCCATACTTGAATTTTGCTGGAACTCAAAGAAAAATGCTCAAACTGACAGGGTAAGCCGCCTCAAGTATAATAGCCACAGTAGTATGTTGATGCAACGTGACTTTTTATTGGTGATATGAAATGAAAAGTTGATTAGGGTTACAAATCACGTGGATATTTCCCTCATGAAGACAATGAAGATGAATATTGGCCTAACACTAGCGCTTACGTCATTTCACATAAAACCAATATTCATATTCCGTAGGATGATTCACCCTAACATACCTCAGGCTCCTCAAAAGGGTTGATGGTAGATGGACGCACTAAGGCAGGGGCCAACCTTGGTTGGCATTATCTGCCGTTCTGGACCGATCAGTTACAGTCAACCTAGCGGTCCTTGTCATCACAACACCTGTGCACAGATGCTGTACCAGCAGGGCTCGAACGCGCAGGCAGTATAATTATTCTCCTCAAATCCCTGGGGCTCCAACTTTGACTACAAGCTGGCCTGGGAACGTTTCAAATCCAGACAGTTCTCTGGCTGATATTAGGTCATCAGGCCAGAGCTCAGGGTCTGAATCCTGATTCGAGCCTTTCTACTGCTATCTGAGGTTAGATCATGGAGAAAAACTGCCTTGTTTCATACAATATGGTAAAGTCATAAACTGCCGTATGCCGCCTGTTCTCTGAAGAGGTGGACTCGGCTGTGGATGTGAACAGCAGATGATCACCCTCAGCAGCAACGAGGGCAAGACTTTCATAGGAGTTTGTAGCCCTGACTTTGTCACCAAGGTAGCCTCTGCAAAGAGCCGTTCATGGAAGACTATTATGAATGTTGAAATAGTTACCGGTTTTTGATTGGACCTTCTCTCAAAAATGTGCGACGTCCAAAAGCATAGCATCTGGAATCAAGGGTACCCCCCACCAACAATATCCCAAATAGTGTTACTTTATCAGCCATCTAACATTAGTTTCAACCAAAATTCCTACGCAAATATCCAGGACTTGCCAACGGGGAGGCGACTGCTGTAAAGCCCTCCCATTCTAACCTTACCACCCAACCATAGCAAACTGCCTATTCTCAATTTTGAAAAAAAAAAAAAAAAAAAAAAAAAAAATCGGAAACTTTTACAATTTATGGAACTAGTTTTATAGTACGTGCAGATCTGGTGCAGTGACTGTGGACGGGAACCACCCAAACTCTTACTAGGGCAATAACCTTTTGCAACTATAAGCCAAGTTGCGAGATAAAAATCCCCCTGCATCGTAATGCCTTTCAAGGTTTCTCCCTCGGTATCACTCGCGTCATGTAGCACTATTATCTGAATCTGACTCGTCACTCTGGAATCGAAACTTTTTAAAATCGATCACAAGCACCTTCCCCTTGGGTGGCTGTTTTGAGGTGATAAAGCCTAACTCCAACGCGTACTCCTTTTAAATAGTCAGCCACCACCCACTTGAGGTGGGTGATTTTGAGTGTGAATAAAGCTCAACTTCAGGCGCATATCCTGAACACCCATAAGGAAATCCCATTTCCTCTCCTCAACTCTTTTGTTTTGATAAAGCTTAAAGGAAAGCTAGTGAATATCCAGGTAGAAGCAATCTTTCTCTTGTTTACCGACCCTCAAGAATGACTTAAAGAAAAGGAAATCATACACCAAACCTCGAGCATTCTGGCAAAAGTTGCTTTTCCTCCGTTGGGTCCCGTTGAATAACACATGAGCCACATCGTCATCTAGTACGTTGTTTAATATTGTTATTATGAGCGCCCTGCCAAAACTCTCCTGCTTGGAATTCCTGGCGCACCTTCCCGGGAATGAAATTGAATCTACCCTCGTCGTGGTCGTTCAGGACTTCGTCACCCGACTATCGTCAGTTTCCAAGTTTATGGTAACATTACCAATTCACATCCCTATTGGGACATTTATATACTCACTAGATCGTCAATCTATCATGGTGCCCTTCCCTCTCAACTGTACCTACTATTGACAGGGTGTATTGGGGAGGGGGGGGGTTGATTAGAGGCTCGATGAATTGATGAATACTGGCATTCTTCAATGAATAGGTTGATATCAGGGGATATCTGGCTATTGTTCATACTCCTCCAATTCTTTCAACTAATTAAGCGAACACTAAAATGGAAACCCCTACCCTCTGTGGGTTTTATTTAATGTAGTCGACACTGATTCACGATGCAAGTGTGTATATTTTTATTGGGTTTTGGGGCACGTGTGCATGTTTACATTTCTCTTATACTGCATTAGGTAAATGCAGAAATTTTCTTTTTACCAAAGGCGATCCGTCAGCTTCCGTATTGGTTACGCTTCAGCCTTGTTCTAGTTTCCTCATTGACGTCACATATTGAACACCCTTCTGCCGCCACACCTCCATTCTCATCTTTATAGAAATTATAGGCTTACTCTGAAGAATCTAAAATATATTTAATAATTGGACTAAAATACAGGAAATGAATCTCATATATTGTATATAAATAGTAAAGGTTATGGAGTAAAGATTAAAAATGGGATATACTATGGTTTTTGTCTTAACAAAGGTATTCATTCGCTTAATTACTGTTTCTTTCTACTTTCAAGTCATTGATCCAAAGTATTCGTAGTCCTTGACGTTCCAGTTTCAGATTTCTCATTTTCTCTTCAAAACGGTGTTGAAGTCAGACTATCTTCTTCTCTTTGCTCTCTCACTTATTCGTTTAATTTCTTGACAGTTGTAACCTTTTGGAATGTATTTTCACCGTCTACTGCGGATGAGGTTTAGGTCTTTATTCCAAACCATTTCATATAGAAATGGTCTTTCATTAAAACTGTGTTAGCTCTCAAATCCATATTTTCGTTAAGAATTTTCTTTGTCGTTGCTACACGGTAGACGTGAAAAAACCTGGAGACACATTGAACAGCTTTATAGTATTTCAAAAACCTCACACATCTCGCGTCTTATTGTCGTAACTGGTTCAATCGGTAACAATATATTGTCTGCCAACTCTAGTTACCAACCTGATATGCTCCATTGCTTCTGCCGCCTTAATTTTGAGATCTCAGTCGCCTACTTTGTCACATTCAAGAACATTATAAACGAAGGTGTTCCCTGATTCTCGTGTTCTAGCAGTATTTCACAGCATTCTTTTGTACGTTTTTGGACACCTTCCATCAAAATTACTCAGTTTTCAAAGGCACGGATTATTTCTAACGTCCAAGTCTCGCTGTTTTCCAATGATCCCATATTACCTAGGCGGCTGGTCAGGCATCAACATACTGAGGAAACACGATACCGCTGCATCAGCTCCTTTGCTTCAATGAGGGCGATTCCCTTCTCCAACGAGCTGTTTTTGTGCTCGGTGGGCAGAATGTCGACAAACTCTATTCATGATTCACCAATTTTGACGTAATATTTTTGACTTGACGATAAACCGTTAATGCTGACACATGCACAAAATTTACTCGCAAGTGTAAATTTACCATTGACGTTCTGTTCACAGCAATCTCTGTGCTCTGAAATGGCGGAAGAGCTGAGATTCGCTATCCGGTGCCACGGTTCACGGCAGCGACCTGCTCTCAAGCGGAATTGTACGAGATGTTCGCCAGGGACCACTTATGTGCCTTCGGCCCTCGAGATCCAGCACATCAATGGGGTGAGTCGATGTCGGTCACTCAACTTTCTCATCCGACTATTTCTGTTAAAAATTTACGTTTGACTTTCGAAACGCTTGAGATCAAAAGCGAGCGAGCTCGAAGGGAGATAGTTCGAAAATGGGAGGGCAGTTGTTGAGCTCCTCGTTAAAAGGCTGAGTGCGAGTTTTCCTCAACCCGAGTATGAAAATAAAAGGTTAGTTTGAATACTAAAAATTAGGGTGGCCTCATATTTTTCCCAACTTCCTCAATATTTAACAACTTTCATATGAAAACTATTCAATTATTTATGGTGATTTCCCTCTACTTTTGCTGTAATATTGTAGAAATGTACCTCATGTATTTTATATACTTTTTTTAATCGACTTTGCAGTTATTGAACCGAAAGATAGGCTAATTTTCCTACGACATTTTGCAATCCTCCAAATTTCAGTGTTTTTCTGATTTGTTTACTTTTTACCTCCATTTCACATATCAAAAGATTAGATCATCAATTTAGCATTTGTTTACTTCAAGGTTTTTCAAGTTTACGTGCCTAAAAAAGGCTGAAATGGGCAAAAATAGAGTTTCGTGCATTATCCAAACTTCTGCAGGTGGGACCTTGGGCAGAGCAATTAAGATTGAGGCCCGTTTCACAAGAAGTGACGCGTCTCCCGCAACCCCAGCCACAGTTCCCTCTACGCTTGCACGACTTTTTATAAAACCCTCTAGTGGGAAGATGAATTGTGTGGACGGTAGAAGGGATGAAGGAAAAGAAAAGAAGAGCTCTAATTAATGCGAAGTACTTTTTTCGTAATGTGACGCCAACGCCCGAACCTCGCACATTTGAATCATGAATCAACACGATTATAACTGAATGAATAGTCATCGTTAATATCCGCAAAACTTAGGACGCCCCTCCACTCTAAAACGTGTTTTGAACATCCGTAGACGTGGTCTCCTTTTCAGTGATGTCTCCGATCAGCATTTGTTCAGCATTAAACCAGTCGTCCCAGTTATGAAATTAGCGCTAAATATTACAAAATACGAATTTGTAAACAAAGTATAGTTACTGCGACGATTTACGTGCTAATTATACGAGTATGAGAACGAATGTTTGGCGTGAACCATATTCTGCTCATTATCCTACTGAGGGAGAAATAACTTTCATTTTGACCCCCTGTACCTTTATTTTAAAACTCAGAATGTGTGTCGTACACGAAGTATGTACTACGCTCCGAAATTCTCGGCTGGACTTCCTCTTTTGGGGTCTTGTTCGAAGAGGAGCAGGGTCAAAGGAAACTCACAAAAAGAGATAATTAACCTTTCATTACTTTTGGACCCCCCTCCTCCCACCATGCTCTTTCTGGTATAATCATGTACGTTCGTATAGGTACCTAACCTGTCGAGGGTTGTTCTCATCATTCTGAAAAGAAGGTGCTTCTCTTAATGTAAAGCGGGCTACACACGGTCAGTTTGGCGTGTCAATTCGGTGTGATCACTTCTAACTGAACTCAATAATCACCCCCACACGCTCACTTCGATGTGTCACTTCATCTAGAATTTTGACCATGTGTAGACTGTGTATTAGATTCGATCATATTTTCAGACAATGAATCAAACTGATAATCTTCTTTATCACTACAAGTTTATTTGCTGCTGGATCAACCTCTTTAACTTTTTCTACAAGCCGTTCGCAAGATCCATCACGTTTTGTTTTATTATGGTAGTCTTTAGAGGTTAACTTCCACAAACATTCTTCCCCTCTGAACAGTTCAATAAATTCCAGGAGGAAATCTTTTGTCCAAACGGCCATACTAATCAGTTGAAAAGGTACACAAATTAAATAATCACAGATCACAAATTATCACGTTGTGAGGGGAATGCAGATGACGACATGACGACCAGCACAACGTGTTGGTTGCACGTCGTGCAACCATGGAATAAGTAGTATTAGCTACTCACAACCGGCTGCTGTACGCATGCGCAGACGACGGATGTGACTGATGCGACCGTACACACGCTCACTTTTGTGAGCTCACATTGATTTTGCAGTTCACATTGAACTGACACATCGAACTGACCGTGTGTAGCGGGCTTAAGATAAAGGATCAACCGTACGCGATAAATATTTATTATCCCTGTTGAGCTTCGAATTTTTTTATTTCGTGTAGAGGATCAAGATTGTCGGGAACGTTCTGGTCATGTACCGCATTGCAGCTGCGGATAGGTTTGTTACAAAGGGGTACCCAGGCATATGTTGAGTTAGAAGAGGGTGATTCTGGTTCACGTTGGTCGATCGAAACACCCCGTCTTTCAAGAAAAGGCTAGACCTAAATCGACGAACACCACCAAAGAATTTTTTTGACAAAGAGATCCAATCGGACGTTACCCTTCTTCCCTTGCCCGCAGGAAACCGCTATACTTCCGATGATTGAGATGAAAAAATCTTCTCTGAGCTACGACCCAGACACCTAGTGAATGCTCCAGGGCTCGGCCGCGGCTATAAAAGCGGTCGAGTCCACGAAATTGTACTGGCCTCAGGAACACAATCTGCCACCGCCGGAAGCAGCGTGCTACCAAGAAACGTACACGTAACACCGGCACGCTCCGTCAGCCAACTATCTTCCCGGCGTCCTGTACCTGTAAAACGTAGACCCTAATATAGTCTACTGTCTACGATTTGTTAAGTCACACTGAACACAGACTACACAATACACCAAATAATGTTGATCGATCTTCTGAAATGGTGTCATAGTGCGTTTCTTGACTGTCAGGTGCCATTGGCTGCGTTTTTTTCGTTTGGAATGTAATTGTGATTTATACTGAACGAGGAATGTAAACTTATATTGGGTTAGGTTTTATCTTTTTACTTTCCGCAGCATTAACGACAGGATCATCCAAATATCTTTAAATTCCCTCAACTCAAGCCAATTGCAAAATTGCCCATTGTAAAACTCCTTTCGGAACAAGTGTCGTATGGGCGTCTCCAAGAGCAAGTATCGTAATAGTGACCAAAGTCCTATAAACGTTAATTCAATAATGCGCAATAATGCGTGCCACAGCGTGTTCAATATCTCTTGTAACCGGTATTTTCTTGTATGGAAGAAATTAAATATAATTTATAAATCAACTAAAATTGTACTATTTCATTGAAATGATAAGCGCTCGTGTTCAGTTTAGAAACATCTGCGTCCCTCAGCAGAATGATATACAATTTTTAAAATGGTATTGTGAATCTAGTTACCGTCCAACAGGTATCACTGCCATTTCCGTGAGGTTACTGACTGGCGCAACTTCACAGAAACCAATTAAAAATTACGACAATTAGGCAGGGCTGGTCTCAAAAGGTCAGGCCCTGCGTAGAATAAGGAATCACGAATACTGTAACAATTCGTGCTTAGTTGCGGATTTTTAGTCAAGGTCAAGGGCATAGTATCATCCCCAAAGAACACAATATGGCTTTCTTTGTTCCATTAACAGTTTCATTTTCTTGGTGGGCAGTTAGCAGGTTATCCAGTACCGGGTAATTTTTAATCTTATTTCTTTTATGAGAGTGACTTCTGTTCTAAAGCCTTTGGCACTCTATGAAGTTACATCTACTCTCACTATTTACTGTTTTGATTAGATCAAGGATATCATGGTGTTCGCTACCCGAGCTCTAACTCCAAACACTCAGGATTTTTTACACCTCGCAATAAACTGTGTTCAATTTTTTCAGAAAAAGCTACCCAAATGGTACCTGTAACTTTTTCTATACCCTGCTCCACGGTCTGACGGGATACCATAGTTCAACGACCGCTTGAGCGTACCAAAATAACCTTCAATAAATTCAGGGAGACATGAAAAAAGTTTTCTATAAATTAAAAGGTTGTAATTTACACTAAATTTGACGGGATTTAAAAGCTCAACACTAGTATTCACGATGTGAGTACGCCAAGGTCATAAGACCATATAAATGATAAGCAGTGATTAATTTCGTGTTTCCGATAGTAACCGATGTAAAAATTAAGTTACCGTCAAAAAACGCACTCACCACAATCGATCATTGTTCTTGTCAAAAAATGAAAATGTTCTATAATCAGATATATGAGCTCCCTTGGTGTAGATGGTGGAGTGAGAAATATTCACGGCATCACGTCATTCCCCCTATTCACTTTACTAAGTAAAGTAAGTAAATAGTGTAAGTCTTACAATGCTCTTATCAACAAAAGAGTTGATGGATCTGCAACGACACATACGTGCCATACGAGGGTATAACAAGGAGGAAAACACCAAGAAAGGGTACAAAATTCCAAAGCGAGTCGTGTACTCATGTTTGAGTAAGTCCCAAGAAATTTTGCAACCCTACGTTTCCCAAATTTTATTCTTTCAAGATAACATCGGGTAGCGTTTCGTTTTGGTCTTGAATCGAAGCCAAATGATTGTCTTACAATTGTCTTACAACCTTACTTGTCATGATCTCCTTGTGGAAGGGATAAAAGAGGGGGCTAAAAACACACGAAAAATCAAATGCAAAATCAACATGCGTCAAAACTTGACATTTCTGGGGCTCTGTATCTCGATAATTATATTGATCATATAAAAGTAACGTCTCAAAAGCGACATTTAGTTTAGTAGTTAAATGACATTAACCAACAAAAAAAAGTAAAAAAAAAAAATAAATAAATAAGTCAAGGTTTTTCAAAAATGCTCTAGGAGTTGTATTCGTCTTTAGAAACTCAATATAATGAGAGATATAATGAGAATGTTTCGCACTACTCCTTGGTACCCAGCAACATAAACAGAAAAACTTCAGGAGAAAATCATTCAGATGTTTGCCTTTTTTTATTTTGTGGGTTATTAGTGTCACTCAAGGAGCAAATTTTGGAGCGTAATAAGATGTGGGTTGATATGCTGACCAACAATCAATAAGAAGCGACGATCGACGATCAAACATGTATAAGAGTCTGGTATACATGCGTTTCTTGGTACCTATAATATTCTTATTGAAACACTACACCATTGTGTTTTTATTCGTCCATTATATCCAATCACAGCGTACCCTGGTGTGTCCTTCTAGAAATACTTGTGGTGTTCCCTTATATGACACAACTGATACAGTTATAACGTTGTAGATCGTTGAGATCACAAAAATCCTGAGAACATTTTCAAGAGAACTCGAGCATCAAAATCAAGAAGTTCAAAATCCATCTTTGCATTACAACTAATAAACTACTGGTACTTTTCAGTATTTGTAAAAGTATCTATTGGGATTACAATCCTTGCACACCATTACCCGTGATGCCTCCATTTCGCAGCCCCATCCATCGATAGACTCGACCAGACAACCCAAACTTGATAACTCAAACGCAGGTATTATGCGCAGAGCTTCGCACGATCAGTGACCAGCTAAATTAAGAACTCAAATAGGTACAGGACAATACACAAAACTGTATTACTCATAATGGGCCTAAATGTTCACAATTAACTGCCATTTCAGATTGACACTGTCGACACAGTCGAAACCAAACATACCGTGTACATAGTGTAAATATGATTAAATAAAATTGAACCGCCCATTTTTTAAGAGATTAAAGATTTTTCTAAGTGCCTATGCAAAAGTGAATTTGTACACAACCGCTGAACTAAGTGTTGACACACTTACTTGGAATCGATTGTTCGTTGTTGTGACATCAATTGGATCAAAAAGTGACCATAAATGAATGAATTGTTGACTAATGGACTCAGATTCTCAATGATAGACGATTCTTATTAGAATACAGAGAGTCTGAACAAGAAATTTTGTCTGTAATAGTTGAATTCAGTGTTTTGTGGGATTAGAAATTAATAACTGTGGGTCAACCTTACAAAATAATGGATAATATAGATGTTTGGAAAAATATTTCTCTCCACAATTGTTTTGATTCGACAGTTTTATTAGTAATGAGTTCAGAGGACGATAATAAAAATTTGAACGCCGAAAAATTGAGAACCATAAGTGAAATTGCTATCAGCAATATCTGATATGATTCAGTAATAATATTGTTATAGCTATGTACTTAAGTGATAAGTGATGACGACTTATTCTTAACCGTTTTGATTTGAAGATTATGCTTGTCGTTCAAATATTTGTGTAAAATATATCAAAAACCATGTGATAACTTGAAATGTGTTGATTTTTTTCTCCCTTCTCTCAGTTTCAGCTCGTGGGTTGTAGTATGAGGACCTAGCCGTTTATAGAACATCGGTCGTCTTAAGTGTCCAGAATGGACCTTCCTGAAGCAAGTGGGGTTTACCTCGGTCACTACGTTTTTGGAAAGAGGTTATCCCACAAGCTCCCGTCAGCCAATGGATGATGCAAGAGCATGAGATTACAATGTGGAAATTGCTTTCACTAGCCGAATCCACACCATTATTCCGATCTAACAGAGAAGATAGTCACCATCCTGAGCAGGCAGGAATACTTTGGTAGGTATCTACATCTCTCTCAAGGTGGGAATACATTTTTTTAAACATTCTAAAAAATAGTGATATTTTTCCGTCTCAATCTGCAATACGTGATCGCTCACTTTAGAGGAAAGATTTCTAAAAAGTTTTCTTTTCTCTCTTCGTTTCATTTTAACTTTCAACATTTTTTTGTAACGTATACCACTTATTCATATTAATAATATAATATATATAATATAATAATATAATATAATTCATATTCATCACGATATTATCCGATGGCTACGAATTCATTGTGTTCGAAAACGCCTCTTGTTGTTGACAACGTGAGGCAAGATTCGCTCGTCCGCCGAACCGCGATGACACTATTATTGGCCGAATACTACCGTCACGCAACGGTCCACTGGCCCCTTTGTTTAGCCGCTGTAGTGTTGCGATGGTGGTGGAAACAACTGTTTTTTAGGAGAAACTCTCTTTCCTTTTTCATCCCTTCTCAACTGTCCTTTGAGACATACCAAACGCCCAGTTTAAACGTGCCTTCACCAACGAGGCGGCAAGACGTCACGACAACGAGGTTGTGCGGGAAAGGGAAGATGAATGAAGGCGCACGAAGGTTCGGGTAATAGGAAATGTATCCAGCCCATCAATAGACGGGTGTCCATCAAGAGACGAATATCTTTATCTATTGATGAACGACGCCTGAATTGAATGATTAAGCTAAGAACCGACGCCAGAGCTATAAGGTCAGAATACCTTGTCTAGAAGATTTCGTCTTGTCCACAGTCTCATGTTCAACTGCACACGTGTAAGATAAATGAGCGTTGTGCTTTAGAAGTGCATTTTCCTTAGATGAAGGAAAGTTTCTAATACCGTGGTTGTTCAAAAGAAGGTTGCAACTGATCACCATCAAACTGACAGCCTTTCAGTACTTCTCAAGGCAGCCCGAAGCAAGTGAAATTGGCATAGACGGAGAAGGAATGATGGATTTAATCAATTGTCGAACGGTAAGGGTAGCAAAAAAAAGCACCTCACGTTGACGTGGAAGAGGATGGCACCACAATTTTGGTGGTTCTGCCTTGTTTGGCCAAATTTAGGCAGCCCTCGCATGAACCAACACCTTCTATAGTTCGGCAGAATTTTCGAAGGGGACGAGGATCGTGTTAATCCCGTTCGTTCTCTCTACTGAAAGTCTGGGAGCAGGGCGATACTCAGATCGCACTGAAAACTTTTGAAACATTTGGAGAACATGGAAAAAGACCTTTGTCTGCAGCTTTCACCCTGGCTATACTAGCTTCAACGAAGGAAGCCGCGTTGGCAAACTGCAGGAGACGGTAATTTTCTGTGGTCTGGAAGTTTTTGTGGCAACGCAAGGTTTTTAGCACGCAAATGTCGGCACAGCCTGACGAAATCACCTGCAGGCACTGGTCGCAAGGCGCAGAACCTCAGGTTACCCACCACTTTCTCTGATACCTAGCTATTATTTGTTGATCACATCCCGGCTTTCCTTAACCTCCCGTACAATGATGTTACTTGTCAGATTTGTCTCTTTTTGACAAATATTAGACCATCAGCTTTTTGAATAATTTTTCTTCTTAATGTTTATATATCCTGTTATAGACAACGTGAACGCCACCAGTAAGAGGTTGTGTGAGTTGGACTTTACTATGAAATAAGCCAATCCTGTTGATGCCCCCTTAATATTTTTTCTAGACCCCATTCCCCATTTAGAATGATTCAATAGTGACTCGGCGTAATTACTGGTTCTCGGCGTGATTACTGAATCCAGTTACATAACCTCTAAAATTGTAAGTTAGTCTTTACGGACTACATACAGGTACTTTCACACTTTATTTCGAACCTCTTTCTTTACCTTTCAAGAACTCTCTGCATGAACTAACAACAAAGGAGCAACCGGCTGTTAAGTTCCCAACCCTAACAATTTCATGATTATTCTACGAAATCTCGCAATTGTATACATAGAATAAAAAGGAAAGCTCTTCAAGAAATACGCACACGATGGAATGTTAAATTCAAATTTCATGTAGATTCATAAAAAATCTGATAGTTTACACTGTACATATAAAACGTAAATTATTTACAAAACACTCAAGTAGGCATCCAGCTTAAGAACAATCAAAGTTTTTAACACTAACGTGAGTCATATTTTTGGTCCACCAATTTAATTCCTAAGATTCAACAATATAACAACTGGCATTCGTTATACTACGCCGTATAAAAGTTGATACTGAGCTGTACACCCTTAGCAAGATAAACAGTGACATGTTGTATATTTCCAAATAGTAGAAAAAAATTAATTTAATGATCCTACCCACAAATGAATATTTTTTCAAGTATCAATAGTCAATTTCAGAAATGAATAATCACACCTTGTCTGGATGTTTAATGTCACATGGTGTTACAAAGATGCATGATTAAGTAGCAAGTTACGCAAAAAAAAAGTTGGATTCGGGAAATTTCATTGCCGAATTTCACACCATTCACAAAGTCGCTGTTTGGATTCGCTAAAGAGGTAGGTAAAAATAACGTTGTCAATTTAAAAATTACGGTGGAGGCACTTTAGGTTTTGTTCCCTCGGTTTCTTCTCCCCTCGAGTTTCGTTAGCAAATATTTGGTTGTCAATAAAATTAACAGGTCAGAGTGGGCTGTTACAGGTAAGAATATCACGCATGTCAACGAGTGACACTTCTAAGCGTAATGAGCTGACTACCGAGCTAACGCTATTTATAGTAGGTAGCAAGTAGTCTTGAGTTGAATTTCTAACTAGTCTCAATATTTCACTTGGGCTGCAGGGACACTGTCCCAACAACAGTCGTAACGAAATAAAAAAAACTGTGGAAAAGTCCATCAAGCTCAACCTGAAATACTAAACGACTGCCAACATTATGGCCAGTTTGGCCTAGGATCACAGTGCATCGCAAAATACTCGTTACAAGGTTTTTGATCACTTGCGTTTGATGATCTTAGTCAAATAAACGAGAACTTGACTGTTGAACTCCGTTGTACACCTGTACCGGAGAGAAAGGAACGCCAAGATCCTGAAAAAGTCAAATTAAATTATATATTTTTGTTCTAATCAGGTTCACGTAGGTTGTGTATCACTCTATCATATCAAATAATATTAAGTATCATTCAATTATTGTGACGGGTATCTTGTATCACTCTATCATATATCGAATAATATTAAGTATCATTCAATTATTGTGACGGGTATCTTAGGACATCATTCGGATCAGAAAACAACATTGTCAATTGCCAATGGAAGATTGTGCAGAAAGAAAATATTTTTTGTTCAAGTCTGTAGTTGAATTGAATAATGGCGTAGGTACTCGCCTCACCCTCGCCATTTTTAGAAATACTTGGAGGTGGTAATAGGGACTCTGTAATTCGTTTGGAAAGATGATCTTAATACTAGCAATTGGGACAGTGACGGCCAACTTTGAAGAGCTAACTGCTACGCTCACGGCCTCCTGATTTGGCGCCGATTTTGCACGCTCAATTGGAAGTAACAAGAAAGCTTTACTTAAAAAAAAATACGCGATTCGAGGGAAACGGAATCATTAGCACAAAACACTACAAGCGATCAGATTCCGCATTGAACATTTAACGGCTGATATATTTTTAAAAAAAGTTCTATGTCATCATGATACACGATGAGAAATACTTAGACAGTTGTGTTCAAGGCATTTTGGTCGCACCTACCTATAACATTAGTTAACAATTTGCTATAAAAAGGGTTTTTTTCTATTGTCTACTGTCTCTCCTGCTTCGCGTTTAGTCTAAAAGATGCGTTCGTGGCCGTTCGGCTCAATGTGGAAAAGCCCATCCGAAATCCCCAGATCCTCAATGACAGACTATTATTGGGCTGGCCAGGCAGCTAATGAGGCGATTGGGGCTGAGATAATCGGGCAAGGATACATTCAGAAACACCTGAGCAAAAGTGAAGCTCCTAGACCCGCTAATGTACTGGTCACCAGCTTTAGCAAGGTAATCCCGTTGCTTCAGCATTTTTTACTATTAAAGCATTTTTTTACTATTAAATGTAAACGCCAAGGGATTTGGCAACTGTGACTGCTGACTCTGGAATGACCGACTAATCGTGGACCCATCATATTTCAGGGGAAACAAGCAGGTATGGCGAGTGGGAGTTTATCTACATCTCAGGGGAGTATACTGGTAGAGAGGAGGACACCGAGAGCCTTTTGAGAACTTAGCGGTAGAGTAAATAGGGTTTATAACCATTCACTAATAATAGAGAAAAAGACTAGGTTACCTCAGAAGGATTAAGTAGAAAATGATTCCAATCAGCTGCGGGGCAGTTTCTTCACCATCCATTGCTAGATCCCTCACTATCAATTTTGCGTCTCCGTAGAAACAGATGGGTTCGTCTTGAGAGCACTCCATTTTCCTAAATTGGGGTGAAAAAGGAACATGAGACATAACATAACTGAAGTAATGTCGGAGAGCCTCATCGCATTCCGATAACAAATACGGAAATGGGAGCGATATTTTTTACTTCAAAATCAACTATAGGTAGCCGCAGAACGGAAATAAACTGGCAAACCAAGTCGACTCGCGAATCACGTCGTCATTATTCAAGAGTACAAGGCTGCTAATATAGTAATCCAGTTGAGGAAAAATACGATGATAAATACTAGTGCCGTCCTGAAGATACGTGGCTATTCTTTCCATCTTCAAGCAATGTATATTTGAACCAATTTGAATACAACAATTTACGAAACCTTTAGGGCTGAGTAATGGACATAGTGGCATTTGAAATTTCCTAAGCTATTCACCTGGTCTGGATGGCAATGGTAGCGTAGGTTTATTTATAATCGAGAATTGAAAACACGTTTGAACAGATTTATCAACCGCCTGTTATACCAAGGTCCTGGGGGCACTAGGGCGGGGACAAATAGAGGGGTAATTCTTTTCAATTGAAGAGACGTGTCGTGACTTTCATGTCACATCTGGGTGGAGAAAGACCGGTTTCTTGCTTTACATTTACATTTTGGCAGATTGAAGAGAATCGAGATTGCGCCAAGAGGAAAAACAACATGCTACGAACCTGTCTCCGAGGTAAAGAGCTGTGATGATTCCAACGAGGCCGAATCTGAGGTAACTGATTTTGAGTAGTTGCAACATCATGGGACTGATGCTGAGACCGTACCCCATTCCGTGCATGGCCAACATGAGGATCGGTGCCATTGTAGAGGGTCCAACGACAGTTCCATTCTGCAGAAAACATTTCATAAAGTACAATGTATTACGTGCAGTTCAATGATCTACATTGGCTAATTATTCACATTGGTTATTTATTTATTTAAAAACCGAAAACTCTCCTGATTGTTCTGTGAAGCGATCCCTACCACCTTAATTGTTCGTTTATTCATAAAGAAACATACTTACTCAGCTGCAATTTTCTGATAAAATCAAATGTGCTTTAAGGTCAAATTATACACTTACATCGAGTGTTTTAGGGCCTACTGTATAAATTAGAGGCCATCTCAATAATAAATTATTAGCATAGTCAATTATTTCTTCAATTTTAGAGCAATATGGGGCATATGGAGAATAGTCCTCACTTATGTGATGAATAACTTCGCAATCCAGCCTCCTTTATATAATTTTTTCAGGGGAAGAAGGTTTAAGTTTTTATAAAGTTTTAATTTTCTTCCCCACCTGGTGAAATGATTATCATCTTTTTCACAAATATTCAATATCATTGAATATCGTATGGTCAGTTTGGAAGTCTCAAGAGTTAAGTCCTGCGCATGCGCAAGCATACTATACAAGTGTATACGTTATTGTGCACGGATATTGGCCAGCTGAAAATTTGCATTATCGGGCCAGTGCTCGTTATTCAGGCCTAAGCTCTGAAACGCAAGACGCAAATAAAAATTTTGATTTTGGAGCAATCAACTTTTTTTTTTTAATTTTGTGTGAAAAATGAAGTTTTTCCTGCTGTAAGCTAAATGACAGAAGACGGCATTTCCGACTCCACTGAGATAGACAAAAATGTGTTTGTACCCAGGAATGTTGTTTTTACAACAAATGGACGAAAACAAAGAGTTTGTAATCTTCCAGTTTGATGCTGATGTTTGGTATAGGATTGTTTTTCATCGCTAATTTACGTAGTACTATTTCTTCAAATAGGTACCTATTATAAGGGACAATTAGTCATTTCAGAGACCCATACAAACAACAACATTTGTCCACCCTACATTCCTCATCTAGGAAGAAGTTATTAATGAAGAGAGAGAATTACCGTGCAGTTGAAAGTGAAGCCAATCAAGATGCCCAATCCTTCAGACGTGAGAGCTATGAGAAGGCAGTAAGTAGTGAACCAGGCGAATCGGTTAAGTTCCCTCGGTTGATCGGTCATCACGTACACGATAGAGATGAATACGAAACCCAACAAAATCTTCAAAGGAAAACAAAATTGAAATAATAGAGGCAAATAAGCAGTAATCAGCGGAATGTTTTAATACCTCGATTTATTTATTTTAAAGAGTAGTTTTTTACTCAGTAACTCATCGCACTCCAAAGTAATAAAAATGTCTCATAACTTGCAGAATATATCGCCGACAACTTAATTGAATTAAAGAAGAAACTTACGATGGATGGTAGTGTTGACAGAGTCTTGGAAATGTAGAAAGCCTTTAGACTGTACCACCGGTTAAAATATTCTCGTTTCATGATTTTTATGTCCATCGGATCTGGCAAATAAGCGAGTAAACGAAGAGTAAATAGAATGTTAATAGCGAGATGTGTTTTAAAAAGAAACTAGGAGGCAATTCTCCAGCCAGACTCCATCGTGACTGAATTACTCAAGAGGTGAGTTCGTTCCTCTTTAATCATCCTAACAGTAGTGGCGTGTTACTGATTCCGTAAACTGAAAGTGCATAATGAAAAAATATCCCCACTACTTCTGCAATGAAAAGTATTATACTAGCTCAAACATGTGGTAACTTACATGTGAGAACAGGTATCATGCAGTGTGTATACATGAAGAACACAGAAACGCAGAGGCAAAGCTTGAAATTATCGAAAGGTCGGCTGGCGTCGTTTCCCACTTTGACGAAGATGAGCCCAACAAGGAGACCTGAGAGGATGTGGTGCAATACATGCAACCAAAATCCTATCTGTAACACGATGACAGTCATAGTAAGTTGGAAATCTTGGAGGTGTGCCTTCTGTGATGACATCGTAAGTATCTTTTAGGTATTCAAATCGTGTAACTCACTGCATTTCGCTTCTTTTGAAGAATCATCCGCGTAAACAAGAGTGAAAACTGAGTCCAGAACGAGTTAGGATAGTGCATCGAAAATGAGGCGGGAGGAATTTCAACTGTTTTCGTGATTTTAGAGGTGTCTGAAAATGAACAAGCTGAGTTAGCGGTTATTTCTGAGTGATAAATGATAATTAGTACGAAAAATAATTAAGTACACATGAAACCACGTACTCATGTGTTCGTAATCATTCAGACGCCGGCACACAGCGGCTGAATCCGTCGCAGAATCTGCATTCTGGATCGATCTTCCGTTTTGAATTGAATCACTGAGTAGTTCTATCACGTTGGCTTGGAGGATCTCAAAAACTGTTCAAAATGAGAGAGCTTTTGTGAGTCACAATTTATTTCGGGCTTCTACATAAATATCTGTTACGAGCTAACGAATGACAAAAGAATTGGAGCAAGCTAGAAGACGGAAGTTCCGTGGAACCAAATTTTATGAAGTCAATAAATGCTCTCCTGAATTTATAACAAGGTATTAAATACGGCCGTTCCTGCGAGCCTACATGGACCTTAAAAAGCTGTCTAGCGAGAAATAGATCCCCTTCTTTTTTACTCAGTTTTATATCGGCCTATTTAGGTTAAGGACACCTATTCTCCTAGCATGTTACGAATGAAACATTTATTTTCACTTTAGATTCTGATTATTTTTATAAATACTCAATTATTTATCAAAATAATTTGCTATGGAAAAAATTTTTCGTGCACAGGAAGAATTTCGTTTAGTAAAAAATTTGCTCATGTTCAAAGGACGAACGACATTGACAGAGGCACTACATGTATATGTCTCTTGGGTGACCTCATGGGGTTAAACCATTGAAAAAACCATAAACAACATGGAATTTCAGATAAACCGAAGACCAGATAGGTTGCAGAGAAATCTTTGCTAACTTCGAATTCTGAAGACAGTTTGACTCGTATAAGTTCTAATGAACAGCGAGAAATACAAATCAAGTGGATTCTCTGGTATTTATATGCGAAAGGAAACCACCAATTATTTTGATCTGTCCTTGGTTGAAATAAATGTGGGACGAGGCTGTTTTGGTATAGAAAGGAGCTATTGTTTGTTCTAGCATTTAAATAGGTGCCAGGTATTGTCAATCTCATCGCATCGAAACGGGGCTGCCAGAGGTGAACATTGTCCTTCAAAGAAAACCCGGAGAACAAAAATGGATCGCCTCGTCAGCATAACGGTGACCGCTTTAGGAAATGAAAAACGACGCGGGTATTCCAATCCTGTTGAAGAGGCCAAAGAAACCAATCTTGACTAAAAATAACCATTCGAAAGGTAGCTTTTAATGAGAAAATTATTGATGGACTTGTTTCATCTCGATTATAGGAGAAATTTACATGAGAGCTCCCCGGTTTATCGTATAACAAGAGCTTTAGAAGTTCAATTCTTCATTATTATCTCTTTCAAAATGACCAGGAATCATTGCAGACAAGTACCACCTACTCAAGTATAAACATACTCCATCATAAACTTACTAAAATCGGCTGCGTTGTAAGTTTGAGGGCAAACCAATCCGCAAGCAGAAGAAATGAAAGGCACCAGCTGGGTAGGAGCTCCTTGGTAGATACATTTTCCTCGAGCGATCATGTAAACTCTATCAAAGACTTGGAACAGAGATGCGCTGGGTTGATGGATGGTGCACACAACCGTCCTTCCTTGATTCGCGAGCAGTCTCAACAGTTGGACTGAGTTGTTGATTGAAACGATGTCCAGGCCGCTATTCAAGATACACATGCAAAAGAAAAATATCATCAGAATATATTCAAAAGTATGGTTGAGGTATCACGATAATTCACTCAATAAAAGTGCTATCGGTGAGCCCTTGGATCTAAAGCTTGGGACAAATCGTTCTGAACAGGGCAAAAATCGTTTGATTTTTACGGATCTGTAATGTATTACTATTTGATTGCTATGCTGTGTCAAAACAGGCTACCCTACATTAGATTCCAAAACCAATGGAATCGACTCCAAATGAGACCTAAAAAGTTAGTACGTTGTAGTGCTTATTAGAAAATTTAAAAAGAAAACCATAATATTGGTAAGAATGGAGAGATTTGCCACAAGTGAACAGCCATTCAAAAGGTAGTTTTTTATGAGAACATTATTGATGGACTTGTTTCAGCTCGATTATAGGAGAAATGGTTTTATTTATTATTCCACCTTACAAGGGAATAATCATAGCACACTTGGCGTGACCGCGTGGGTTGTTATCGAAGGTGACCGTAAATTGCATGTTACGTTCATTCAAAATGTTGATGACAGTTGTCGACCTGCGTTGTATCATTAGAACCCATAATATGATTGTATTCAAGAAGGATCGAACTCACGTCGTGGGTTCGTCCAAGAAAATGACTGGTGGGTTATCCACTAATTCAAGGGCAACCGAAACACGCTTCCTTTGCCCACCAGATAACTTTTCAGTTCGGGTATTTTGGCATTTGGTGAGTCCCAGGGTTTCCAGAATGTCATCAACCTGTAACAAAAGATGAGAAAATACTATAGTTCGTTTCGTAATTACTATTACGTTCGGAACTCCATTCTTAGAAATCGAAACCTACAACGATATAGGTTTAGAATGAGAATAGGGCCAAGGGTGGCTACGGCCGAGCGAAAAGGGTACAAATCAGATTCCGTTCATCTCTGATGTGAACTGTCTAATCCAGGTCGAGCTCTCAACGATTGTGCCGTACCAGCCATTCTTGGCACTCTTCCCACATCATTCTCAGGTTATGTTGAGAAATCCAAGATCATCCAGGTCTCTACCCTCAGCTTGTTTTCTCGTCGACCCAAATGTAACCGTTGAAATAGCGCTTTTGTCTCCTTCGAAAAGTATCACATATCCAATCGAAAATGGAGCAAGTGGTGGTCTTATAAACGGCAGGACATTCAAAATACTGAGCAACGCTGAGCGGTCAATCCTATTAGTCCGACAGGTGATGGCAACTTCTTTTTCAATGGCACACAGGGCGTCCCGGAGTTCCCCAAATTAGTTGCATTTTGAGCAACTTCTTCAATCATGATGGATGAAAGCGCTCCATACATGGTTGGAAGGTGAACCCATGCATACCTCAGCACGAGGGTGGCTGTTTCCATTTCCAATCTATTCTTTACCATTGCCCCCCAAACCATTGTTCGAGCGAGCTGTGATCCAACCCCAGCTCAACAACTGCTGCTGAAACCGAGTTGGCTCGGTTTACAAAGTGTCCACAAGCCCCCGAAAATATAGCCGAGCTGGAAAAGGGCACTCGCAGGTACGTATATAGTAAAACTCGCTCCACCTACTGAAAACAAAAATTAGTGGAAAAGGATATCCCACACGCCTGGATACTAGAAATCCCGAAAACACATATTCAGAATGGGTAACATATACCCTATGTGACCCATAACTTCTTCCAGTGGATTCCGATCGTTCTGGGACCCGTTTCATTGGATATCGCGGATATAAAATTTAGTGGAAAATGATGCCCCACTTGCCTAGATTGCCCAAAATCTCGAAAATCCATTTTTCAAAAAACACATTTTGACCCCTACCCCGCCCAAATTTTCAGTTCCAATGACCCAAAAGAATGCCCTGGAAAAATTTTAATAAGTCGGATAGAGAATTGTATCGTGAAAGTGAACCCTAGATTCAAGAGAAAAGATATTCATATCCTGCATGCAATCTCAAAACAGGCGGTTAATTAAATGACTACTTATCATAAGTTCTCTATTCATTTTATACATTTTTCCACAAATCATAAGGGAAAATGGCGTAATAATTGACTAACTTCAAACTTCAGTCAATGCTTGAGTACCAATTAGGAGGTCATCACCTACCATGACAATCATTCTCTGGAGATTTCGATTTGTCTAGCATGTACATTACGCGCATTTATCCGCTTACATGCATCATGCACTTCCATCCGGAAGACGCTGTTTAACTGCAGTGATTGTGGATAAGTGGGCACTTTTTGGGTTATCTCGTTAATTTACAAATTATCTCCATGTCACGTAGCCCAACGTGAGCCCAATTATCCTCATCAAATTTTAAACATTTAGGATGAGGTCTTCAATATCAGAACGTAAAGAAATTTGTTTGTTTGCATTTTGTGATAAGTAGGTACAATCTTCATTTAGAATCTCTCAAATACCTAAAAAAAAACTGTTAACATCGAAATTCGAAATCACAGATGGTTGGAGAAAAGTCAGAATCATCCAATTTCACGTGAGGGCTGACCTTCACTAATGGCCATTAGACAGGATTACGTGCAAGGAAAGTAGGTTAAGGAGAAATGATACGTTTGTGAGGCAATTTATTTCGCAAAAGCAATCCATCATTAACTGTTTACATAAATTCCTATAACAAAGGCGAGGTCTGACCTAACTTCGTTGAAAGGCTCAATCCTGATGGCTCAGGGGAACAAAATCGCTCAGTATTCATTGTTTAGGTTGGTTATTCCTTAAATATTCAACCTGTATAATCATACCAGAGTGAAAATTTGAATTACATATTTCTGGCAATTCAGGCTCGTGAGGCATTATTTTCCACTAAATTTTGGACGCTGACTCCGTTGAGATGCGTTATCGACTGATTGGTTCCCACCGGAGTGGGTATGGGTCAAAATGGGGATCTACCTACCGCTTTCGAATGTGGGATTCCAAGATTTTTGGGTTCCTAGGCGTGGGGGGTTCATTTTCCACCAAATGTTGGACTCTAAATCGATTAGAACGAGTCCGGGACACTCCACGCTTGCTGTTTTCCCTTTCTCCTGCTCAAAGGAATAACCAACCAGTGTGGAAGAATTTTCAGCGTATTGATCTACACATTATGAAATGTAACCCTTGAATTTTTGGTGACTAGGCATTTTGGGTATCATTACCCACTAAATTTTGGACGCTGACTCCATTGAGATGCGTTACCGACCGATTGGCTCTTATAGGAGTAGGTACGAGTCAAATGGGTACCTACCTACCTATTGTGAGAGCGGGATTTTTAGATTTTCTGATACCTAGGCATGTTGGGTATCATTTTCCACCAAATGATATAGGCTGAATCAACCAAACTGTGGGGACACTCCACACTCACTCTTTTCCCAATACTCCTGCTCCAAAGACCACTGCATTTTCTATTATGGTACCCGAGGGTATTCAAACAATGACAAACTTATTATCAAGAATCATTATTATTATTATGATTGTTATTATTATTAATATTAGTACAACAGGAGATACGTGGATTAGGAACAAAGATTTTGCGGAAGTGCTCGGCTTTTTATTACTTCTCCACCCAGAAGCAGGCGAATCTCACGTCAAAGGTGAGAGACATGCGATGTTATATTCCCTCAACGTGAATGTATAACAAATGAGGCGAGCAGCCAAGGTTAACGAATTATATTCAGATTTATTAGTAGTTCATTAAAAAAAATTTTCGTCCCGCACCATGGACGGGAATTTCGGATTTGAAATCGCATTAGAAACAAAATTTGTCTTTAGTCGATACGAAAACGATTAAAGGCGTACTAATAAAATGAGAATGATAGCCCAATTTGTAACACTTCGACGAGGACCTTCTACGCGTAGGGTCCTATAATCAGATATCGTGATAATACCACTTGGAGTTAGCTTGAATGAATGTAACAGCTATTCCAACGAGAAATATAACCATTAACTAGCTATCTATGAACTGCTAATGGAGCTAACGGATTAAAAATCACTTATGGCCCTATTTCCATTACAAATTGATTTTATTAGTTCAGAAGATAAATAACTGGCATAAAAATGCGAGAATAATAACCTGAACTAACAACAAAATGAACCTACTTACGCCCATCAACTTGATCGCCTTTGAACATGATAACCCGGTTCTTGTTCCAATTTTTTGCTTGTTATGAATAATTTCCCCAAATCATCTACTTCGTGTTTTAAGAAATGAACGATTGGAAGGCAAACCCGAAAGCCGACATAAAGAGATTCGAGAGTTTTTTTATTTTTTCCTTGGCAGTCTCATAAAAAACTCACCGAAGCGGTTTGAAAATCCTGATCTTATTTTTTGTATTCAAGTGGTTTTAAGAGGCGTTCCATCGATGTTGCGTGAGAGTTTTCACCATTTTTTTTTTTTTTTTTTTTTTTTAACAAAAACGATTCTTAAGGTATTTAATCCACGAGCCCAGACAAAGGATATTTGACCTTGTATCTTTGCGTAACTCCTTACGGGAGGGCTGGTCGCGTTGCCTCTGCTCACCCTTGTCTTAGTCCGCGTCCCTCAATTGTACTACGTGCTACATTTGATAAACATCAAACGGTCGCAACAATAAATTGATCATTGGATCAAACACATACTTGCATTTCAACGCCCATTTGTAAACACAAGATTCATCGTAGTCGGAAAGGTCTTTATTCCAATTTCGGATTACACGCATAACATAATATTTGGGCAACACTTTTTTGTACCCAAACGACGTAGCTCCTCCGTATCCTGTTTAGGACTAAGGTCGCAACGTGTTGGCTTCTCTACCTACTTCAACGAGCCATCGCAGAGCCAACCTTCACTCCGACAGTCCCGCCATTATTTGTCAAGCTCTGACCGGGTCGTGAACGGAACTGGATACCAGATGCATCAACGGCATCTCTATATTCAGTATATGGTCAGCAGATTCTCTTTACAACACGAACGGGACGGCCTTGAAGATTTCGTTATGGAGGAAGCAGTCGATCACACGCTGTGACGGCGTATATGGACCGTCACTTCCTCACTGCCAGTATCTCTCTGCTTTAGCCAAGTGATGGAAGAATAAAATACCAACAAGGATCTGTAAGGATTTATTCAGAATACCCATCAGAATTAGGGTTTATTCAGAATACCCACCAGAATTATGATGCAATTAGAAAATTCATTGAATCTAATATGCGGAGAGACGTGCGATTTAAGAAAAAGCTATTGCAAGGTCGTACCTTTGAATCATATTGTAACGATTTATGTTCTTTAGTAAATAATTTATTAACAATCGTTCACTTGAATACACTGTTCACATTCGCGCACTTACACAATGACACAATCACAATACACGGTTGTAGCAGTTGTCGCAGTATTTATAACACGGCACAATTTATAACCCAAAGCGTCTATATTCGGACTCCGAATTCAACTGCACTCCGCGGCGTCCCTGGGTCTCTTTATACTCGCTGCCTCTCGGTCGAGTACCTTCCAGAATGTTCCCTGGTTCTGGGAACTCGACATGTTGTCTCGAGCGAATGGGAAGGTTCCAGCCAATTCGATGTTCGAGAACGGCCCCTTAGCCCTCCACAGGTCGTTGACCTTACGACGCCAGCAGCCCATTTGACCGGCGCAGGTGCGAGCTCGCAACAATATCATGCATAAATATGACTCATTGTGACTATTGAGTGCGCCAATATGAACCATTGACCAACGCAATCTTTGTTAAAGCGTGTTTTGTCCATCCACATAGCTTCAGTCAACATTACTACAGGCAAATATTTCCACTAAATTCTAGGAATAACCAACCAAAACGAATCGTTCGAATGTAATTTACAAATACCATTAAGGTAATGAGCCAAAAATTAATTGTCTTTTCTTTCGATCCGCTCTGCTTTTGATATCTCTTTTAAAACATAAACTGAATAGGTATTACTCACCACTTCTTCTTTGTATTCATCGGAATGTTCCGGGCCCAGCTTGAGTCGAGCTGAGAGGCGCATCGCTTCCCTTACAGTGAGATAAGGCTGGAGCAAATCTTCCTGCATGATGTAAACTTTTTGCTTGTTGAAAACAGACAATTTTCTCGGCTCACCATTAACGCAGATGCTTCCGGACACACCTGAAGTCCTGGTTAATCATGAAAAAAAAAAAAAAATAGTTGAAATGGAGTTGAACCACTGATGATTTCAAGTATGTTCTTATTCAATTTTGTTAAATGAAAAGTGCCATAAACATGGATTTTCTGACCAGGCTAAACTAGGGTAATAAATAAACATTGATTCAGACGATTTAGAAAAATATCTTAGTTTTCCTGCCGGGAATGACAAACAGGTTCGGGTACAAGTTGATGTATGGAGTTCAGGAGCACACCTTGCTCCCCATTCCAGACTCGTGAGTTGTCTTGTGAGTGGTTGTATGGGTGGAGGCTTTGCTAAATAGTTTTATTCAAATCAATACTGTTTTGTCCATCATGAGCCATCGCCTGTTTCTCTATTCAGATTTCCCCTTCTCACAAAATATCAAAATCTGCAACTCACAGCAGAATGAAGATTTGGAAGAACAATTAACGCACTGCAATCTGGGCTAGATATCGTTTATTGAAGGCTGAATTTATTCCTAAATTTTTGGCTTATTTTGAAATCGTATTCGTACCAACCAAGAATAAAACTTTTTTTTTTTTGGACCAACATTCACCCATTACGTTTCAAAGTGTGTAAATTATAAATCCGAATGACAGTCGATCGCCGCCGCCCGTTGTTCGGGCCATATACGGCATATATAACCGCTCCAAAAAATATATAAATTAGCCCATAAGCTCAATTTTGGTTTCATAATGTAAGAACGAGGAAATAACATGAAGATTCATTTAACATAACATTAAAGTTGATATACTTACGCGTAGCCAGCTAGAATATTCATCAAAGTAGACTTTCCGGCTCCTGAGGGGCCCATGATGGCGGTCAAATGTCCAGATTTGAAGCTACCTGAGATACCTTTGATGATTCTACGTCTCCCTGTAACAAAATAATTTACAATTAAATTTATATAACGATAGTTTAGTATCCGTTATGGTATATTAGCCCATTTTGAGGGCGTGAAGAATAAATTATGGCGATGCCTCTGTGATTTAGATTTGCTTATAGATTCTCACAGCAGGAAGTAAAACAGCGATGAGTAGGAGAATAAGTTGTGATGTTCCACGAACGCTGATAGAAGAACCAGCTAAAAAGAGATTGTTACCCAAGGATTATGAAATGAGAAAGACCTTGCTGGTCACCCACCGCGAACAGCTTTGGTGGTTAATAACGTTGCCTAGATGGACTGTCATGATAGGATTGATAATCCTCTGTTAAAACGAATCGAAAAGCGGAGATGAAACAACATGTTTTCATATTATCGTAAATTCAATGAATTGCAATCTTTTCAGGGTTTTGTTGAAACTGCAGCCTTCTGCAGTGTCCTTTCGATATAAATAGACGTCGCTAGGCGTGAGGATGGGATTTTAGAGAAACTTCTGCACTCGAATAAGGCCAACCATAAGACTTGAGGGGCTACTGGCGCAACAAACTGGCTTTGTGGAACACGAAGGTCTCATGTTTTCAAATAGCAGGTCTCTCTGGTCTCCACACTCGGTTATTCGCCCCTCGAAAGCTTTCATTTACGGCTCGATCTTTACGCGCCTCTTCGAGCCAGCCGTCGTTGGATTGGAATTCATTAATTCACAAACCTTGAACTTGACATAGTTAGAGGGAACGATCCACAATATTGTTGATGGAAGGGGATAGTATGACCCTGAACCATTTCTCGGAGTACTTGACACGTTAATACGAGGGGGGAGGGGTCCACTCAATCCACCACAGTAGAATTTTACGAGTGTTTCGACAAGAAGTGGTCCCATTCCCGAAGATATTTTGCGTTATTAAAAAGGCAGCTGGATCAATAAACGGATGTCCGCTGAAACCCCTATTAGAGGGCTAATCTATAGACGAAAAATGAGAAGTGCCCTGTAAAATGTAAATGTAAATCTTCTCAACGATGGCAATGTCTCAACCCCAATTTACTCTTGATTTTGATGATACCTTGTACTAACATCGGCATCTTCCCACATATCCAGTGATTCACGGGTGTATTGCGTCGAATAGTATCGAGTGTATCACAGTATCTATAGCCAAGATTAGGAAGTTATTATAACTTTATATTAATTTATATCAAATTAATTATAAGACATTTTGCTACGTTTGTTTATAATACACTTATGAAGGGCTCTACCCCCAAGACAAGTGCCTTCTGGCATATGCTTGAAGCCCGAAATATCAGTGGATACGGAATTGAATACAGTTATCTTTCCTAGAATGGATTTGAACACTATTGGAGACAGAGGTATCGTTGATAGATCTCAGTCCACGAGAAATTAGCGATTGGCGAGACGAGCAATTAGCGATCGGTCGACCAAAAAGTATACGAGTCAGTTCATCTTTTTAGCATTGTGTTCAGTTGAATAAGAAGTATACCTACCACATTTCTTAATTGAAAAATGTGAATGAGATTCCAATTATCTAGTGAAAATTTCAACTTGAAGGAGAAATATTGCTGAGATCAAAGAGAAAATATTATGGGGTAAGTTTGTATTGTAAACTTGGTAATGTGATAAAGAAATAGAATAAATATGGAATATGTTAGAGCAGTATAGTTGAGGAAGTGTATCATTATTGCAAACAATAAGTTGTGCTCAAAATAACAGCTAAGACAGAGACGACCAGAAACAGATCATTACATTTCGTCCCAGATCCATCACCTGTAAAATTTACAAGTGAACAGTTGACTACTCTCAATTTCTCGGGGTCTAAGTGAACAGAGAATGAATAAAATGAATTGAAATGTTGTACTTCTAGGAACCAAAAGCGCCTTAGGTCGTGGGATGATATAAATCTCATCTCATCTCTATAAACTTGGACTCCTTCTATATCAACAACAAACCTAACGGCAAGCCGGGTCTCCTTCGCATAGTCGTCTTCAACGAGTCAATAATATTCACACTGCGTCTCAAGTTCAAGCGAAACGCGACGGGGCGTGCCTTGGAAGTAAAATAACTCGGATGTCTGGTTTGAAATGACAGGCCCTAAACCAATGATTTTCCCGGTTGAAAAGTTTCTTCAGAAAACGGGGATTCTTCGCATACCTCATTCGAAATTAACTTAGAAAAATCAAAGTCGGTATATAAAAGGGGGGTTCATGGAGCTTCTCACTCCACATTCAACAATCTCTAGAACGGAATCCTTGTGCGAAAAACAAAGGAAGAGACTCGAAAAACGCGGAATGTTTTTCAATGTCGTATTTATTGAGATGTTAATGTGCCGTCAGGGGTCAGCGAGAGCAATGTAGAGAACCTCGTATTTCAACCTAGTACGCGTACATTGTGTCGTCAAATATCAATCGATTCTCGACACCCTTTTGCATCCGTTCATCGTCAGAACATCCGTCGAAAATTATGACCTAAGTACCGTGCGGAGCAACGTGTATCGGTACAGAGTCGACAATGCGTTTCGATACAACGTCCACGAGGACAGAAACTGAGCTGTCTGTTGTTTTTCAAAAGTAATCGCTTTTCGCGATAACTTCACAACTGATTAGTCCCAGTTGAGATAGAAACGCTGCGACGGACCATCAAAACAAAATTCAAGAGCCGTCGCGGAAATGTCGTTATTGTGATGAACGATTTTCAAAAATTTGCAGGAATAATGGATGGCACGTTCAGTTACACCCCAAAAAAAAAAATGTTGTGTAAATGTTCATTTGCGAGGATTTCCCTCCGTTTCCAGTATGACTTATATTACCCAATCGCCTTACAACTTGCTTGGGGGTCTGTACCCAAACACATTGCGAATTTTATCTAACGCATTATGGCTACCACTATTGCCCAAAAGCGAATCCCACCAAAAAACTACTTTAAAAATATCATTCAAAAACCCTTACAGTCTTCGGTTTTGGCGATCCCTTCTGAACCTATCTGAGTCGATTCACCACTTGCGCTATCGCTTCGCTACCCAACTCGATCGTCTAAGAGCTCTCAATTTAGTGGAGAATGACACCCCGCATACCTAGTTCCCCAAAAAGCCCTTGGGGCAACATGAAGCCCATTCGACCCTGCGTCCTTTTGAGGCGATCGAGATGACATTTATTTGGAGCCAGTGTGCCAAACAAACCATTTCTTCGGAGCATTTGAAAATACCTTTTGGGTGAAACGGGTTTACGAGATTTTTTGGGGACGAAGGCGTGTAAGGGCCTACTTAGCATTCTCAGGTGACACATAAAATCTTCCGGTGGGCGCCAATCTCGTCTCATTTGATTCAGCGTTCGAAATTTAGTCGAAAATGATACACCACACGCCTAGATCACTGAAAATCTCGAGAATCCATTTTTTGAAAAACACGTTGATACCTCTACCCCACCCCACCCCTCCCTTCCTAAAACTTGGCCGATCGGGCTGAAACGTTTTGAGCACCAACTGAAGCCAATAAAGGCTTCCTGGCTAAAATTTCAGATTTTTAGAAAATTTGTTACTACCAAAAACGGCCTGAACGGCGGACGGACATTTGCTTATAATGCTAGGCACCTTGAAACGCCAAGAAATTTTTTTTAAAGCAAATCAGAGATAATGATTTTTCGCATGAAAACATAGGTTGATTATTTAAGTCTATAAAATGTTTCAATTAGAAACTTATTCTTAGGGCCTTGAATATTGTCATGTTCAGCCTCGTTATTTACGCGATAAAGTCGTCAGGTGATTGGTCGATGAACGGATAAAATCATCTACATCATCCAATCATCACATCTCCCTAAGCCAGGTCACTCCAACCATTTTGCATACATATAGTGTGTATTTTACAAATGGAACAAAATCCCCGTAATAATATCACGTTGATTTCCATTGTAATGTCACTTCTCTTTTAGAACAAATATCAACAGAGGAAATGATGATGATAAAAACATAGGTAGATTATTCAAGGAGTAGTAGGAATAACCACTATCTGATGCATCATTGGTAGAAGTCAGATAGGTGTGGGGCAGAGACGTCAGTTTTTTTTCAACGGAAATCCCAGGAAAGAGCGAAAAAGCCCAACTTGCATAATAGGAAGGAATTGTCGGGAATAAAGTCAACAGTGCAGAAGTTAGATGTGACTCACTATTACCCCAGCCCAGTGGGGGAGGCGGTGTAGGAAGGAACAGTCCGTCCAACCAGGACCGACTGCGATCGATGATGTAAAAACGTCAGGTTTCTCTTTGGATTTCAGTTGAGAAACTTTCACTCCTCTAAGAATTGCAAGCTCAGATGAACTTCAGTCCTAAGTATACGTATTATAGCTAACGTGGAATATTGAGCTGGAGGCTCCAAATGGCAATCATTCATTTCTTTGACGGAATACCAATGCATCCGTTCCAGAATGCGTTGTCACAAAGTAATATTATAGTATTATCAAGCACGCTTTTGGAATGCTTATGTAGCAACTACCGTTTGACGGGAAATCCATTTTGACAAAGCAGCGTGTTCTCATACATCGTCCAACCTTCACTTCTTCTGGAAGAGGGGCCTTTCCGTTATATGCCACCTACCGTTCAAAAAACGGCCTTGCTTCGGAATTCGTGAAGAAAAGGAGCTTTTAAATTCTATTTTAAAGCAACGTCGAACGGAAAAAGGTCAGCGCCTTGCGTAACATCCATAATATTCAAAGGATAGGAAAAGATCAAATTTACTATACATACGTTGTAGAGGTGTATTCTGACTGACTGGTTCTTTCTTTTTTTATTTATTTATTAGCTCCAGCTAACAAAGAAAAGAAAACAAATATATACCAACTGAAGAACACAGCAACAAAAGGAAGATAGCAACACCACAGCCCAACAGGATCAAAAACATGGGAAACTGCTAACTGTTATGCATCCTTAATCATTTCAACAGCATCTATCGTTACCAAATGTCCTCGATGTTTATTCATTCATATTTTTCTGACTTACTTTTACGAAAGATTTATTGCTCAAAATGTAATGATGAACGTCACTGTATTCTTCAAGCGTTACAATTATTGTCATATAAAAACAGCATCAACCAACAACCGTCACCACGAACCCCGGGGATGTTGTTCCATACACAATTTCGATCCTATGCGGCTCTCACTACATACCGCGTTATTGTTGCTGAATATAGGGAAATCGTGGACACTTTGGGAGTTCTAGACGATATTGATTACCGTAAAAATGGTATATTTTTCTTGCGAACCTGACAACACGTAATTGCTTTTAAATGATTAGCCAACCAATCATCTTCGTCCTTCAACACTACAAAGATTACGTGATATTATCTTCTAAGAAAGAATGGCTACCTGCACCATTCCGATGAGCATAATGGCAAGGGTAAGATTCAACTCTATAATTTTGACTACAAATTGTAGATACCAGATCATCTTGCAGTCAGATGATTGAACCCAACCCGATGAGAGTTGGTGCACGTCTAACCACAGGAATCCGCTCTTCCTGACGAGCGAATTTTCATAATCACACCACCTAGAGAGGAAAACAGAGAAGGCACGAGGAGTTCCAAGGAAACTAACCAATCCTGCGCACTTGATCGCCTCCGATTCGACATTCAAGTATAATACAGTTTGTTTTTCACATAACTCAGCTGCCTATTTCAGTATGTTCAGGAGAACATCTAAAGTAAAATTCCTTCGAGGTATCCTTATCAAGTTGGTTCGTCAGGTGAGCGGCCGCCGTCACCTTGAAATTATTCAATCACGTCATCAAATCAATATTTTGTTTCTTCCCCAAAACCAGTTGGTCCAGTCCTAGATACATACTATAGGCTGTATTGATTAATCGCTTGTTCGCCTACTCCAGGAAGTTGAACGCTGGATGGATAGGAAGTGGTGTCTTTGATTGATCATCTTTTATTAGGCCACGGATAATGAAAAGATATTTCCTCTATCCTAAATTAACTCAGGCCAACTTGGATAAATATATAAAATACATTAAGCTGAATTTCCACTCCTCCCTTGGTTCGAATCATTAGTCAAAACATTGAAAGTGTATGACGACATATAACGATAGAACAGGGATTCCAAGTTCAGAACTGCAACCAAATAGGTAATGCTAAAGGAATAAAGGAAAAAGCTTATACTTACTAAAGTGCTTGTTACTAAAATACTTATTGACATTTTCATGACTTTGCTTTGGCACTTAAACTGAAAAATCGTCACGAAAACTTCCTCACGCGATACCAATAATAAAAACGTCAACATGATCGCGAATTCAATCAAGTACCCATGGGTGGGTGGTTTCTTTTATGGCCCATTTAATTCATCTGTACGCCCCGCCGTGTAACGCACGGGTGATATCTGCCTAGTAATAAATAAAATAATAAGAAAACACACATGAATATGTCCCAATGTGCTGCAAGGGTACGACTAGTATGCAAGCACTATTAAATAGTGAATAAAACAAATTTTGTTTATTCGTCTAAAAGTTGACAAGGTTTCGCACCTTCATTAATTTCCTAACTTTAGGCAAAACTAGTGAATACCAGTACTTAATTTAGGTACAAGTCGAGAATGGCCAAAAATCAAGGGGAGTATCGTTTTATTTTACTTATTATTGCATGCGAATTGAGTCGCGTCATAGAGGTACAGAAAGGATCAGATTTTCACACATAGATTCCTGGTTGCCCTGTTTTCTTTCATAGTAACACTCCAGATAAATGGCATCGATGGATTGGGAACCTTCGGCGGAGATTTGATGGGTTAGGTCAGAAGCAATAGGAAACGGAAATATTTTTGGTGAAGAGTGCACGTGAAAAAAATTCATTATACTAAAACCGGTTTTAGTAAATTCATGCCTCTAACGAGTTCTCAATAATTCATCAGATTATTGTTGATTTAATAAACTGCCTTCGGTAAATATCTAGTAGGCGGGACACCTGTCCATATTGTTGGATGCCCCATGACCCTGAGCCAGGCAACACTATTGCAAGCCGAGGGTGAAGTAGTAAACTTGTTCGGCGCATAAATAATATTATCTTGATGGTATCTACCTCAACACATCAAGACTACCCTCTCATCACCGATGATTAAGCGTTTTGACGTGCTAACAAGATCTGCGTGAACATGAGGTATTCTCATCACATACAGTTTCACATTAATGCTTAGACAGCCGTTAAGACTAGCTTGCTTAGTGAATGAATGATTGAAATGGAAGTTTATTCCTGATATTCGTAAAATACATTGTTGAAAGGACCGGTTCTTCTAGGATCAAAATAAAAGAATTATAGGTAAACACGCGGGTAGGAAATATCCGACACCAAAAGACAAGCTCCGCAGGGTGTGGAGTGTATAGATGTTTTGAGCATTGGAGAATATAAATACAGTAGAATTATATTTATTAAAATTAAGTTTAAACGTTTTTTTAACAATGAACACTTCCGTTGTTTACCTATACCCTCCCCAAAGTCGGTCCAATCGGGAAGTAGCTCCTATACCTATTTTCAAAATACCCGTTTTCACATCAATCAATACTCGTAAGAACCTACTCTGCCTTCGTTTTTGGTGATTGGGTCGACATTTTGAGGGAAAACTTTGTAGAGGATGAAATGAACCAATAATCAAAATTACCGACTTTTCCCACTGCCATAACGGCGTGGACGGTGGATGGCGTACGGGCAGATCGATTTAGAATCATGGAACAGAATCAGTCGATTTTCTGAGAAGGTAGAAGAAAACGGCTTCAGTATGCGTATCTCGTACACAGTTCACATGTGCTCATAGATCAGATACTGAACCGAAGGAAGTACATCAAATGAATGAGGCGTACTTTGGGTTGATATGTGAAACGGCGGTAAAGTCAGCCAGGGCCAACGAGATCCTTGCTGTCACTTTCACTTTGCTTGTGATGCCATAGATTCCGACTCTTACATACCCAACTTGTTCCGTTCGGTGTCGCGACATTCTAGTAAACTGAGCGGTACACTTCGACTTTACTCTGTATCAGCACATCGAGAAGATGTTTTGATAAGATACACGTAACCATATAAGTATAGGTACATCATTCACCAGTCTTGAAGTACCAAGTACTCACTAATGTGAAAGGCCACAGAAAAGTTGAATAAATTCTTTGAGGAGTCGCTACCAGATGGGCATTCTCATAATTCACGAAAATTCGTATTTGCCGGAAGTTTCAACTTCGTAAAATCACGATAAACAAAAAAAATCTGCAAATTCTTACACACGGGTTGGTTATTCCTCGAATGGGGGAAACACTGGGTGTGGCGGGTCCCAGACCCATTCCAATCGATTCAGGGTCCAAAATTTAGTGGAATATGATACCCCACACGCCTAGGCACCAGAAATCCTGACACACACAAAATGGGTGGATACATACCCATTTTGACCCATAACTTCTTCTGGTGGGTGCCAATCGTTTTGGGACACACATCATTGAATTCAGCGTCCAACTTTAGTGGAAAACTATACCCCACACGCCTAGGTAGCAGAAATCCCGAAAACACATATCCAAAATGGGTAATATATACCCAATTTGACCCATAACTTCTTCCAGTGGGTGCCAATCGTTCTGGGACCCATTTAATTGGATTCAGCGTCCCAAATTTAGTGGAAAACTATACCCCACACGCCTAGGTAGCAGAAATCCCGAAAACACATATTCAAAATGGGTAATATATACCCTGTTTGACCCATAACTTCTTCCAGTGGGTGCCAATCGTTCTGGGACCCATTTAATTGGATTCAGCGTCCAAAATTTAGTGGAAAATGACACCCTACTCGCCTAGATCGCCCAAAATCTCGAAAATCCATTTTTCAAAAAACACATTTTGACCCCTACCCCCCCCAAATTTGGTCCGATCGGGCTGAAAAGTTTCGAGGACCCGTCTCGGCTGGGAACAGACACCTGACCCAAATTTCAGATTTTTAGAAAATTTTCTACTACCAAAAAGGGCGCGGACGATGGACGGCGTACGGCGTACGGGGTACGGCGTACGGCGTACGGCGGACGGACATCGACCTTTTTTGATCAGGACATCATGAAACGTCCAGAAAAAAATTTTGAGCCGAATCGGAGAGGTTGACCATTATCATGAAAACATAGGTTGATTATTCAAGGAATAACCAACCAAAAGGGGGACTATCACAGCAAAAAGAGTCTTATAGCCGATGAAATAGAGTTATGATAAAATGACGAATTAGAGAAGAGGAGCGGTCAAAATAGGGAAGGAAAAAATTAGCTAATAATGATTGCTAATCAGTATACGCTCAGGCTAATTATCTGAGCCATTAACCGCTTCAAGAACACCAGCTCAGTTTGTAGTGATAAGTCAATTGCATAACATTACGGAAACAACCAAATTGTCTCATTTCATACGGTAGTAAGGTTGCGACACATATTTGAATAGTACAAAAAATAATAATGCATTTTTTTCAACTGCTTGTGCGATCGAAATAGGGTCATTTTGATAGAACAATATCTTTCTCGGCCTAGATAGAGTTACATTCACGGTTTTCTTCTACTTTTTGGTAGGTTATTCCTTGAACAATCAACCTATGTTTCCATGCAAAAGGTCAACCTCTCTGATTTGCCCCATACATTTTTTCTTGGCGTTTCAAGGTGTCTAGATTAAAACAAACAAATAATGCCCGTCCAACGTCCACGCCGTTTTTGATAGTAGAATATTTTCTAAAAATCTGAAATTATGGCCAGTTTTGGCTCTAGTTGGTCCTTGAAACGTTTCAGCTCAATCGGGCCAATATTGGTGGGGGGAGGGAGGGGGGGATTAAAATGTGTTTCCCGAAAAATGGATTTCCGAGATTTTTGGCGATCTCGAGAGCGTGCGGGGTAATTATTTATCACTAAATTTTGGACGCTGAATCGATTGGAATGAGTGCACCACATTCTGTAGAACTACCAACCCCCGTCAACAATTTAGCAGCGTATTGTTTTTAGAGTTGACAAAACGTAGCATGTTGACAACACACTCTTATGAATGCGAGTCAATAACACGCGTTCCAGAATCATTCTCTTTTCCGCGTACTTTATTGATTGAACTACAAACACACCCTGGGAGCAGGTAATATCATTTGCTGAATTAACGAGGATCTAAACTGCAGTTAAAAGTGGTAGAACCATTGTGCAAGTGGCCTCTCTCATAGCTCGTGCTCCCTTCAATTATGGGACGTAATAATAACCTCTCCGAAAACGGGTTCGAACTGTTTATCACGATGTCACTCAACTTGCTCAAGAAGTGGAGAAAGAAAACACTTTCTCTATATCCACTGGTAAAACATTTTACGGCAATAGAAAAATACGGTATGTATTTAGTTCAAGGTGACACCGATACAGAGAAAGCCAAACCAGTCTGCAACAGGGTGGGGTTTCTAATACGCAGGACAAAAATAAAACAAAATGTTCAATACCAAACCCGATGAAAACCCCGACATTGTTCAATGAGATTCTGGCAAGTCCACGTACGTTCACCTAACTTCACTGTTTACAGAAACCAATCGCCCCAGTTGATCTTTGGTCTCAAGCTTCGAAAGTTGTTTGCAATTTGTACATAATATCACATTGACAAATGTGAAATTAAAGCGCGACCCGGCATCTGGAAACTGGACAGTTATCTCCAGCAAAATTCAGCTACGTATTGTAATCTAGTCATTTCGCATCTTTCTTTCCTGAATTTCTGTATGGTCAAACATGACGGTAGGGGATTTTGAGTTTTCCGTTTCATCTGAGGCCCTCACAAGTAATGTAGAGGAAAAAATTATTGAGTAAACAACGTACTTCGGTTTCCAATGGCTGTTTTTGGTGATATATTTCAAGCCCTCGCTATACATAGGCAAGTGTGATTTAGGTAGGGTAAGTATAACATAAGTAAGATAACATGAGGTCAGATCAGGTTCATGGTTGGTGGTTGCCTTTAAAATAAATTAATAGTGAGTTGATTGAACGCGCATTTTAGGTTCTCACAATGCGGTTATTTTTCCAGTCATGTACAAAAAATCCTACCTACCCGTCGTTATTACCTTCCAGATGTGGAAAAAAATGTGAATTGCCGCTTGCGTGCGTTTCTCAACTGAATATTTATAAGGTATTAATTAGGACAATTCAGTAAAATGATAGGGATTTTGGTTGGTTATTCCTTGAATAATCAACTTATGTTTTCATGCAAAAAGTCAATCTCCGATTCGGCCCAAAAATTTTTTCCGGACGTTTCAAGGTGTCTAGATCAAAATTAGCAAATGTCCGTCCACCGTCCACGCCAACATTGGTAATAGAAATTGTTCTAAAAATCTGAAATTTTGGTCAGGGGTCCGTTCATGGCTCTAGTTGGTCCTCGAAACGTTTCAACCCGATCGAACCAAATTTGGGTGGGGGTAGGTCTCAAAATGTGAATTTTGAAAAATGGATTATTGAGATTTTTCGCAATCTAGGTGTGTGGGGTATCGTTTTCCACTAAATTCCGTACGCTGAATCAAATGAAAAGAGTCCCAGAACGGTTGGCACCCACTGGAATAGGTTATGGGTCAAAATGGCTATCTATTACCCATTTTGAATATGTGTTTTCGAGATTTCTGGTACCTTGGCGTGTGGGTTAAGATTTTCCACAAACTTTTGGACGCTGAATCCAATGAGACGGGTCCCGAACAATTGGTACCCTCTGGATGAGGCTTTGGGTCAAAATGGGTGATATTTACCATTTCGAATGTGTGTTTTCCAGATTTCTGGTACCTAGGCGTGCGGGGTATCATTTTCCACTAAATTTTGGACTGTGAATCGATTGGAATTGGTCCCACTGGTTGGTTTCATTCAAGAAATGAGTCTCTATGCGTCCAGTCCGAGGAGTAACCAACCCGTGTGTAAGAATTTGCAGCGTTTTTGTTTACGTACCCATTTGCTAATTTGCTTAGTAATAAGGATTTGAATTGACAAAAAGTATACATTTTATACTCACGCGGGTACCAGCATAATTTCCACCATAGTGAACAGAATTAACATCGCTCATTCATTCCTGTAACCTCCTACCTTCGTGCCTCCGCGGCCATGAGTCTTCGACAGACGATCGTGTTGCGGAACAAATGCGGGTACAAGCTAACCCTAATTTATCTCCTCCAGTGGAATAGCAAAGTTGCCTACATTACTCGCACCACCATCCGTAAGCAGTGGTAATTTATGTCGCGTTTCCTGAAATGTGTCGGCGTGTAGAAAACCGTACTATATCGCCCTCTTTAAATGCACAATCTTCTGCAAAACGCATAGGTAAATTGATTCTCATCTGTCAGAATGTGTGAATTCATTGTTCAATTGATAATACAATCCAGAGCGCGGACTGCCGATTGAAGATATTACAAGATTAGACAGTTGCCGTACACACTTCCTCGTCCTGTCCAAAGAATGACGCACGTCGTCGTGCTGTAGCCCCAAGGCTTGCTGGACAAAGCTAGAGCGGCGGATACACCGCATAGGTTGGGGACAGATGCATCCCTGTACGATCTTGGACGGTATTGGTGGTATTGCTGGTCACTAACATAGTTCTCGGTTGAGTCTATGATCAGATGGGGGAGGTCTCATGCCGCTGAGGATGGCTTGCGAATGGGAAATCGGATGGTGATGTAAGGGTCTTCACAAATACTCAGGCGGCCTTCAGGACGTTGGTAACGCCACAAACAAGATCTTGTCTCGCGGTAGTTCCGATGACCCCTGAACTGCATACGGAGGAGGAACAAGTTCACGTTGGTCTGGGTTCTGGCCACTCGGGTATAGTGACGAATGATGGAAGTGGATCAGAAGGAAACATTCGCTTCTTTTCTATGAGTAGGCCAACACTTGAAAGCATGCGCCTTAGGATCATTAGGCCCACATCTCGCAAAAGTACACTAGCGTGAGGCTATCAACTAGGAGAGATCTTGAGGTTATTTTTTATGTTAGGTTGCAGTCCACTAGGCTACAATGCGATAGGTCGGGGGTAAGGTGACTCTTAGGTTTCCCTAAGGAAGAATTTACAATTCATATTGCCACTTCTGCGCAGATAAGAATTTCATTATTCAAAAGTCCTGTTTGAGTCATTGCTTTTTCGAACGTGTAATGAATGATGTGCTTTTATGTGATTGGCAATTAAGCTTCATCACCTTTTTATTGTGAAAATCATCACCGGTTCATTTAAGCTCAGGCAACCTCCTTGAGATTCCGTACGTGGTTCATCCCGGGTAAAGAGTGAAAAGATTTACGCTTAATTGAAGCTGTTTTTCCTATTATGCCCGTTCAGCCCTCATCTCTTTGAGTTTCTTTGTCGATTTCACCGAGACAGTAGTTCTATGGAAGCAGCCAAACATCACAATCAATGCACTACTATAGCTCTACATAGCTGATACAATGGCATGAGCGGTACCCGAAATCCGTGATTAGCGGCACAATCATACGATAATAAACCAAAAGCAATCAAGATTCCTTAAAAAAAAAAAAATAAATAAAAATAAACTTGGTTTTTGAATGGAGAATTCTATTATGGCGGGTTCAAGACTGTAGATATTGGGGTCTAACTTACCACCCGTCGTTATATTTTCCCAACGATCAGAACGATGCAAAATGAAATTAGTTCCTCGGGATATCATGGGGAGTTATTTCAACTTGCTTCAAATATGAAAACCAGATCGGGTCTATTCGGATTTTTGAAATCCCAACTACTCGAACAAGAGCAAAGAAGTCAGTCCTTTTCCGCCAATCGTGCTCTTCTAAGTCGTTAGAGGATACAGTTATCTACCTACTTAGTAACGACTTCTCTATTATTTTCTACATTATGACTCCTAAAGACCATAACGGATACCCCCACCCCTCTTCTTCACGTAATAGGTAAGTCAAAATAAATCGCATCCTGATGACATAACTCCCGAGGATTTTCTGGAATTGCCTTCATCCTCTATAGCTTCAACTACAAACATATTCGACAACGATTCAATGTTCGTAGGTAAGTGGATATTGATGGTCGACTAAATGTCATCGTTCATACCACATTTTGACGAAAACGATTACCTACTGTCAAAATGTCTCTGGTAGATGTGAGAACCAATTCAACGTTTCATGAACCCGCACTCATCCCAATTCATGACGAACAAAATACATCTGCTCTCGATCGATACCGTTATAATTAGTTCTGATTTCTAAGCACAATTGTATTGTTAAAGCGATGAAATTTTAAGGGACAGTACAGATGATATAGAGTGTGTGATCCCGATCAGAATGCCAGAATTATGCCCCCGGCCGAGATTGTACGAGGAATATAGAACACGTTGCGGAAACCCACTCGAAAACGAGGCGCAAAAAAATCCAGAACAAACGTAAAATAAACGTGACTAACAATCAGGGGTTCAAAGAGCACACGTAACCTTCAACGATTACGAGTAACTATCGTAGCGTAACGACAGCCTCATACGAATTCGCAAATGTAGAAACGTGATAATATTGCATCATCAATACAAAAGTGATCCGTGTTGTTAGAGGATTGATGTCTGCGTATGATACTAGTTTATAATCGCTAATTGGCTAGGCAAGGGTGGTTGTAATGAGATAATTTCTCACACGTGACCATTCGGCCGAGCTCTAAGGCGATTCACGATTCAAACTTTTTTTCTCATCTCTCGAAAATGATTTCAAATGCCGACTGTCATTAAACATCCGTACTCCATTTTCAATCTATCCATTCGGTTTACTGCTAGGGTATCACATGTCATGAGGCGATTATATTAACGTGAGGAGAAAGAGAGAATGAGCAACAGGCACACGTGGTCTTACATAAAGATCAACTCGGACCAATCCTGGACATACTTTTTGGTACTAAATACATAACTTTTTTCATCTTCAGGCTATGAGAAACAAAAGGTGAAGTTAACCCCGATAAATATTACAAAACTAGAATAAATTATACTATTTTTATCACATAAATAAGCCTATCTACTCCTGAAAAAAAAAAAATGTTTTTAGCTCCACACCGAATTGAGGATTTGACAATCTGTATCCGGAAAACCGAAAAGGACACTTTCCAACGCGACCTCACCCAGAGCAAACCATCAGGAAGGGAACAGCAAGGTATTACCACGAGATATTACCACGAGCATGCAGGCTTCAGGTCAAACCACTTTCCGGTTAGCCTTTCAATATTTTGTCTGTTCTAGCTGGTTTTAGTGTTGTATACCGTGCCATTACCTTGTTTTCTTTCACTTCCTCGACCAACATGTTAGGAACCCTCCTTGATCAGGTTGCTGGAGCGGCTACAAGCCCATCCCCAATAAAATGATTTGATAGCTACCTACGCTACCCAGCAAAATGAACCTTTGAAATGAATGCACATTCATGAATCCACACTCCTGGTCAACTTTGCAGTATAGATATATGACTCTTCAAGGGTCCCAACGATATTTTTCATTAAATAATATACTGTTGCGAGCTCGCACCTGCGCTGGTCAAATGGGCTGCTGGCGTCGCAAGGTCAGCGACCTGTGGAGGATTAAGGGTCTCGAACGTTCGGGAACCTCCCCATTCACTCCAGACAACAGGTCGAGTTCCCGGAACCAGGGAACGTTCTGGAAGGTACTCGACCGAGAGGCAGCGAGTATAAAGAGACCCAGGAACGCCGCAGAGTGCAGTTCAATTTGGAGTCCGAATATAGAGGCTTCGGGTTATAAATTGTGCCGTGCCGCGTTATAAATAGTGCGACAACCGCGTTACAACCGTGTATTGTGATTCTGTCATTGTGTAAGTGCGCGAATGTGAACAGTGTATGCACTCAAGTGAACGATTGTACATTGCAATCACAGAACTTGACGCTTTTCGGAGAATAACGTAGTTTGTGACCATGAAATTTATTTTCATACGTTGGCATTTACGGTGAATTATTTCAATATACATGTAACGTAGTATTAAGCATAAATACCTCGCCGCTAAATATTAATTAAACCATTTCAGTAGTGACAATTAATGATGATCCATTCAACCTAGCCACTTACGCGTGAAACACAGGATTGTCGGAAGTTTCAGGAAATAATTGAAAAACATAAACGATGACGGGGCTCGCAGCTGTCATCGGATACAAGGAAGCTCCCTCCTTCCGAATTCTCCTTCTCAAAACCGGAATACCCACATAAGAGACTCAGTCATCAACTGAGAATTTCCGGTACTTTCGTGACTATAAAGATCACTATTGTAGGTAGACCAACTTGGTACAAAGTACAGCACTTATTCTTTTTTCTAGGCCGAAATCCGGAAACTAAAAGTTTGTTTGCTCTCGTCTGCTTCGTGCGCGGATCGGCGGAAAAAACGCAGCCTTTAATTTAGAAGTGCGTGAGGAACCGAGAAAAAAATTTAAGCTCTCGGAGGCGGACTACATCTCCGCATAACTTCGGCACCTTGGTTTTTCAGATCCGGGCTTTTTATGGCTAGGAATCAAGTTGGGCTGATGTCAGGTCCGGTTGCAATCATGGAGAACCATAAAAGAGCTCATGCAAGAATCCAGAAATGTGAAACTTCGCAAAAGTATAAACTCGTTTTAGGTAGAGTTTCCAACCAGATCCAAATCGCGCAGAATGTGCGTATTAGGTATCAGATACTAACAAATTATTTGTTCTCCTCAAGTTATACCTATATCACGCCTATAAACATTCTGCGTTTGACCACTTCAAGGACCCATTTGACCAATACAATTCGAGTGATTCGACTCATGTTTCACTGTGTGCCTAATTTAAAAGCTCATAAAGTAGGGAGGGACTATTTTCGCAACGATTTGACACTGACATGCGAAGAAGGCAAAAAGAAACGGACCAAAGGCTTGTGAGGATAACCTTACAAAAGGTATTCATTCATTTCTTACGTAAAAATGTGGGGTTCTATTATGGTCGCCACATAAGATGAATACGCAACTATCAATGATAGAGTATGTTCACACATTTTCATTCTTATATTCCTTTTCAATTAGATACTTCAAAAGTCGGTACAAATGAGTAATTTTCTTTCCAGCTCGGGATAATCATTCGCATATGATTAAAAATTAAACTACCTCAAACTTGTAAGGGATGGAAACAGTTTAATAGCAAATAAACTTAGTTTGCGTCAAATTGACTATAAGATGCATGCACCAGATATGAAATATCATCTTGGACGAACCCGAAACTCCCACTCCTTGGCAGGGTATTCATGACATTCTATGTTTTCCCGACATACCTGTAACCATAGATCTATTGACTGTTCCCCGAGCAAATCAAATCCTTGCTAGATCTTCACATTCTTCAACTCTAACATTTTCTAATGATTTTGGACAGAACAACGTTTCTCAGCGGGAAGTGTTTGATCTCAAGGTCCAAGTGTGCACTACCTATAGCCTAGGGTAGGTCGCGGTGATGTATCTCATCCAACAGAAGAAATGGGGGAAAAAGTGGGTGCGGCGGGTCCCAGACCCATTCCAATCGATTCCGGATCCAAAATTTAGTGGAAAATGATACCCCACACGCCCAGGTTCCAGAAATCTCAAAAACACATATTCAAAATGGGTAATATATACCCAATTTGACCCACAACTTCTTCCAGTGGGCGGCGACCGTTCTGGGACCCATTTCATTTGATTCAGCGTCCAAAATTTAGTGGAAAATGATATTCCACTCGCCTAGATCGCCCAAAATCTCGAAAATCCATTTTTCAGAAAACACATTTTGACCCCTACCCCGCCCAAATTTGGTTCGATTGGGCTGGAGGACCGTCCTAGGCCGGGAACAGACCCCTGACCCAAATTTCAGAGGGACTAACACAAGTCACTTCCTGAAGGTTTTCAGAAACACCTCATAACTGTATTCGGGTCAACGATTCGTGTACACGTAGTTATTGTACAACATCAGTTTATTTCAAGAATTTCTAAAGACTCCAACAAGTAACACGATAAAGTGTAATAAAAGTTGAATTTACACAATGGGAAAAATGTTTTAAAAACAAGTTGGAATCAACGATTGTGGGTAAAAAAGAAAGGGTACGGATGAAAATCTATTTTCGAGATTTGGTTGTGGGCTTAGGGTTGTAGGGTATCATTTTCCTCTAAATGTTGAACGTAGAATCGGCTGAGATGGGTTTGACAGGATTGCTGCAAGGAGTCTAGGCCCACCTAATAATCAATTTTTTTTGTAAGTCACAAATTTTATTACTTCAAGATCATCGTGTTACGGGTCAGTTGATAGGTTATCGGTTGGTCCTGAGGAATTTTTTCCAACCCGATCACGGGCCGCCCAACACAACAGCAATCGTAGACTCGCGAAATCGCGATAAGGAATATTTCTCAGAAAGACTAGTTCATTATGTATGTTTTGCAATTCCCACTATAATCTATTGGCTTGTGGAGGCTAACGACTGGATAACTAACAAGTTGAAAGTTCAAGAACCTTGGGATCGATTCATTTACAATCTGCGATAGGAAAATTGGTGTCTCAGGAAGTTGATAAATGTTGCAACGTTATTTCCCGGTTTTAATGCTGAAATTTTAGACAGCAGTCAAAATGTATAGTCAGTTGAGGGACTAGGTGATGAAAATTACCAAACGGTTACTGGAACTTCTTTAATAAATTGAAAACTCTTCGAGGAAGGGTAGCGAGAAGTAATCAGCAAGTAATTATAATTTCCGAATCATTGGGCCAAGTCATCGTAACCCGTCAGCTCATTGGACAAAAAATATCATTTGAAACAAATGTCAAAACGAAGAATGACTAAGTAAAATTCGATCATTGCACCCATTACTGTAAGCGAGGTCGACCTTGGAGAGAAATCATGTCCGTGAGCTAAAAGGGAGGTCTACTGCTTTAGAAATCTGCAAGTCATGAACAATGTGCAAAACATAATTAACGAGGGTCCTGTCTACTATCAAGTTGGTCTATCAGTAGAAAGGCGACAGTTCCTCTTTATCGACACAAGGAAGCATGATTTATGTTGAAGGGAAGAAGAAAATAAATTAAGGAAACGATCCGATGACGTGTTGAGGGCAGGTAGGTATTTTACGATATAAAAACGGCAAAAGGAACCGTTCAACTTATCCCATTGAGAATATACTAAGCAAGCCTCTTTTAAAAAATATCAAGTAATTTTGAAAAATGTCTGTAATTCTGCCTCCTACAGTCTGCTTGAAACTTGCGCAAACGCGAACGCTTCTTTCCGTCAGTCCGGAGTCAACAGATGTATACGAGCTACAGGGTATTGGCCCAACCTGATTTCCGTCGAATTCCAACTACTGGGAGGGCACCTGGAGTGGTAAACTTCATCAAAAGGTTCCAACCCAATTTCCTCTCGTATAGAATATACTTCCCCTTCAAAACAAAACATTTTGAAGTTACAGAGACCTTCACTTCACGAAGCCTTCTCATCTACCTCAGACTTGCGTAAGACGGTGCCTTCATTATGTCATAGCGTCAGCCAGCTAGGAACCGGCTCTCAGCCCTACCGCTCGTCCTACTTAAAAGGTAAGGTAGGTAACACATTGCCCTCGGAGCTCATTCATGGGAGGTGAGGTTGAAGAGCGAGGATAATGATTGAAGGAGAATTACGTCACTCATTTAGTTCAACAGTGGGTTTGTTTCAAACAAGTGTTCAAAACACGGTTTTAAGCAACAACGGGTGATCATTCGTTTAAAATTGTGTTTGAAACAGTGCTAAGTACGAAAAACATATTGTTTATTTCTCAGCCTTGTTACACACACTTGACCAGGCACAAAACGCAGCAAATTGTTCCACAGTTAGTTATTGTTTTGCGTTTTCCTACCTCGCCTGGAAAATGTTTCCAAAAAATTGAAAAAGCCCGAAATCAAAGCACTCACTTTCACCCATCCCAGCCTTCATAAACGGCGATCGTGTTGAAAATGAATTAGAATCAAATATGGCCTAAACGGAGTCTATAAGCGGAATTCAAGTTTTTTGGAGAATTCATAAGGTTTTATTCGGCCCGTGCAGCACTCGGACATTTCTGAATTTGAATCCCTTACACTTCATAACGTTAAAATGGCGGTTTAGAACTAATAATGAACCAACTATGAAATAGTGCTTGTTGGTCAAAATTTTTCAACCGGTGTCACCTTCGTGTATGCGAGAAAATCACGGAGAAGAAAAAAATGTATCACAATAAATTTGAGTTGTACTTGTCTACCGCTATTCCCGAGAATCCATTTAAAGCAACAGGAAATATATGCAGACCAAGGTGAGAAATACTCTCAGTAGAGTATAGAACAGTTTCATATGAATCATTGGTCAATAGAGGATAACTCAACTACCCCTGATCTTAACGTGCGGCAAAATCAGCCTTGGAACTCAAATCTGATGATGCACTGGGTAGAGCGCACGTTCAATCAAGTTTCCCGTTTTAATGTACTTATGTATATTGCGAGGCAACGGGATCATAAAGTAATAGGGCAAAAAACTCGACGTCTCGAAAACGGTAGAATGTCTGGTTTTTTGCTGGCTCAAGGATACAACTGCACACGAAAATCAACCCAACGGATACACGGAACGGAAACTTCTCAGGCTTGGCCATGAGAATGAATATGAAATGGAGCAGGTACACGAATAACCCTGCCTTTACTTACCTTCTTACTTTTTCGGCAATTTACGGTAACTAAAAAGCCTTACCCTAACAGATTATATCTACAAAACAAAAGCAAAAACCTTTTCCGTCCAATCAGGGCTTTACCTTCCGCAATTTTTGTACACGATTCGACGTCGGAGTTCACGCGAGAACGGTAATGTCGATTGGCTACGCCTCGCGGAATACGAATACAACGAGAATGTTAATCAAATACTTCCAGGGAAACCTAATGTGTGACTCAAAAATCGTGAGAGCATTGATTAATTTAAATTAGATGGTGTCATGGGGGCACCTAGTGGCCTTCAAAATGATCTATGTTAATGAGGAGGACGCACATTTTCAAACATCGGATATTCAGTGAATCTTGTAACGATACAACGTAATCCTATTTTGTCCTGCGTGACGTGCATGTTCACACTTGATACGAATAGAATGCATAGGGGTATCTCTGAAAAGTCCAAATATCATCCAGCGAACTTTGATAGGGGAAGCTGTGGCCTGTAGACAACAGAATAGAAGTTAATTCTTATTCACTACCATAGATTATAGGTGAACATTATGTTCCGCATAAGACGATCCCATGTTAATAACAATGCTTTCCGTGAGAAATTAATCTCCTCAAAGTAACCCAGGGGTACTGTTTGTATTCATTATTCCAGCTGTTACTATCCCATTTTCTGAAATAAATTCGGTTGTAACCACTAGATTCGTTACCAAGAAGAGTCCTTCGTAATATCTTGAACTAGGTAATCTTGAAGACTCGAATCATTATCATATTAGCTCGAGGCAAAATTTGCAGCATTTAACGCTGCTTGATAAGGATATATGATGGGAGCACATGATTTGAATGACGCTCGCTGAAATGAACGGTCGGATGGGGTTAAATAGCTTCACCAGGGTTAATTCACCTTCGAAGCGATGTAATCATCTGCACTAGACCATCACACGCGTTATATCACAGTGGTAATGACTTCAATTGCGGGTCATGATGGGAAGAACGAGTCATGGGGGCTTACCGAAGATTTCCACGGCCTTGAGGCTTTTCCTCAGTTAGTACCTGCGATCGGAATTAATGAAGGCCGAACATTTAGTAGAAAACACACTAGATCCCCTACAAGCCTAGAGCCCAGAATAACTTAAAAATCAAGTTTCAAACCAATTTTTTACTCATAACCTTCCCGAATTTGGTTATGACGGGTAGAAAAGATTTTAGGACAAACTATGGCCGGATTTCAGAGCAAAATTTCAAATTTTCAGAAAATTGTTTACCACACCGTAAGGTGTAAAGCAAACGGACATTATTTGTGTTTGGATTGGTTATTCCTAGAATAATCAACCTATGGTTGAGGGGAGGAGGTCGACCGATTTCCCCAAAATGTTTTTTGTGTGCGTTTTATGATCTCAAAATCAAAGAAGACAACGTGTCCGTCCGCCGTCTACGCGGTTTTTGTTAGTAGATAATTTTATAATCGCTGCATAAAATAAAATCTCGGGAACTCACTCCTGAAATAGGAAGATCAATACCTATTTTAACCCATAAACTCATCCGGTGGGCGCCAATCGTTCCGGGACCAGTCTCATTGGATAAACGTCCTGAATTTAGTCGAAAATGATACCCCACACGCCTAGATCACCAAAAATCTCGAAATCCATTAGTATTCAAAATACACATTCGGACGCTGAATCTATTGAGACGAGTCCCGGACCGATTGGTGCCCAATGGGTCAAAATTAATACCCATCTACCTATTCCTAATGTAGGGTTTCATGATTTTTGGGTACCTAGGCGTGTGGGCTATCATTTTCCGTTCAATTTGGGACACTGAATTGATTAGAATGAGTCCGGGGCACCCCATACTCGCTGTTTTGCTCTTCGTTCGGGGTCTGCCTATGCCCCTGCTCCTAGAAATAACCAACCATCGTAAAAGACTGCAACGTTTTTTGTGTAGATATCATGAAACATATACTATCAGAATTTGGAGCCAGTCGTAGAGGTTAACTTTTTGCATGAAAACACGATTATTCAAGGAATATTAAACCAAAAGATTATAAAAGAGAAACATTTTTAAATTGTCACTTTCATATACGGAGATAAAGGCCAAACGTAATATTCAAAATATAGAACAACATAGTTCACTTTCATCATGGCGAGGTTCACTTCGCTTACACTGAGCTCTTGAAACTGAGTGCTCTTAGCTCCTTTCCCGGCGAGATTGATACACACAAGCCCATCAAGTGCTTTGTTTTGCAACGGAAACGTCTATTAAACTTGAGAACTTCTAACCATATTACGATGTAGATTGTGATTGCAGAGACTCTGACACCAAAGTCGTCTATATACGATAGCCAGTTAAGCACCAATTGTATCATTTCTCTTTCTCTCCTCGTATTTTTAGAAGTTTTAACGAATTTTTCAAGTCAATCAAGTCCAATCAAGTCACTAGCCTAATAAAAGCTCTCCAAGGACGGTTTGACGAAGATTATAGTTCCTAACAAACGAAAAGCAACTAATAAGACGCTGCAAATTCTTACACAGGAGTTGGTTATTCGTCAGACCAGGCGCATGGAAACTTATTTATAACATGAGGGAAATGGGGAAAACGGTGGGTGCGGCTGGTTAGTGGGTGCGGCCGAGACCCATTCCAATCGATTCAGTGTCCATGATTTAGTGGAAAATGATACCCCACACGCCTAGGCACCAGAAATCTCATAAACACATATTTAAAATGGGTAATATATACCCAATTTGACCCATAACTTCTTCCAGTGGGTGCCGATCGTTCTGGGACCCATTTCATTGGATTCAGGGTCCAAAATTTAGTGGAAAATGATACCCCACTCGCCTAGATCGCCCAAAATCGCGAAAATTCATTTTTCAAAAAACACATTATGACCCCTACCCCGCCCAAATTTGGTCCGATCGGGCTGAAAAGTTTGGAGGATCGTTCTAGGCCGGGAACAGACCCCTGACTCAAATTTCAGGTTTTTAGAGAATTTTCTACTACCGAAAACGGCGTGGACGGCGGACGGCGGACGGACATTGACCATGACATTGATTTAGACACCATGAAACGTCCAGAAAAAAATTTTGAGCCGAATCGGAGAGGTTGACCATTATCATGAAAACATAGGTTGATTATTCAAGGAATAACCAACCAAAAAAGCAGTGAACCTTATCAAGGATCCGTGCGTCCCACACATTCCGATTTACGCTATCTCATCAAGGACCGAGGTTTAGCAAGAGACGCCTGATCATCTTTATCAAATCAATTAGACTTCCCCTGAGCAGAGGCAAGGAATTGTTTTATATGGAAATTAAATTCAATATAACCCAGGCAGGCTTAACTTGATCATTTAAATTATTGCATCGCATACGTGTTATTTTCCGAGAATAAACTCAATGATTAATAGACACATTAATCTTCCTACGCGCAATATAAGGGAAAGTAATTTTAAAACACCTAACCTACCATAATATACCATCGAGGCAGGTAGTTGTCACTTGCAGTTTATCATATCTCTACTATTCATGAGCTGAGGAGAACAAGATTACTCCACAAGAAATATTCAATTCGTATTTGAAACCGTGCCACATTGCGGTTCAAATTGTTTTCTCATATAGATAGCAGACCTAAATGTGAAGAATTGGGATAGCAGAAATCGTAGCTTGCCTCATTCAACCTTATGAAAGTTATCTGAGGACCTACGACTCACTCGATATTTCCAATTCGTAGGGAGCCGAAACTCGTTCATTGTGACGAGCAGAAACTTCGAACATGTGGTTAAAACAAGTTAAATATACTTAGAGCATTAAATGAATGGCGACGGTAGATAGGGATTGAGAGGGAGAGGGGACACTTAATTGTTTCTATACCGCAATGGTCGTACACCAGCAGTTTTGACGTTCAACATGGGTTCGCTGTAAATTGATCCCAAAACTTGACAACACGCTGAGCAAACTTGACTTGAGCTAAAAACCAATAAACCGATAAACGAAAGTTAAGATAGATTCTCTTGCACTGAGGCAATTAGCATGTATATCGTTTTTGCGTTGCTGGACACCTTTCCTGACACAGTCGCACGATTTACGTTGGAAGCACGTATCAAACGGTTTCGTCGTAAATAATCTCATTTGTATGGAAATTAGCACAGTCACTTCCTCGATAGGGTCATCCGAACGTCGTCGTCGAGGTTGTTTCATTCGTCAGATTCGAAGCGAGAGCTCGACTATAATTTTGGTATCAAGGCCGGTAGAATGATTCACTGGACAGTTCACTGTTTGGCACCCGTCAGGAACTCACTGAGCGTGGTAAGTGGTCACAGAGAAAAACAGGCACGTACAAGTACCTAAACGTCGATCAATGTGTCAGGGCACGTAAAAAAAAGTAGGAACATGAAAATGCAACGGGGAGCTGGCCAAGACAGATTGATACCTAGAATCTACTACTACTGCTACAACTACCAGGGGCAGTTTACTCCTACCGATAGATAAAAATACCTGAATTGAGAGTGAGACGTTAATTGTTGTGAAGAACGGCTGGGCATCAAGATTTATCGGTGTTTTGCCTTTTGGATAAATACCCTACACGATTATTGCTATAGCCCATCATGCTTGAATGCCTCGTGGAAGGGGATGTTATCTAATAATTTTTTTTATCAAACAGAACGATAAAACGTTTCTGCGAGTTCTGTGGGACCCAGCGGGTGCCATCCCCTATAAGGACTTAAAATACGTATCTTGGAAAAAAAATGTGGAAAATGGAAACAGTGGGTGTGGTGGGTCCCGAACCAATTCGAATCGATTCAGCGTCCAAAACTTAGTGGAAAATGATACCCCACACGTCTAGGTACCAGAAATCTCGAAAACACACATTCGAAATGGGTAATAGGTACCCATCTTGACCCATACCCACATCCAGAGGGCGCCAATTGTACCGGGACCCATTTCATTGGATTCAACGTCCAAAATTTAGAGGAAAATGATACCCCACTCGCCTAGGTACCACAAATCCCGAAAACACATATTCAAAATGGGTAATAGATACCCAATTTGACCCATAACTTCTTTCGGTGGGTGCCAATCGTTCTGAGACCCATTTCATTGGATTCAGCATCCAAAATTTAGTGGAAAATGATACCCCACCTGCCTAGATTGCCCAAAATCTCGAAAATCCATTTTTCAAAAAAACACATTTTGACACCTACCCCGCCCAAATTAGTCCGATCGGGCTGAAAAGTTTCGAGGACCGACCTAGGCCGGGAACATACCCCTTACCCAAATTTCAGATTTTTTGAAAATTTTCTACTAACGAAAACGGCGCGGACGGCGTACGATGTAAGATAGTGTAAACATGCAATCAGCGTTTGGCTTACATATAGAAAGGTATAGAATACATTATGCTTTCTTTTTTTTGTGTGTGTTTGTTTTTTGTTGTCTTGTTACGCAGTGTTAGCTTGCAGCCACCCATGTTGGGCGGTGTTTCGGTGCACTAGTACTGAGCAACGTACTGTAAAAAGTAGAAATACTATTATGATCAGATAACACAGCTAGCTAGAACAGGATTATAATGTAGTTCAAATGGATTCGAAAGTTATTGGCTCGGCAGATGCAACACAACTTACATATTCCATTACTTCTCTAGTGCTTCATCGTTTCTCTTCACCTCATAGAATAACACACAAATGTCAATTAACGGCGCTCGAAGTTTGAAAACTTTGAATGTGTAAAAGAACGTTCAAAGTGTGAACATAATAATCTACCAGTGGCCATCAAAATCTCACTGAATTTCGTTTTCCAACAGAATACGAGCAAACTTTATGAAAAACATTGTCATCGTAGACAACTTGATAGACACAGTTGATCCAGTGGGTTTATTCCTCTGAACATTGACCTTGTTTCGGCATACGCAGTTCAAAAACTTCCGTTCGCGGCTAGTGATGAGTTCTACACTCGGAGTGGAATAACATACTACACCTCCTAATTAAACCTAACTGAACTCATTAATTTCGTTGTCTCTTCTTTTCAAGGGCGAAGGAAATCTCCCGTGAATTTTAGCTGGGTGTTACGAGTTGGGAATAAATTACACTGCTCCATCATCAGCAAGCTGTTCACAAGGAACAATGTCTCCTACTTATCAGTGCATACATTACTTCACTGAGATAATATGAATCTACAGAGGGGAGTAACATTGCGTGAGTTGCCATGTTTCCCAAGTTAGGTAGTATGCAGATTCCGTGATAATGAACCCCCAAGGTTCAGGTGCATCAGGCATTATCAAGCCTCCTGTAGGAGAACCTGTCGAGGGGACACGAATACCCTATTAGCATCAAGATGGACGGCTGTGAGACCACGAGGCGGATTGACCAGGTATCTAACACAACCTCCTGCATCAGCATTCTCAAAACAACACTGCAAATTATTCCGCAACGGTTTATTGTTTCTTAGTTTCTTCTCATTGAGTGTGAAGTGTCAGGACTCATTTCCATAGATAGGTAGGTAACCAAACTGTCTGGGACCCAACTTAGTGGATTCAGTATTAACAATTTACCAGGAAATGATACCCCACAGGCACAAATTCCAAAAACACCCAAAAATCGAGTTTCAAAAACACTTTTTTTTCATACTCTCCCCAAATATGTTTCAACCGAGCTCAAAAGTTTTGAAGACCGACTAGAGCAAAATCAATTCAAAATAAGTTTTTGAATAATGGGTTTTCGAGATTTTTGGCGATCTAGGCGTGGGGGGTATTATTTCCTACAAAATCTTAGACCCTGAATCCAATGGGTCTGGTCCCAGAACGGTTGGCGCCTAAGGGAAGAGGTTAAGGGTCAAAATGGGTTCTATTTTGAATGCGGGTTTTTGAGATTTCTGGAATTTAGGCATGTGGGGTATCATTTCCACCTTTGAACCTTGAACCGATTGGAATGAGTCCGGAACACTCCTCACTCACTGTTTTCCTCCAATTTTTCCAAACTCCTGGTCCGAGGAACAACCAACTCCTGTGAAATAATTTACAGCGTTTTTGGTGAAGACACATGGAACGTAAAAGTAAAAAGTAAAGTAAGCAAGGACTTTCACCTTGGATTTTCGTCCGTCTACCTGGTCAAAACCATCATCATGAAACGTATACTCCCAAATATTGGTGTCATTGACCTCTCGCAAGAAAACAGGTTGTTTATTCGAGGAATAATAAACCAAAAGCTGAAGATTGTGGAAGGGAACCTATAATAAAATTAATTTCCTATTTTGCAGCTTGGATAGCTCTATACCCCCCCAACGAAAATTTTGTGTTTAATTGTTCGAATTAAATATTGCTCAAATTACATGTTGCTCAATTAAGAAAGGGATATGAGACAGCTCCAGTCCATTCCAGGAGGGGGAAAACTCGAAAATTATAATATCTTATTAAAGTAAAGTATCTTAAAAATACTCAGTTACTGACAAGCGACTGTAATTAGTATTGACAATATAGCGGTGGTTAATCAATAATTATATAATTAATGTAGATGTGGTTAATTATGAGAATTGCCACATTAAATATAATATTTCGTATAATATATTGTTATATGTATATTGACGTATTGTAATTGTAAATTAATAGGCAATCTGAGCCCCTCTAAAAATCTAATATTAGGAGGGAATCTCAATCAAAACACAGCCCAATATTACAGATCCATTGCACACAATTATATTTTTGTTTGCAAAAGCCAACTAATGGGTTTGAACCCGTAAGCAAAATGTGTGAGTGGTCACTGAGGCTCTATGGTCGACACTCGTTGGCGATGATCGCGCCTGCGCACTGTGTCGAACTCCTACCTTTTGAAAACAGTTTTCAAACCACCGTAAAATGCTTCTGATAACAAACCTATCAAGTTAATTTCACCGTATAAAGTGGGTATTGAGTGTCACCTCAATCAGGGAAAAAATTCTTCTTAGAGATTGAAGATGGGAATTTCCTCGAGCAAAGCTAAAAATTATAATTGTGAACAAATCCAAAATGATGAAACTACTCGGTGGTAGTACATTCGCGCTAGGTACCGGTATTACATCAGAGCACTCCGGATCGGGAAGAGCGTCTGGGAGAAAGTATTACAAGGAGCGGTTGACCTGGTCCACCCGCAGACACAACAGCCGCGTTCGTAAATACAAAAACCTTCAACAGCGGACGTAATTCGAAATAGACGTTATTCCCCTGAGGATCAGTTGAGTATTCGCACGTAAATATAAATGGATTTTCATGGGTTATTAGTAGGAAGTTCGCAACAACAAAAATCCGAGATTCGCTGTTAACGGGATTTTCCCAGAGAAGATTCAGCTAATTCATTGGTCCTAACGATATTTGGCAGGATATGCGAGTCGTTAAAGTGACGTCAGATTGTTGACAGATAAGGTTCCTTTTTTTCTGTGCTAACGTTTTTGGTGATGAGATATGCGTCAAAAGCAACACGGTTCAAGATAGTGACCTCACAAGTAGCCACTACGGGCTAATTTGTCGATTCTTTGTCGTTTAAAACCGCTTGAAAGTTTTGTGGATTGGAAAATTTGCGACAACGCGATGCGATCATCCTGCCTAGAAGGAGGATCCAGCTCAACCGAGCTGGATCGGTTCATCTTTTTTATAAGAGTAGACGAGTAAAAAAATAAAACCAAATTAATAAAAGAAATAATAAAACTAAATAATTAAAAAAAAAGTCAGACACTACGTCCAGCCGATTGACGATCGACAAGTCAACATTTTTCAAGATCGGCAAATCAGGTGCATTCCAACGTAGATGAGTTCAACAACCGATCATACCGAAGTTGTTATGTTTTGACACAAGCAAACAGAGTTGAAAACTTAATGAGAGTAGTCATTATTACCATCGGTATTTAACGAGAACTGTAGGATGTTTACGATGGCTTGAGTGGAGACATCTAACTTGGCGGTCGTTTAAAGCCCAGGATTGATGAATGCCGAAAACCAATGAGAATAATAGCTTCATTATCACCCGAAGAGTAACTTGGGTTTAGGTAGTGGCATTGTCGTCCGTCTATGATGACAAACACGATTTAGATTAGTAAAGCGATTCTAAAAGACTCTTCTTTCAAGGTTTGCCAGGACCAGGGTTTGTTCCAGATATCACTCCAGATATTGCGGAGTAATCACCGCGATGTTTTTGGCAAAATGCGTGAACACAAATGAGGACATTACCAAATGACTTGAGATCAAAATCACAACATCCGATTGATTAATGTAAACTAGAGCAGATTACGCCTAAGAATACCTCAATCAAACAAAAACACCTTAACCTACCTATATAATTATATTTGTCACGCCAGGAGCACTGATTCTTATCATCCTAGTCATCCTGACATATATTATGAGTGTTGAGAAATATATTATAAAATATTATTGACCATCATCATAGTACATACCAATTTATCATTCACACACTGTTGGTTCGAATCTACGTTAACATGAAAATCTTGTTTCAAGACTTTTCTTATTTCGTTTGCAACGCGAGCAACCGGTTGCTCTCACGATAAAGAACAACAATCAAGTATCAATGGGGTTGGTTCCAATAGTCCAAAGAACTACTTTAGAGAAAGAGTCCGTCTAACCTAAAATATTTTTTCATTGCTTACTGCACCATGTTAGGGAGCATTACTTCTCCCACTAATTTATCGCAATACGGCTTTTCCAATAAGGAACTTGAATAGCGGAGGGGTTGTTGAACGATGTGTACTCGTATGTTCAAGAAGTATTGTGGTCCAGGTACTTGATAAACTCATTTTTAGAGGGTCTGAGTTGGAATCAAGATTCAAGATCAACAATGTCGTAAATAGAAAACTATTTGCTATAATGGGCATGCGGCGCATGCAATGCATAAAATCAATAATACGTAGTTCCAAACCACCAACTTTTGTTTCATCATTCTTCTTACACCTATGAATTCGTATAGGCCACAACGACTATACTACCTATATTTCACAATTTTTAAAAATATCTACTACCGAAAACGGCGCGGACGGCGGGCGTACATTTGTGTTTTATTTATTTAGAGATCATGAAAATGTACACTCCCAAATTTTGGGGCCAGTTGGGGAGGTTGATAAAGCTGGTATGATTACATAGGTTGATCATTCATTAAATAACCAAACAAAACGTTGCGAATAACGTCATAATCGCATATTATTCAATATTGAATTCGCTTATATGTAAGATAACGTGTTTCCGGAACTACAAAATATAAAATTTTATAATCAAATGAAGTTTTTCTAAACAGTTTTTTATCATTATTATTATTTTATTTATTCATTTTATTTTTTATTATCATTATAATAACCGCACCGAGGGCCCCAAGGGGAAAACCCATTTTTTCGATGTCAAAACACGGGTGGCAGAAACGTATGATCGCATGAGGGGAAGATATTAAGGGCTACGACGAACGATGTATTTATTACTATTCTATTATAATTATATTTGTACAATGTTATTGGAACGACAGAATGGTCCCGATAGTACATGAAAATTATGTTTACCTGCTGTATAGCTGAGATCAGTGAACTCGATGTCCGCAGCTGGTATCATTTTCGCTGTCGGACCGATGCGCGATGTAAATATTTACGAGTTTATTACAGTCAAAGCCCACAGCTCGAATATTGGATGACGGATCAATTACCGGTACCTAACGTCGATTGCTACGGAACGGGATGTAAAATATTGAGAAGGAAATCGTTGTACGATTTCAACCGGGAGAAAGCTGAAACTCCCAGGCTAGGAAGCGGAACGGCAATGTTTCGACTAGACGCACAGGGGGACGCGGTCGGGACGAAGGATCGTAGTCGTTCTGCGCTGGGAAAAGGACGGATCCGGACTCAGCTGTTCTTCTGACGATGAGGGGAACAACAGAGGGTGGCGGGTGACAGTGCGCAGGAGAGGGAGGACGGTTCCTTCATTCATCGGTTGCCAGGACGACGCGCGTTGGGAACAGGGAGATGTCAAGGAAGGTCCTATGCAGGGTGCAGGCTTACCAACACCACTAGATAACCACTTTCAGACCACAGAGTGCTCCTAGCAGAGCGGTCACCTGCCATAGACGAGCATTCTTTCTATAGAATTTCACATGGATCCAAGGCGGCACAGAACCACAGGCTTCCATCTGCCCTGCCTCCCTTGCTGATTTTCGCGTGTTCTGTGATGTGAGATTCCTCCAAGTCCACTTGAAAGTGATGACATCCTCCAAAATTTGAAAAGAACTCCAGAACCTCGATGACAAACCCGTCATTAAACCAACTGCGCTCCCACAAGTATGTTCACTATGGAAATTATTATCTTACGTACGTAAAATCGGAAAAATTTGAATAGATAATTGCGATAGAGATAAGAAAAGTCGGCCGTTCAAAACAGACCCAACTTTTATGACGTTAACATTTTCTGTAAAAATCATTTAACAACTAAACAAAGAAACGAGTTTTCCTACAAGAATTCAATGGAAATGAAATAGTATACATACATTGCGGGTTAATTTCCTTCGATTGTCTTTTAAAAAATGCTTTATTTCAGTTTTTGGCAACAATATGCATAACTATGACAGCTTGTAAGGAATGGACATTAGAAGGACCAACGATTTTCCATAAGCTAGGGGATGAGATACGTTTAAAATTAAAATTTGAAATATTAGGGAACAGTCCATATGGTAGAATCTGAATGAGGATTCTTTAACACGGTTTTGATCGGGTTCCAGTTTTAGGTTTATCCGTATGATCTGTAATGGTTTTCCAAGTGACTCGTGATGGGGCGCAAAAAGGGTTGTTTCCATAGACAGCTTACTTGGTGTTTTCTATGAGATACTAAGGATTTTTGCGTTTTACGAGTACTTTGTGTAAGCCTCTCTCGAATTAAAATGAGTTTGAATTTACTATAATTTAATTCGGGTTTCTTCGGAGAATTTGGAAGGGACCTAGCGAGAGGATACAGGATGTAAGTCCAAGACTTACGACTGAGCAACTAGGGATACCAAGGATGAACATAAAATACATTGATACAAACTGAATTATAATTGAAAACAAGGACTCGTTGCAAAGGAAAATATGCCTCAACCTGGGCTAGAATTGATACAAGACAAAGTAAATTAGACAACATGTGGAGCATAAAATACAATTAATGCAAGTGACATGAAATTATGATATACAGGAATTACAATTTAATGAACAAGTGCAACGATACCGGCTGACGAAAACGGCGTCGACGTCGAAGGAAAAACAGGAGGGGGCTCGCTGTCCCGCAGGTACACAGTGAGGCTTATTAACTTGAGTCCTTTATCTCATGGGGAAACACAATATTACAGCTTCGGTCGACTTCAGCACAGTCGCAGAGTTCACTTCAGAGCGAGCACAGGACGAAGCCAGGATGGACTGAATGAGATGCACTTGCACGACAGGTTACTAAAATATATAACTCCAACATGTTGGGCGCCTTGGCCCCGAGGGTCTGATACTACAGAGTTTTACGTTTTACAAATACTTTGCATAAAAAAAAATGTAGATGTTGTGGACAAGGACAATCAAAGGAACACAAATACAAAATAATGTGCAGAATCCATACAAGGGGATTCTCAGCAAGGTGAGGAAGAATGCAAAGTTTTGATCGACATAACAAGGAACGGTACAAAGAAGATAGAACAGAGCGATCCAGAGGTACCTACTTAGATTATTTTGAGATTTCCTACATAAAAAATGATGTAGTTAGTGTAATTTCTATTGGAGATGTGGGAATAATTGAGAGAATGTTGGAATCTGGATTTGACTTCAACACCACGGATGATAATGGGAGGACCATTGCATTTCAACATATCAAGTGGAAACAAACTAATGGTTAACCATTTGTTAAAAATGGTGCAATCGAGTCTAAAACAGACTAATTAGGCGTTCATATGACAAACAGCCCATACACGGAATAGCGAACTGACGGATGTTCTCATTGGTATATGACACGTGCGGTGTACTGAACAGAGAGCCATGATGGTCATAACATAAATCAACATGGCAGCCACCAAAGGGCACGCCTCAGTTGTTGGGGCACTCTTGAAAAACTGTGCACATTATAATGCCTTCAACAGGGACAATTTTGGCGGTGTCAGCATCAGAAGTTACTGCCGTTCTGACCAAAACTAGTGTTTTCTGACACTGTCAAAGAATCAATCGAGACACTGATGAAATTCGACCCTTTCTGTGCCATCATTCTAAACTTGCGTGGAAAGGACGATGTAACCCTTTGATCGAGGCTGGAGGAGTGCCAGTCCATCCAGGACAACCACCTCAACAAGGAAGATTGATCCATAAACGAGAATTGTGAAGAATCATGCAGCTACCACGAATTTCTGCCATTATTTTTTTCAATTGTCCATCTGATAAACTCATTTTGACTATAACAATTTTGTGTTACGGGATGAAGCAGTACATTTTTGGCTCACATCCGTTTGACACAATATTTTTGAACCTAAACTCAATTTGTGGATCAACCACTCAATTCATTGGACTCAATAATAAATGGTTGCCTTGTCTTTCCTTATTCTTCCACAACCCGAACAAAATGGAATATATATATTTTTTAAATTCAGTATCATTTTCTTGGTTATATAAAAATTTGATTCTAATTTTTTTAAAATTGTAATATATTCCCATCTGTTCTTATATTGACTTGACTTTTCTACTTGGATTTGTGATTGTCTTGTTCAAACTAATGACTCGTTTTTGTCGAAATATCTATTATATACATCATTTGGGATTGAGTTATGATATTTATAAGTGCACTATGCATGTAAGCAGCCTCGATTCCAATATTATTGATGTTCACGTGAATGTGTCCTAGTGATTACGGGAATATTCACATAACAGACCAACCTACCTGATTCGTCACATTCCAAAACACTCCCTACTAGGTGTAACAAGGAAAACGCAGTCATAAAATATTGGGGAAATCCCATTTTTGAGTACCTATTTTTTAACTTGTAGTACAATGCATGGAATTAGGTACGCGCTCAATTCATTATTATTATTATTCAGACATTATTTTAGGATGAGATGAAGAAGATCAGAGTTCCTCCAAGTAATGTAATCCCATTTAATCTCGCTTGCACTCATACCATATTTGATAGAGTGTACGCAGACATTGATAAAATACCTCTTACCAGTGAGGACTCGATAAATGGGAGGATTGTTTTAAATCGTAGCGAGGAAACGGTTTCCTAGTCTGAAGAGACCTGGGTTTTCTTCAGCGGAATATCAGTGTATTGAGAGGTCATAAATATGCGCCTGAAACATCGATCAATCAAGTAATGAAACGCAATGCAACATGTAGCGCCTTGCGTCACCTTGTTAGCCGTTCTGCCTTACTTTCCTGCTGTACCTATATCGGCGCACTAAAACGAAGGGACCAGAGTTCGAAGGTGTTAATTTTACCATAAAGAAACTTATTATTTCATCATGAGCCATATTATTGTATCAACCCGTCGACGTGCGGTTACTGTACACTGAATGAAACATATCAATGTTACAAGGCTTCTGCGCTTTGCCATGTTCTAGTTAAGTACTGCCCTTAGTAAGGGTTGAGGTGATGGAGGAAGTTGATCAACTAAAATTAAATCTGATGGTGAGTTCCACCTTGAATAATATGGCTTAAATTAATTATTGTTGTTTGGACGTGGACTGATTCCAGCTGTGTGTTCTTCGCTTGTGTTTGTAGAAAGAGTATATCATATTATGCTATAGTATATTACGCCCTTTTTCTTCCACTCATTACCTCACGTGAGCAGTTGAAAAACACTAACAATTACGATATAAGTAATTATCATAGTTTATTATCAACGCATTTGTTACTGATTCGAAATCAACAGTTCATAAATATAAGGAAGCCTACTTTTTAACGTCGTCTCCTTCCTTGGATCCCGTTCATAGTAACATAATCCATGTTCTTATCTAAGACGCGATGCCACCAAACAGGAGTTCAACGGCAGCAGGACCATTTCTAAAATTTTGACCTTTCTGGATAGCTCATTTTAAATATTTTTCTTATAGTTTCAGCGACAGAACATGATCGAGACTCATATGCGCTTGCTCGCAAGTGACAAAATGCATTAAGTTAGCATTATTTGGATGAAGTGCAAATAGTTTAATATAGAAGTCACTGAGAGTTTCTTGAAAAAGTATGGTATATCATTCCAATGAAAATAATAATCCAAAAAGCGCTTTAACGTGAACGAAAAAGGCTTTAGAAACCAATTCTAAAATCCAGAGTGTAAATTTCAATTCTCTGATGTCCCTACTTATATAGATAGATCCAACCACTCACCATGACAACTCAGTAGTCTCTACAAAGTCGTCAGGGCGCTGTGACTTGGAATGTTTGTTATGAAGAATACTTTTAGCATGAGACATGTTTTTCCGGAGGCCATAGGTACAGAGTTCCAATTCTAGTGTTTTGCATATGGTCTGAGACTAGTGATAACCCCCTCCCCCTTTCTCAACGGGTAAGGTGGGTGTCCCCCAGTCTTTTTCATGGTATTTTCACTGTCGCTGTGCGAATGTTTTCCTCCCATGACCAGACAGCTTCTCTACCAACGTTTAGAACGCTGACCAGTGTGCATGGTATTTGTATATTGTACATTGAAATGACAGTGTCGTGGCAGGAGATTCTACTGGCTGTCATGTAACGGGTGCGCAAGAATATACTCAATACATCAATCGCTTTCTCTCTCTCCTTTCTCCTTAGGTTGAGGATGCTGACTGATAGTCATTCTGGCTGACAATCCCGTCAAATACTGAATAATATATTAGCTATTGTCGTTTTAAGCCCTCACTAAACAGTTTAGTGAGGGGGGTTGATAGTTACTATCCTCCAGTTAGAACTTTACTGCTTAAGCTATTACTTAGTATTACCACTTTTAGCGCGACCTTTGTGCTAAGATTGTATTATTCGCTGTTGCTACTATTCCCAATGTAAACATTTATAAGGTCATCACGCTCACTAGGTATTGAAATTCTGGTACCCATGTTACACGACCACTGTTGTCTTGCGTACACAGTATTATGTACTTACCTTAATGAATGATCTATTCTTTTGATTCATAAAAATATGCGTGAGGATGAAGACAAAAGGCTCATGAGATCTTACAGTGTTGCCGTCAGGAATTGTTTTGTCATCGAGCTCGAATTAATGAATTATACAATAAACGTAGTCGTTCCTATATAGATCCGATGGCTCATGAGGAGCCGGTCATTTAACCTTTCATAATAACGAACTGTGAAGATGAAGGTCCTCCTCGTTCTTGCTCTTTTTGGAGCTGGAGCTATCGCTTCACCTAGTGTGTCCATTGGAGGAGTTCTCGGCAAAGTGAACTCTACTGCTCAACGGGGCATCGCTAAAGCGCAAAACGTCAGTAGCTCAGTAATTGGCTTTGTTAACAACAGCATTAAATCCCCCGTGTCTGCTGTAAAGGATATTGTCAATGATGGCACAACTCTTGCTCACTCGGTCGCCCAATTTGGAGGTAATACCGCAATCAAGGCACTGAACGTGACGAAAACCGTGGCTGGCAAAGGACTCAGTAAGTTTTTTTTCTAACTTACGACCAAATTCAGAACTAGGGCCTCAGAACCACATGGTCTGTTGGTACAAGGTTCATAAAATTACTATGGGGTTCAAAGAAGGATCAGATTTTTAATGCCACAGACAGTTTGAGCGGTGAGATTGCAACAAAATAGGCATTGATTTTGGTACCAAAAGTGCATCTAGTATCAGACAAAAATGTTTTTTATCTATGCGGAAAATTAACAAAAAACATTGTACTTAAGAAAACAAGCCTGAAAAATTATCAGCCACATTTTTTTTAACCAAGGGTTCATCACTGCATAACATTTTTATTAAAATAGCAAGTCACAGCTAACTTCTTATTATTATATCATAATTGATATAAATTATTGTAACTTACAATAAACGTGGAAAACGACGATCACCAAACGTTACAAACTTGAGCTAACCCGCGAATTGCAGGTAAAACGCAACTGAATTCCCTTGGAGGATATCCATTATTCTCTACCAAACTAAGGGGAAAATGTTTCATAGTTAAAATGACTGTTAATTCTCAGAAACGATTAGGAGCTGGAAAATTTCTGAGGAATTTATTACGTTTGAAAGATGGAGAGGGGAAATTTATTGAATTCACCGATCTTACAAACAAACAAAAAAAATCCCTCTGAGAATGCCTCCTTATCTTTCAGATATCTGTTAAAAATATGTAATTTTTTATAAGTATTGCTCATTTCTTGTGAGGTAATTTTCCACCTAAGGGTCGAGTTTAAAACAACTCTTCAAAGGCATCAAGTAATTACGAATGTTTAAAACCACCCCTTTCTCCAAAAATGCCTGTAAATGGGTGTTTATGGAGGAAAAAATCCTGTCGAGATCCTCAGAGCAATTAATTTCAGTCTTCTCTCACCCATGTTATCTGACGTTTTTCTCCAAGCCACAAAGGCGGGGTGTGGGTGAAAATTCGTGTTTTTAAAGTGGGTTTTCTTAGTACCTATTAGGAAACTTAGGTGTGGCCCAATTTTGGATACTGAATGAGATGGGTTCCAAACTTATCGCCGCAAATGGTGGCTGAGTGTTCAGAATAGGGGGTACCTTGGGGAAAAGGTATTATTTCCTTCCTTTTCATTTTTCTTCATTTTCAATTACCGTCGGACCTTGTCGAAGGTGGGTGCGGGCCAACTTACCTCGCTCTCCTATGGGGGCGCTCCGCTGCAGTATGTTACAGAAGTCAAAAAATCTGCAAATTCTTACACACGGGTTGGTTATTCCTCGAATGGGGAAACAGTGGGTGTGGCGGGTCCCAGACCCATTCCAATCGATTCAGGGTCCAAAATTTAGTGGAATATGATACCCCACACGCCTAGGCACCAGAAATCCTGACACATACAAAATGGGTATACATACCAATTTTGACCCACAACTTCTTCCAGTGGGTGCCAATCGTTCTGGGACCCATTTCATTGGATTCAGCGTCCAAAATTTAGTGGAAAACTATACCCCACACGCCTAGGTAGCAGAAATCCCGAAAGCACATAATCAAAATGGGTAATAGATACCCAATTTGACCCATAACTTCTTTCGGTGGGTGCCAATCGTTCTGAGACCCATTTTATTGGATTCAGCGTCCAAAATTTAGTGGAAAATGATACCCCACCTGCCTAAATTGTCCAAAAACTCGAAAATCCATTTTTCAAAAAACACATTTTGATCAAGGACATCAGAACGTCCAGAAAAAATTTGGTCGAGCGAATCGGAGAGTTTGACCTATCATGACAACAGGTTGATTAACAATAACCCAACCAAAAAAAGGAAATTTAAAATTTGGATACCAAAAAAAGGAGAGACAAAGACGGCGTACCAAATTGACGAAGTACAATTTAACTGGATCATGGAGCCATGACATAAATACAAAAAACGTTCGCCGATCGAGGGTGACCGGGAAAGGGACCGCGGAAGGGTGACGGGAGGTGAAAACGAGGAGCGTCTGGGGGAGTACCGAGCCGAGCGACCTAGCAATTCCGGCCATCCTCGGCCCACCTCTCTGTATCAACTCTACCTTATCTTGAATATCACACATAGATGAACGAACTTATAGTTCTTCAACGTCACCATTCACGTTCGCTTCGAGTGTTTTAGTTTATTTGTTTACTATTCCGTGTTTATTATTCCATTTACTAGTTCCGTGTTTTAGTTTATTCGTAATTATTTCGTTGTTCGTTATTCCGTTCATTCTCGTTCGCTTCTAGTGTTTTAGTTTATTCGTTAACTATTCCGTGTTTACTATTCCATTTAATTTAGTTATTCGTTATTATTCCGTTCCTGTGATGCCTAAGTGCAAGAACTGCAACCATGTCACCGACAAACAGTTTAATCTGGATCGTCACCAGCAAAGCAGTCGAGGATGCCAGAAACAGCACACTTCTGTTTCATTGAATTGTAATATGTGTAGTTCCGTAGTGACCTGTCGTGGTGATCTCATTGAGCACATATCTGGCGCTCATGGCGTACGTTTATCCAACAAGGAATTGCATTTTGACAACCACGCTGATTTTTTCAGTTGGAAAACTGGAATTGAAAGAGATACTAAAAAATCTAAGCCAGTGCCCTGCATTACAAAAAGACTTCCATCATGATACCAGTCTTGGGCCTTATAAGGGTAGAGCCTGAAAATAGGTGAAACTACAGATATAAACAATAATACAAATTTTACAAATGACCTTATAGTTACATATCTTACATATCTTTTTTAAACTAATGTGAACTGCTGGAAACGTGTTTTGGGTGAGTTACAGATATGTTCAAAATTTGTGTGAGCCAATTTTAGCTTGTTTGATTACATTTTCCTAATAATTTTTTTAGGCTAGTAGGTAGTAAGTTCCTATTCTACCAAAATCCCCGATAAAGAGAGAATTGTTGACGTTGAACGAGGGAGCACGCTTTTTTGAAACGAGCGCCAAAGGGGAAGAATTGCGATGGTGTGTGATATTGAGCCGAGGAGGGCCGGAAATGGCCGAAGCCGCTCGGCTCGGTACTCCCCCCAGACGCTCCTGTCACACGGGGTTTTATAAGACAAGAAGAAAATACCGTACCTACTTCCTTGTAAGGTAGTAGTGAGTCATCAGAAAATACCGTACCTACTTCCTTGTAAGGTAGTAGTGAGTCATCAGTCACCTCGTATAGACATTCGTAATAGACATTCCGATTGCAGACGCTAAAACATGGTCCATGTTTATCGGATTTTAGCCGTAGGCTCTAAGCGGAAAGCAGACGGGGGTCCAGGGGGCTTGCCCCCTGGCGAGGCCCAGAGGGCCGAGTTTTTTCTCTTATATATTTTCTTATATACACCTAACAAAGTGTTTATTTATTTTTTGTGTATTTTTCATTTAATTGATTTTAATGTTTATTAGTTTAATTTAATTTATTTATATGCCTGGTGTTGTTAATTTTGGAGGAGTTAATATATTTTTTTATTATCATTATCCAGGGAGGGTGGGAGAGAGGACCACTAGGTCCTAACCCGCCACCTGGTCGCTAAATAAATAAATTCAATCAATCAATTAAGCTGAAAGCAGGAGGACAATTCTGCAATAATTCTTTTTTTAATTATTTCCTACTAAATTCAATTTTTAATATTTCAGACATCCTGTCGGCATTGGGGTTGAGTTCAATCGCCAATATCGGTAAACAAATCACCTCTTCAGCGACTCAACTGGCCGAGAAGGGCGTCAACACAGGCGTTGGAGTTGCGAAAAAAGCTGTCACCTACGGTAATTCAACCGTCCAAACCGTCCTAAACAAAGTTCTTTCCGGAAACGATGTTGTGACCTCTTGGGCAAACAGCGGCAATCAGTTTGGACACAGTATCGCTTCAAGCGCCGTACACACAGTTGTAAACAAAACATCATCAATGGCACAGTTTGTTGGCAGGGGTGTGAGTAGTGTCGGCACATCAATCTCCACAAACTCTGTCATCCCGGTCACAGCAACCATTCAAATTGCTCCACCAAATATCTCGACGGCCTAATCTATTTTATAATTTAGGAATCTACCTATTAATTAAATTATTTCATCAATAAAATGATTGAGATTTACATTTTTTTAAAGATTGTGATTTAAATTCTATAAATATTGTGATTTAAATTGTGTGCGTTCTTCCAAATAACCCGTGTGCTTCACGTAGAAATCGGAAAATATCCATGAAAGGGGAGTATAATAAATTAATCCGTCCGCCGTCCTGATATACCTGCGCTAGACTGTTCCTGAGGCCATGTGGCCCATTACAGTCTATCCCAGTCGTGTTTTCCCTTTTCTTTTCTTTGCGCTAGATCATCTGGGAGCCCCGCTCTATGGCTCCATGGCTTCCCCGTATATCAGGCACCCCACCCTCTTCCGGCGTCCGCCTGCCTGTGGCAGCCCAGGGTGGATCTCGTGGAGGTGCCGGGTTTTCCAAGGGGTCTTTTAGTTCAATCTTTGCTCTGCTAGGCCTCCGTACTAACGCGCCTCTTCTTGTGCTTGCGGTCTTCCATCATTGGCATGTAATGAGCTTTAGGGTGGGGGTGGCTGTGGAGCTGTTGGGACTTAGTGCTTAATGTGGTGGTGGCGGCACTTACTCGCCACATTACTGGGCTTCACTGAACGTACAGGCATTTTGTAAGGGTGGTACCTAAATAGGAAAACACCCCACCTGTGTCCTCCACTCCAGTTTATTCTTCACCTTTCTTTGTGCTCCACAGTTCCTGCGAAGGAGTCCCTTTGTACAAACGATGTCGGTAGGGCGCGAGTTACTAGGATATTCCTCCCCTGCCTGATAAAAACCTAAATTTAACTATGGCCTAGGCCTAAAAGCAAAATTATCACAGGCGACATATTCACATTTTATTTTAAAAAGACTAGGGGGAAGAGGTATGTTATTCCTCCTTCCCCAAAAGGCTGAGGTCTAGACCAACCTCTGAGCAACCCACCACCTGGCCGGTAGGGAGGGGATAAATCCCCGCAGCAGCCGAGCCCACCCTTCTAAAGTGGCCCTCCGGTTCCCCTCTGTAGGGTTCCCGTACTGCAGGGTGTTACTAGACCCAGAAGAGTCCGACAGCCCAGGAAACAAAAAAATAAATAAAATAAAATAAAAAATAAATAAATAAATAAAATTAAAATCAATAAATAAGGCCCCTGCGCCAGGCACAGAAATAGCCAAACCTAACCAATATGCTGCCTCCCCAGAGACTGGCAGGGTCCCCCAACCAGCGACACAAACACTTACTAATACGTCCGCCGTTCACCGTCCGCGCCGTTTTTGGTGGTAGAAAATGTTCTAAAAATCTGAAATTTGGGTCAAGGGTCTGTTCCCAGCCCAGGAAATTTCTCGAAACTTTTCAGCCCAATCGGACCAAATTTGGGTGGGGTAGGGGTCAAAATGTGTTTTTTGAAAAATGGATTTTCGAGATTTTGGGCGATCTAGGCGAGTGGGGTATCATTTTTCACTGAATTTTGGACCCTGAATCGATTGGAATGAGTCCAGGACCCGCCACACCCGCTGTTTTCCCTATTTTCCCCATGTTGAAGAATTGAATCTCCATGCACCTGGTCCGAGGTTCAAATTAGTCTCTATGCGCCTGGTTCTAAGGTTTTATAGTGAAAATTTAGAGCGAAAATAATTTGGAACACAACTTACCATTAAGAATTGAAGAAATCTTCACATATATCATGTATATCTTCTTATATAATTGGTCTTTTGACCTCAAACTGATTTTATTCAACCAAAAACGCTATTGTGAGTTAGGTCATCGACGCCACTCAACGTCTCTGTAACTTTTTCCCTATTTTAGCGGAGGTTCGAAGCCATGGATACGAATGAAACCCTCATTAGGAAAGTTGTTTCAAAATAATAAAAAACGCTGCAAATTCCTTGACAGGGGTGGGGTATTCCTCGGACCAGACGCATAGACACTCATTTCAATCGATTCAGCGTCCAAAATTTAGCGGTAAATTACACCCCATATGCACAGGTACCAGAAATCTCGAAATTCACTTTCGAAATGGGTGGGTAGATACCCATTTTGATCCATAACCTCTTCCTTTGGGTACCAATCGTTTCGGTACCCGTCTCATTGGATTCATCGTCCAACATTTAGTGGAAAATGAAGGAAGCTCTGTTGTCTAGTTTTTACCAACCTACAATCATTCGGGATAGGATTATTTTTTCGAACAGTTTCGAGAAGGTAGGTAACAGGCTGATGGGGCGGTAGCTGGCGGGGCCTGACGGGATATGACGTCATTCCTCACGCTCATATGGGATATAAGCACCGGCACGCCACCACTCACCAACTATCACTGAACATATTAAACACCAAATGTCGAAGGTAAATTCAACTGCCCTTTTATTGCTCGATTCTGAAAAAGCCTTCGATTCTGACTGGGTAGAAGGCCACATTCACTAGCTGAATCCCATCGAATTCTCCCCCAGTAATTATGTCGCCTCATTCACTCCTATCTGTCAAACAGGTACATCCAAGTGAGAGTTAATGGCTCCATCTCTTCTCGACGACTCATCTCAGCAGATGTCCCTCAGGGCTCGGTGTTGTCGCCTATCCTGTTTACATCTTCAGTGTCACACCATATCAGGTTTTGACGATGACTTAGCCTTGTACACATTCAGCACAACCCCCACAAAAGCAATCGGACGGCTCCAAAACGCCACACACTTGGTCATGGCACAACTGGAAAATTAAAATCAACGACGCTGAGACCTGAAGAAATTGTATTCACCGCCAAACGCAAAATCCCAACTAGCATCCATGTGCGGGGTGTTCAGATACTCCTTTCCCAATCTGTCAAATACCTTGGTGTTCACATCGACAAACGTTTGTGCCCTCAGCACCCAACTCCTCATTTATAACACTGTCATCAGGCCTACCATGAAATATATGCTGCCTCTGTTTGCACACAGCTGCTCACACCCACCTACAAAAACTGCAGGTAACCCAAAATAAGTCTTGGGCGAAAATAGTTAGTTTTTAAGACATTTATTGTTCCATGCTCAAAGGTTCTCTCGAAGTTGAATTTCGCCTTTCATATTTCATTCAACAGAGACCCTCATTAATTGTGACCCTCTCCAACCCTACTCCGTAAAAATCACCTAAGGCAGCTACTATGCCGGTACTGATGGATATTAACCTTAAGCAATAAATGAACACCATTTTCATGTACCTGATTTACGTCAATGAGGATTTTCGTATTTCGGTAGTCTTGTGGTACAGACGAAGGATTGGTTTGGTATTCCGAGTATATTTCAAAGGGGTACTTTTTGTTGAAAATGAGCTGTAAAATCGACCCTTGAGTTTGTCCCATAATTTGTGTAGACACCCTGTATAATGATTTTCCTGATTGTAGCCTCAGACGGAGAATCAAAATACGTTCTTCAAACACAATCAATGTTCGTGGTGTAAAAAACGTTTCAGTTTTTTTTTTTTTTCGTCCACCATCATGCTCAAGTTCACATGGATGTGTATTTTTCACAATAACTTATGAGTTATTAATATTATTTTATGTGTTCTTCTGAAATTAGCAACCACGAAATCGTCAAAATATGAGTGTTTGTACTCCTCATTTCTTTAGGTATTTTCGGCGTGTGCCTGACAAGACGGTATGGCAACACTAAACTAGAGTTGAAGCGCTTCTCATTCACTCTAGTAAACGTTGATTACGTCGGGCTAATTGTTTTTGGCATTCGGTTGTTTAATCAATCTACAAGTTATCCCGATTACGCTGTCTATTTGATAGATACCACAGTGGGAACAGTGGAAATGGATTTACATTGGGAAGAGCCAATCATGGTGGTGTGAGAACTTGGGTTACTCGCCGAATCGTTCAAACAGATTAAGATATACGGTAAGGGAAGGCGGCTGAATGATCAACGTATCATCGCAAACGTCGAAGTGAGATTTTTAGTCGACCTATTACCCTTATGTATCATTCGCTTCCAAGGGCAATTCTAGGGTAACGAATTCGAGGATCGCTTAAAATGATGTAAAAACCAAAATTCGTTGTTTGACTGGGTTAGAATCACATACGGGAAGGGAGTTCCAATGAGACACACTATATAACTTTCGCCTCTTATATATTTTTCAAGTTTGAATTACCTAAGCGGTGGCTACAACGGTGACTTCTTCAGAGGGAATCACGGAAATGTGTTCCAACTGATTTCCGAAAGAGGAAATGCTTTGTCCGAATTGCTGTCCGAATTTCGACGCACTGCTGACTCCAGCTGAGACCATGTTGGTGCCGAAAGCAGCTGCCATTTGGTTGCCGCTAGTCAAAGCGGAATTCAATTTGGCATTGCCGGAAAGGACAGCGCCAAGAGCGGCTTGGGTAGCGGAGTTACCCATAGAAATGGCGCCTTGAGCAGCAGCGAGACCTTTATCAACGCCGGCATCGGCAATTCCAGTGGCAGATGCGACTACTTTCTTACCGAATCTGGAGATAGAGCCCAAACCCATAGCATCAGCGATTTCTGAAATGGAGAATTGAGGTGAATTACTGGTAGGTTTGGGAAGGTAATAATAAGTACCTATATCATGTTCAGGAAATAATTCAAGTTTGCTAGTTTAGAGTGCAGGTACATTTCTAATCAACCCCCTGCCACCTAATTTCAACGTAGGGTCTCCTGGGTGGCCGAGATCGTCAAGGCAGCCCCCGACGGGAACTCGACACCGCGAGGGCAGCTGACCATACTGACCATTCAGTAAGCATCCAGAGACGGTTGCCCGGGGCCCATCACATTCGCGTGTTATTCAAGGAATAACCAAAATGAAAAGCAATCACAACACTCAATCCCAAATCCAACGGATTGACCAAATCATCCATTTTGCGAGCAGAAAAAAATCAAATAATTTATTAGTGGCTCGGAAAATGGTTTTAATTTTTTTAATTACTTCGGTTTTAGAAAGAAAGTCACCACGGACAACGAACTTGAAATAGATGTCTCTACGTTTTTCGTTCTTTTCATTTTCAGTCATTACTGCAACTTAACTACACCTCATACGTAGGTAAGCCGCATATCGTGCAAATTATTCGTTTTTTGCAGCAGTGGACACGGCTGGAGCCTCAAGCACATTTCTAAGAGTTGTTTCTCGTCTACCCCAAATAGTATGATGAATCTTTGAATTTTCTCCAAGTATTACCTACTTAGTAATACCCGTGATCAACTTAATGATCAACAATAGAGGTACTGGGCCTTAAAATTACATAAAGATAAATTAATTGGCGCAGAGACACCCTCACTTGAAATCAAACCATTCCAATAAAACTAAAATAATTGTAAAAAATTGTAGTACATTATCATGGGATCTACCCCAAAACGTCTGCCGAAATTAGCTATGAGGTTGTAATAATTCAGTAATGGAACAGACAAAGTGATTCGCAGGGCATACAATTGGGTCTGATGAGTATTTTCAGTAATTTATGTATCCGTTGAATCATTTTTCCCGACTAGTAAAACCTTACCCTCTGGCCCTCTTACTTGTGACCTAAGCAACCCTTGGGCCTAGGGAGAAAGTTGTGTAAAAACTCATTTTAGTTTTTAAAATATCGCGAAGTAAGACATCTAGGTACTTGAATGTTTGAATCTTCTTAATCCTGCAATCGCGTCTACGAACAGAAAATGCACTAAATCGTGGATTGAAAAAAGGGACGACTTACTGAATCCGTCGTTACTCAAAACCCTGCCGACCTCGATTCCTTTCTTGGCTGCATAACGTCCCAATTCAGCGCCCTTGGAACCAAGTTTGAAAGCTTCATTGGCGATGTCCTGAGCGGCAGATACTGGTGATGAGACTCCGTCGTTGATCGTATCAATCAAAGCGCCACCGACATTGCTGCCCTTATTGATGGCAGCAGTCGTGAACCCCTGGAAACTTTGAAGGCCGGCTCCAATGAATGGTGAAGCCGTAGCGACTGCTCCGAAGAGGGCAAGAACGAGAAGGACTTTCATGTTGGATGAGTCTTCTTGAATTTCGAAGTGATTGACTCTTGATTCTCTATCGTTTATATACTAAAATAATGGCCTTCAATACCATTTGTGTTTGCTGCTGGATTGTTTTCCTTTTGTGTTATGAGAACAATACCGTGAAGCGTTCAGCCGTTCATCGTATACCTCACTATTGGGACCATGGCAAATAAATACTCTTTGTAAACGCTTAGAGAACGACTAGCATGATTTACACAAAATACAAGTAACTAGGTAAAGCACTCACCAAAGCCGATACTCGTACCTCCACTGTATACGGGATGCAGAGAATACCAAGGATTCACGAACGTAATATAACGACATATTATGCCCACCGCCATATCAATGTAAAAAATTATATTAAATCGATACGAATCCAGAAACGGAACGCTGAAAATAATTGAAATTGCAACCACAACGGGCTGAAAATGAGGTTTAAAAACGCTGCGAATTCATTCACACGGGTTGGTTATTCCTCGGACCAGGTGCATGGAGAAAACATGAGGGATAATAGGGAAAACAATGGGTGTGGTGGGTCCCAAACCCATTCCAACCGATTCAGGGTCCAAAATTTAGTGGAAAATGATACCCCACATGCCTGGGTACCTAAAATCTCGAGAACATTTATATTCAAAATGAGTCCATTTTGACCCATTACCTCTTCCGGTAGGCGGCAATCGTACTGGGACTCATATCGTTCGATTCAGCGTCCACAATATAATGGAAAATGATACTTCACACGCCTAGGTAGGTACCAGGATAAATAAATTTTAAAAAATGACCTATTTTAACCCTCATCCAGAGGGCGCCAATTGTCCCGGGGAAACACGGGAAAATGATACCATACTCGCCTAGATCGCCAAAAATCTCGAAAATCCATTTTTCAAAAAACACATTTTGACCCCTACCTCACTCAAATTTTGTCCGATCGGGTTGAAAAGTTTCGAGGACCAACTAGAGCCGGAAACGGGTCCTTGCCCCAAATTTCAGATTTTTTAAAAATTTTCTACTACCAAAAACGGCGCGGAGGGTGGACGGCGTACGGCGGACGGACATTTGACTTTTGGTTGGTTATTCCTTGAATAATCAACCTATGTTTTCATGATAATGGTCAACCTCTCCGATTTGGCTCAAAATTTTTTTCTGGACGTTTCATGATGTCCTGATCAAAAAAGGTCAATGTCCGTCCGCCGTACGCCGTCCATCGTCGGCGCCGTTTTTGGTAGTAGAAAATTTTCTAAAAATCTGAAATTTGGGTCAGGGGTCTGTTCCCAGCCGAGATGGGTCCTCGAAACTTTTCAGCCCGATCGGACCAAATTTGTAGGGGGTAGGGGTCAAAATGTGTTTTTTGAAAAATGGATGTTCGAGATTTTGGGTGATTTAGGCGAGTGGGGTGTCATTTTCCACTAAATTTTGGACTCTGAATCCAATAAAATGGGTCCCAGAACAATTGGCACCCACTGGAAGAAGTCATGGGTCAAATTGGGTACCTATCTACCCATTTTGAATATGTGTTTTCGGGATTTCTGCTACCTAGGCGTGTGGGGTATAGTTTTCCACTAAATTTTGGACGCTGAATCCAATAAAATGGGTCCCAGAACAATTGGCACCCACTGGAAGAAGTAATGGGTCAAATTGGGTATTTATTACCCAATTTGATTATGTGTTTTCGGGATTTCTGCTACCTAGGCATGTGGGGTCTCATATTCCACTAAATTTTGGACGCTGAATTCAATGATGTGTATCCCAGAACGATTGGCACCCACCGGAAGAAGTTATGGGTCAAAATGGGTACGTATCCACCCATTTTGTATGTGTCAGAATTTCTGGTGCCTAGGCGTAGGTATCATATTCCACTAAATTTTGGACCCTGAATCGATTGGAATGGGTCTGGGACCCGCCACACCCACTGTTTCCCCCACTCGAGGAATAACCAACCCGTGTGTAAGAATTTGCAGATTTTTTGAACTAGACACCTTGAAACGCCCAGAAAAAAAAATGTTCGGCCCAGAAAAGGCCGAATCGGAGAGGTTGACCTTTTGCATGAAAACATAGGTTGACTATTCAAGGAATAACCAACCAAAATCTCGGCGCTCCGCGTCTTGCTAGGGGCAGCTGTTTTAGCTAACATATTTCACATAATTTTAATAATTTCATCCCACTAAATCAGAATCTTATAGAATCACCGCACCATAACAAAATATCGCAAAGGTTACACCAGGTTACATGATCCTCAGTTCCATATAATCGGTATTCATATTGTCGTTCCAGATGTCGTTATGAAATTTCTTTAGTTTTTTTGGCTAATCAGTCCATCAGTCCATGGCTAAAACACATTTGGTATTAAAAATGATACCCCACACGCCGAGAAAATCTCAAAAATCCATTTCTTAGGAAAACACATTTTGAGGAAAATCGGAGAGGTTGACTATTTGCATGAAAACAGGTTGATTACTTAAAATAAACGGATTTTTCCCCTATTTTGAAGGTTTTTTTTTCGGCCTCGGCGGTGGATAGTGGAAAGAAAATCGGATTTGGTGCAGTTAAAAAACGTAAACAGTGGGGGGGGGGGGATTCATTCCAATAAGAATTGCCCAAAAAATAACAAGTTAGTACTTCTTACCTGGAAGTTATCACATTGGTTTGAGAGAGCAAATTTTCAAGGGAATTATTTTTGTCGTACGGATCTGAATCTTGTAACAATGATTACAGTCATTACATAGGTTCTCTCACACAGGCATTTTTGTAGGTACTACAAAAATGTCCGTGTTTTGCACGTTGAAGAACAGAATATACCTTGTTTTCGGTGTATTTCAGCATCACTTAATGTCCCGATCTGAAGTCTATACGTAGTACTCGTAGCTCTCTGAGATGTGCAGTTTTTGGAAAGCTTATCGTCAGAAACGGGTGAACAAAAATTAAGAGGCTGAACGAGGTTATGAAAATTGGTCAACATGTAAATTTACCTCTAGGTGTTAACTACAAGTGCCCGAAATCTCTGTCGATGACAAATCGGTCGATAACATGGGGCATCAACCGATCTCATCGGTCACTTCAAATCTTTAGCGGTATCTTGTCAGGTTAAATCGGCCGACCAAATCTGCTGCTGATGTCTGCTCGTACATGGCGGTTTGCTGTCATGACCCTTCACAAACAGCCTAAAAAGGACGGGCCACTCACATTATCAGATGCAGAGGAAGAAAATCGCTTTCAGGTTGCTCCAGGAATGAATGTACATACAGATTGATATGAACCCTCTATTACATTATTATATAACAAGTGACTTGATGTTTATCCTTAAACATCTAGTCTGATTGTCAAGTTCCAAGGAGAATTAAATCAATGTACCCTGACCATTGAAGTAATTCGAATTCCAATTGAATGGATACGTGTATCACCCCAAAACGGAATTATTTTCTTAGAGGTTTAGAGGACTCTAATTAAAAATAATTAAATAATCAAGATTTCTTGAATAATTAAAATAATCAAGATTTCTTGACCAATTGTGGAAATGCTGAATGGGAAACACATTGTAACGTGTAATGCAAAAAGATTGCGCAGATGTGGTGGGTTAATTAGTTTTTAAAATAATTTAATCTAGTTTGTTGGTCCTATTAGTAAACCAACTTCCCCAGTACAACTGAATTCAGATAAGAAGGATAAAAGGCGTATAATTCCATCGTGAGTACAGTCATGAAAGTTTTATTTTCAATACTTGTACAATTCTGGGATGGTAATTTTCAATCTTCTTCCCAACTCATGGGAAATTTAACGACATAATATTTCACTTTGGGCGTTAGTAGGTAGGTACCAACCCGAAAAAACAAGAAGTATTTTAGGCTAAATGTTCTATGTAATTTTCATATTATCCATTAATCCACATATATTCATTTTTCACATGTACGTAATTATTATTACGATAATATTAGGTATACTTAATTAAATTTTCTTAAAAAATAAAAAAGATATGCCATACAATCATACATAAAAGTGCATCACGATAGTGGTACATCTTTCGTATTGAAATACATCAGCGTGAAGTACTTGACTGCTTTTTTGTTCAATTTTATTTTAAATGTTCAAGTTAGCGATAACACGTAGACCTACGACACATTTAGGATGAGGGAGTATTAGGAGACGAGCCAGGAAATTGAGTGACTTGAAATTTCAACATCGAGTAAGAGAGAAACAAGACATTAATGTACGTTTTGTTTGGAAGAGAAATATAACATCGGGGAAAGATCTTGAGGGTGACAGAATTAGTATTACCCGAGCTAATAGTATCCTCATATCGTGAAAACCAATACTATTTGGCAGACTCTCGAAATTGAAGCAGTGTGATTATGCACCAGTTTTAATTCGTTTTTCTTAATTACTCACCATTCTCCCATTTAAAATGGTTGAAGGCTTTGTATTTTTTCAATTTCATAGTTTCTCCATCTTCACTGATATTATTTTACTCGTCATTTATTATTCTGTTATCATACTGGTTATTGTCTAAAATGAATTAGTTTATTCTCGCTAGCGATGTTCTTGGTTCACTTTAAAGCTTTTGTATTAAGTAATTTTGCTTCAGTTACTTTTTACGGAAGCTCGCCATATAATTCGAGTAATGCAATTGTCGCATAGTTTTTTTTTTCAATTTTCCTTGCAGTGTAACACTTTTGAATTTACTTTTACGCAGGTAAATTTCAACTCAATAATGCAGATAACCGGATACAACCGAGGATGGATATAATAATTTCCGGTTTGTCTTGGGATAGAATAAGATTCAAAAAATAATAATAATGCCAACAAGTTAGGACTGTACATTCATTAAATAAAATATTATTCTATCTTCACAACTAAATCACATCATTTTTTTCTTACTTACACTAAACAATATAGGTCCTGTATGACTGGAGCACAGAACGGGAAAAACTATGCGTCACTGGATCGAAATGTACATGTGCTTAGATTCACCATCGTATTACTTGACCTACTAAGAGCTGTGCGATGCTACGATATATAGTTTCCGTACAGGAATCAATCAATACCTACTGAGAACAACTTTTAGAGACATATGGAGCAGATCTTTCATTTTTATTACGAAATTCAAGCGATCTATGTACATTTCGGGACCTATATTCATGTGTGACTCAGCTAACAGGAAAATAGAATCACACAAGGAAAAACTCAGCAGTATCTATCTACCCGATAATATCCTATATACACAGCAGTCGTTACATTGTACTGATCCATGTTTTTCTACTGTTGCGAACAGTTGGCAAAACCTGGAGCTATCGATGTTGCGCATCGTTCTGAGGATTGAATAAGTTATTAGGTAGGTTAAAAGAAATTTCAGTAACGATGGGCTCGTAACAAATTTTAAAAACGATATGAAAGAAGAGCCAAATAAGAAAATTAAATTTCGAATTTTTCGAAAATAGTTGAGTTGCTCAAGTTACTCATCATTCTTTTTCTAACCTATATCATACCTATTTTTAAATGGTGCATCCTGAATACTCTTTCTATTCTGACAAAAGCAGTTATTTCACTCTACCGACATAATCTTTTAAGATAAATATATACAATCCTTTAATTTTACGTGATTTTGTTCAAATCATGATGGAGAAAAATACGCTCATCACAAATTTTTGACAGGTTTTGCATCAAAACATCTCATTTCTTCAATAATTTGTGTACTCACTTGATAAATCTAATGATAATCTTCGAAACAACTAATACGGGAATAGTTGCAACTAGTCACCTGCGTAGCGAATTCACATTTCAAGAGTCACGGTAATATACGCCAAATGGATCATAGAAAGAGGTAGGCTAAACATTACTATTGATCAAAAAAATCAAATAATCCACATTCTTGAGAGAGTTCTGTCGAATGTTTAAATAACTGGATAATCTACGTCGAGTGCGCACATGAAGATTTCAAAGATATAATAAAAGACTGGGGAGAACATTACCAAACTAGCAGTCATTATTGAGATTTTCGAGAAAGAACATCGACCTATTAAATATTTTTCACATTACGGACTATTCACAAAGTTGGCCATGTGTTAATTTGAATTATATATTACTAAAATGAAAAAAAAAATTAATATTACATGCGTTGTGTTTGGGACTAGGTGTGTTTTATCACCGAAAAATGTGAAGAAGTAACAAAAACCGGTTTAATAATGGATGTCCAGATGCAATTTAGTTGTTATATGATCTCTACTGGTCAAAATCAAACGTTTACAATACAATTATTTACCTCTTAGCACTCAAATATTACATAATTATTATGGGGAGAAGCATCTTCTGTGGCGATTGAGATTAATTCACTATCTTCGCTCATATTAGCAGAATGTAGTACACATAAATCGAAATGGTTTCGACGTTAAAAATATGGGGGATGCTTCTTCACAAGGTAGATTTTAGTAACAGTGAATCTCTCCCCATCGCTTGGTTGTTGGGTAGATCAGTGACAGTAGCGTAGATCTATGAGTATGAAGTAGTCTAGCCTCTTGTCATGGGAGACACTTAATCTTTCTTCTCGTCCTCCGGATCTTTGAGGGTGTGCCATTGGGCAATTGGCCTCCTTGGTGAGGCTAACATGTCGGACCAATGCCTCAATTCCGTGCCGCTTGCGTTGTAGCCCAGGCAAACTTTGCCGATCGGTTCGGACGTGCCGATTCTGTCGTAGTCGACCACAGTGACCATGAGGTTTACTTTCTGTGGAACATAACCCAAAGTAGCTTAAGTCCAGCATAAGGGTACCCAGTACCCATCGTAATAAATTCTAAATTCTAATAAATACCATGTTCTGAATTTGTACAAAAAAGATTATTTGTAATATGAGTCTGTACGCAGGTACTCCGATTTTTTATGGGTTCAATTATAAGATGCTATAAATCTATCGCATCTATTTTTCAAGAGCACATTCGCAGCCTTCAGGCCCGTATTATCAGGAAGTGCATTACCCTAGAAATCACTAATGCTTCATAAAGTTTCATTTCTCGATCATTATTACCTGTATCTGCTCAAAAGGAACCTCGAATGAGAAAGACTCGTTGTAGTACGGGTTCAGCGTGCATTTCTTTATGCTGGTCTTCTTCTTCTTCAGCCTCTTACCATTCTGCATGATCGCAATCTTCACATAGGGATCTATCACGAACAGGATACAACGGAGTGAATAATTCTGAATACACAATGAGTAACATTAGTAGTGTTGTATTTGGAGGTTTTTACTATAGAGTCACTGAGTTTCGAGGGAACAAGGATTTGGTAATCTTGGGTACAATGCGGCCTACGCTATACCCGTGGAACCGATGCCCCTTTCAGCACATTCTTCAAAGAGACGTGGCTTCGATCATTTGGCGGATTATCATGTTGCTGCTTTATCGAACTGTAATGATTCATTCGAACTTATCAACAGCCTGAGTAGGAGGATTAAGGAAGAAGTAAGCACCTATATTATGTATAAGATTCACAGCTTAATAAGAAAAAAAAAAAAATTTAGGTCTCTTAGGGGAGTGTAAATTGCATCCGAAAAGTGATCTTGGATCACATTCTACAATGCTATGAATTCTCATCCTAAACAAATGCATGTACTACTGTGAAACCAGTCATCAGTGAGGAAATTATCTCCACAAGAATGATAAAACATATTGAAAACATAATTACCAGATAAGCCACCGACGTCCATTTTCTTGAGGTTCTTTGCTTCCAAAATTACCACGGTGAGTTTTCCAGCCGTAGGTACGTAGCGCAGCGAGAAACAGATGTCTCCCAACTTGTTATCCTGTGGAGTAAAGTATATATGGTCAGCCATGATTTATTCAACATTCTCGTCATTTGAATTCCATTATGGGAGAATTATTTCAAGTTCATCAACCATTCTCGAGTAAATTTTCTCGATTTTTAATCGCCCACGTGCTTACAGAATTTTAAATAATAATCGCAGCGGGTTCTATCGGACACCGTTTGATCCCTAAAAGGCTAGACAGCTAATCAATTAGATGAGGTTAAAACGACTTTCTTCAAATGGGGGTTATTACGTGGAATAGATGATCGGGGAAGGAACGAATACGAATTTTGATTGATTATTCCTTCAATATGGGGTCCTTGAATACTTGGGTAAAAATGTTTTTTTGGACCTCGGTTCTCGGGAATCTTAGAACTAAGCATGTACGGTACCTTTTCCACTAAATTTTGGTTGTTGAATTTATTGAGATAGGTCCTGGACCGATTGGTGTCCACCGGACGTGGGTATGGGTCAAAATTCCCCATTACGAAAGAGGGTTTTCGAGATTTCTGTGTACCTAGGCGAGTGAGGATATAATTTTCCACTGAATCATGGACGCTGGATCGATTAGAAAATTCCATAATCCTCCATTTAATCAACCATTGTGGAAGAACCTATTGCGTTATTGATCTGGACATCCTAAAACGTATATTTATCGCCATTAAGAGAGGTTTACCCCTGGAGTGATTACGTTGGTTGATTCACAAAATAATCAATGGGTTAAAAAGCCATTTTGACCGATACCCACGAACCCCACGTCCGGCGGACGCCAATCGGTCCGGGACCCATCTCAATGGATTCAACAACCAAAATTTAGTAGAAAAAAATACCGCACATGCCTAGTACCTTAAGTCCCGAGAACAGAGTTCCAAAAAACATATTTTACCCATTACAAGATTTTCGGCGTTTTAGGCATGTGGGGTATCATTTTCCAGTGAATCCGACTAGTGAGGGTGATGTCAGACATAACACAATCGCGTTTTGAATCCAAAAAATCCAAAAAAATTAGTGGATCGCAGGTCGATGATTGCATACCCGTTACAATAGGGGCCATAAGTTTGTAAGCTCCATGTTGGCCATTGAAAAAAAAATTATGATTAGGAGCGGCACCAATGGCGTCATAAGAATTGCTTTGTTGGATTTCTGGTCATATTATTATTAACAGTAGTAGTTATTTTGTTACCTAATTTCAGGGGAATATTTCATTCAATTTGTTGCAGAAAACTATTATTACAGGATAGGATACTACGCCAAATTTTATTAAAAAATTGAGTCACTCAACGGTTAATTTAATAAAACTCGTTCTGTGCTTCAATCATAAATAAAAACCGAAATGTCCGCAGATTTTAGAAATAGGTATTTCAAAAGTATAAAATATTGAAAACATTGCAATTCAATGTATCATACTTCTATCCACTTTTTTTTATATACAATTTTGAGTAGAATCCGAATTTATAATTTGAAGAGCTGAAATCATCCTTACTGGTTTCATTCTATGTGAACAGTGAACATACTAGGGCTTGGGTCGAAATCCGTCACAATCGATTCAAGTGTACCTATTTATCGGGAAAATGATATCCCATTTTTACCCATGACCTGTCTCTGTTGTGAGCAAGTAAGATGAAAATGTTTGAGAAGCAACTTATGAAAGTCGAAGGGCGTACAGACAAGTTGGCTTTTGAATCCATACATCTTTAAACTCAAAATATAAATTTTTGGATAAATCGGAGAGGAAGACCTCAGTCATCAACAAATTTCGCGATCGCTCGTTCTGCTACTTTGCTCAGACCCTACAAATTGAATACTTATTTAGAACAAAAATTGATTTCATGGCTCTAAAATTGGTGGTTATATAGGAAGGGCAGCTGGTGAAAACCTGTACTGTTTTCCCTCTTTTAATTCATCTTCTGATGAATATCCTTTGACCTGTGGCCCCTTTTCAGTGGATTCGTCTCTATAATCTTGATATTGGATTGGCGATCAAGTGGCAAAGTAGACATTTTGAATCAAATTAAAGAAACAACACGAAATATAAAAATATACAATGGAAGGACACACACATTAATTTGTCAACAGTCACCAAATGAATACATCATACATTCAGTTACTTAGGTAAATATTTCAAAGTTGAAGGGTAAGTTCAAGTACATGTAATCAATGATGTAATCTACCTAATATTTCCATTCCTTCACTATTCACATAGTCACGCTCACGCAAACGTCAAAATCACTGCCACAATACTATTTCATCATAATATAAGTGTTACCAACTTTGGTAAGGGTCGAGCTACTTGGTGGTTGAAATACGACAGTTGAAAAGAAGCTGGGTTTCTGTCGAGAACATGCTCGAACTGATTCTTAACCGACCACAACTCTGATACCGGGAATATTGTGAATTTATAACGAAATGAGTAAATTCTAGTTGTCACTTTGATTGCGGCCTTTTTTTTTTTTTTTTTTTTTTTTTTTTTTTTGAAATGGAGGGTTTGGTTAACATTTCATTTTTTCCGATATATAAAAAATAAATTGATTACTTTTTCAAAGAATATGTTAATTTTCTTATTTTTTTCAAATTTTAGCAAATAGGTACCCGATTTTATGCAATTTTACGTGGTGGACGTGGATCCCCCCCCCCCCCCCCCCCTAAGTTCATGTCATCTGAGCTTCCCAGCTCAAAAAATGGTCGGAGTATGACGCGTGACAGTTAAATAACCAAAAGATTTCTGACCATAGACGCAATTTATTTATTGAGCAACTTGCTCATAGTCATAGATGATTTGTCTCGCATTGTCAACGTGACCTTTCCGGCATAAACGAAAACACTTGGGACGATACAACATTGATTCAATAAATACGATTATTTGGTGGTCTATTGTCACAGTAGGTTTAGTTATTTGTCGGGGGCCTTCAACTAGAGAATGCGCGATGGGTTTGATTAACGTTTTCTATTACTAGAAAATCACACGTAACCCAATATGCGAATGTACACACACCTGAGCAATCGAGATCATAGCAATGACGTTGTGAAGTGTTGACTTTACTCGTTACATTGAATCATTTGAATATTGACAAAACATTATTTGTCCCGACGTTCAAATGACCCGACTTCGGCATAGCAACTTGAACAGGGCGGTGTATCAATGGTTTTATACTCAATTGAATTCATTCTAAAAATCTATAACGTAGAGCTGGCAATCAAGAGTTTCTATGGATGAAATTCTTGATTATTTTTCAACGCGTGGGAGAAATATTAACTTTCAAATAAAGCTTACTGAGCCGTCTAGAGGTCATTGAAAGGCTGGAAAATAAATGTATAAATGAAATAGAAAGCACGTATTTCTTTTGCAATCTTGAAATTATTAGCTCAGATTACCCCTTTCCTGTCATTTCTCTTTGGACCTTTGAAAGCTGCTGCGAAGAATCCTGATTCAATTTTTGTATTTTTTTAAATCATGATTGGAGATATTACTCTTTTTCTGAGAGAGTAATGGGGTTCAAGTCTAAGAATTTTACCATCTCGAGCTTGAGCGTATGCACTGACTTTCTAAGAATCAACAGGAGGTGTCACACTAACACGTTGATTTTTGGATTTGACTTTTTCATTTCTTTTCGAAGGCATTTTTTTAATCCCCAGGATATTTGAAGGCTTGAGAAAGGTCCTAATTCGTTATCAATTCTGTTGCTGGGGAACTACCTAACAAGACCTATTGGTTGAAATAACTGAAATAATTTTTCAGTTGAGAACATGCTCGAACTGTTTGCTAACCTTTAATACTTGGAATGTTCAGGGAATGCTGTGAACCTATCACAAAATTAGTAAATCATGAGGGTTTTATGTCCTCAAAATTTCAGTAGGTGGTGTCTTCGCGCTTCGATAAACCGAACTTGTCAACCACCAAGGAGCTATTCATCTAAACTAGAAGCGTGGCAAGTGTACTTGACAAAGACCTGATAAACAAAGCACCTAAATCCTGTGACTTGTGCCTCTACTTTTCTCACCCAATACGTTTGGTTAAGAAGTTGTTTTGTACTGATGATTGTACCTATATTAGGTATAGTGATTATCCATTCCCTCCGGTTCGTGATTCTGCTAGAAGTGAATCTAAGTGTGATAATGTAACAAGTGTATTGATTGATTCATTATAAGAATGGATTTCCAAAATGTTCAAGTTCATTTTGCCGTTCTGTATATTAATCTCTTTATAGTGACAGCTGAGTGATTTACAAATTTCGCATTCAAATCAGAATCAAAAATATTTCGACAGAGTTCTAACACAAAACTAAGAATACAATCCTATACTTGTACATAAATCTAGTAACCTAAAGTTAACTGCACGGGAACAGGTGAATAATTTGTTTCTACAGTAGCTATGGCTACTCTCACTACTACTTGTTCCGTTTGTTGTTGTCTATTTTACATGTTGCATAGTAAAATCATTTTGATTGTTCAAAATATCTATTTGAGTTGTGAGTAGGGAACAAAATTGACAGAAAATAAAATTAAAACATGGAAGGACAACAGAAAGACATGTTGAATTGCTCAACTTGCGAAAACATGGAAGAAAATCATAATGGGCGGGAATGCGGAGAAACAAAATGAGTCGAGTAATGAATTGAAATGATGTAGCGAGTTTTAATGAGTTCGTGACACTTAGAAGTAATAATTTTTAGGACAACGGTGTAAACATCTTCATTCAAGAGCGTTATCATGCAACAAACTCGTGCTCTTTCAAGCTTTCAATGCTTCCTGTAAGCCCTACGTTGTTGTGATGGGGTAGTCATGCTCGATGAAACTCTTTGCTACAACAAGCAGCGTATAAAATAATCTCGTTTCATCTTTAGACGAATGAGGCAATTAATCAAAATACCGATGTTACCTAATGGTCCTGCAGTATATTCTCCGCTTGGGAAAAGTTAGTATATAAATCGGTTTGAAGAAAAATTCAATGGTTTCTTACCGGAGTCAAATCGGAAATCAGAGCTGCGCATTATACCACTGGAGAAATCACAAAGAATTTCATTCTTGAGAGTGTTTTTTGTGATTTATAACATTTTCCTCAGGAAACAAAAAATGAATCAATGTCTCTGTTGTTTTGTGAAAGAGGCAAAGAAAATTGGAAAGCCACCATACCACTAAACGTAAACACACACTGGTTGCAAAGACACCGAGACGGACGGACAATACAATGAATTTGGTTTACATGCTGACAATTTTATATACTTACGTGAAGTTCACATAGTTTTCAGGTAGTAGCGGCATCATGCACCCGTTACATTAACCAGAGCAAGCAGACCATAAGCAGAGAGAGAGAAAGAGAGAGAGATATCGGGCCAAAAACAGAGACAAAAAAGAAAAAGATACCAATATGAATACACAAGTGGCTATTTTGGGCGAGAGCAATTTATGAAAATATTTTGAATATCCATGTTATGCAATGTTATTGTCTATAAATTGTCAGTTCTTCTTTCGTTCTTGGAGAGAACTTAGAAAACAATCACCTTCAATGTCGAGTTTTCTTCAATTGTTTAAAATTGACTATCGGATTCGCGAGAAATATTAAAGGTCCTCTTACGAATTACTGGCCTGATCAATCATTCCAATTTACCTTGACTAACCTCTCTTTGATGGTCCTAATCAATGAAATTGGGTTCGGTCGCGTTGTGTTCAAAATTTGGGGAACCCAGGGAAAAGAATGAACATTTCATACGCATTCCACAATCTTTTTTCCTCAAGGTTCATATATTCATTTGCGTTGGTTATTCTTTTCTAAATTACTATTTGCGATTCAAGAAGTAGGCACACCGGTGATGAACAGCATGATAATGATGGGTGGTTTGGAAAACGCCTCCAAATTTACCGTGCAAAGGTGTAAAAAAGTGTTTTAAAAAATTTAAAATATAGCCGTTAGGTTGCTTCAACGTCTAGGGGTGGAATAACCTCATCGGTCCTGAACCGGAGACAATTTTACTTCACCACCAGGCTCCGGGAAAACGGCTGAAAACATCCTGGTCAGCCGTAGGGAATTGTGTGAGTGCGTTCTTGCTCAGTACGCCGAGTACTGAGTACTCAGGAGGAGTACTGAGTACGGCCCACCAGGAAAAAGGCACATCCGGTCAGTTGAGTTGGAAACAAAATGCTCGGGGAAACTAGACCCCTAAATGAGGTTAGTTTTCAAAGAACGCTTCGAAGAAAATGTGGCCTTTAACACTATATTTTTCTTTAAATTTCTATTATTGACTTATGGCAATGAATCAAACGGAAATTCGCGCCGCGTCTTACTCCTACACACAATTGCAAATAATCGTATCAGACAAACCCCTTACTCAGCCTAACCGCGGATGAGGAAATCCACTGGAAAGCAGAAATGGCTGTGATTTCTTAGTCTCTGCCTGGTTTTACCCCTCTCATAAGGATTTAAGGACCTCTTTTGTTTTATTATTATTATTAATTTTTTTATCGGACCTATTTCTTCTTTAAAGTAATCAACTCAATGATGCAGGTTGAGGTAAAAGTATACCTGTAAGTATACCCACCCCTCATAGCCTCACTGTCAGGCAGGTCGTGCATATGCAAGGATTCACTCCTGAATGGATGCTCTTTAGTCTAAGAACGAAAGAAGAATGTTGACTGTAAATTGCGGAATATTCCATTATTTCACCTACGCCCAACAACCTCGATTGGTCGAGAAAGTTGCGAGCTCATAATATTTATTGGCGTATAAGTCGGTCTCTCGTCAAATATCAAAATGGCAAGAAGCTTAATTGAAAATAAAAAAGTAAATATAGTACACAAAATCAACCTCTATACTGTTTCTTGAACTGAATGATTAGTGTGTGAGTGGTGATATTAATCTTTGATAGTATTTTCTGATTGTGTACTGTATTTATTTTTCCATTTCCATTAGCAGAATCTATGATTATTACTCCAAAGGTTATTTAAATAGCTTAAGTGGAACAAATGGAAATCTGTGAGTCATACTCCCTCGGAGGAGGAGAAAGCAATACACTCTTGTATAGATGCATAGGTAAGTGAATATATACTGTAACCGCATACGAAAATGCTGATATTAATGAATAATAAAAAGTTCATTGTTCTTATCGCAAGTCACTGATATGGAAATGCTGGCGTTACCTTATTTACTCGTACAGTGCCTTACATTAAGTGTTGTGGTGCCTTATCTGATTTCAGTTGCCTGGTGGTAGAGTTCTCTCCTTGATCGAATACTTACCTTGTACATAACGAGAGTACGGTGACCTATGGTTTAGTGTTTGGGTATTGGTTTTGGATAGTGTGAATATATTTATTGGTCGTCTCAGTCGGGACTCGATTAAAAATATGAAATTGTTTGAGCATATTTTGTCCGTATAAGGATTAAAAAAATAACATAAATAAAATACTAATCTTTAACTACTCAGACGAAAAAGTTACACAATGTTCAACATTTCAGAGCAAACTTCATATCATATAAAAGGAGATTTTATGCTTCTTGCACGTAAAAAATGAACCAAGATATTTCAAATCAAGTGCAATCATGTAATTTTTGTTGTTACATTTGGATGCAAGTCAGTGAGCCAAAATTAATCAAAATTACTAATATTTAGAATACATGATAACATTATTACATTCTAATGTCCTTTTATAATTTCATAAAAGCTACTTCATGGTTTTGAAGCAGAACATGCAAATGGGGGTGGGTGATGGAATTATAAATTTATTCTTCTCCAGAAATAAGACCCTCAAAAGTCTGGTATTACAATATTTTTTGTTTCAAATTGATGCTGTTTAAATATTGTCCCTGGGACTAGTGATCCGGAACCAGAAAAGTGATGTTTCCTCACGTGATGTGATTTACAGTACAGAGCAGTAAAAAAGTTAAGGATCGTGTACAAACAAATTAGTTGTATAGAAAAATATAAGCGGGTAAATAAGAGGTGAGACTTTGAATCCATCACACCCCTATAAAAGCTTTTCTCTTCCTGCGGTAAGTGCGTTTTAACAATAAAGCATTCCAAAAAAGAGTTTAAAATAAAATATATCATTGCAATAGTAGAATATTTTAGAAGCTCGGAATTTCATGAAAAATGAGTAAATGACATAAAAGCTGGATTGTCGATGAATAAAGTGAAAATAAATTTGAAAAATAATGATAAGGGATTTCGTTGGTGATGATAAGTTCTGTAATGTAGAGGTGATGTGTACGGACCTTGGTTTATCCAAGTGTGTATTGTCTTGTGATCAACCATCTACTGATGATTAGATGGTCGATACGAGATCCGTGAATTATAACTAGGGATCTGTCTTTCGTATGCGCCTTTCTATGAGAATGTCATCTATTCTGTTAGGTTAACCTAATGCAATGTAAATGGAGCGGTAAAGGGAAGCTAAGAAATGCATTACCTGTCCACCTTCCCCTTCGACGCTCTGAAGTTCCTTCCATTCCTCAATAGTCTGAGCCAAATCGACCTGGCACAGTGGGACTTTCACTTCGCCGATTTGATCGTGTTTGCTGAACCTATCGAAGTCGAATATGGCGAAAACGAGGGTTTTGTTCATGGCATCAGCGTATGGCACACTCTGTCAACAGCGTAAAAATTCATTGGCTAGTTACGATGTACAACTTCGTATCAGTTTTGGGCTTTGGCAAATATTGTACCATGACTCCTTTATGGACACTTTGTTTTACCGAGCCTTTCGACCGCGTCAAATGGTCAAATGAGTATTTAGGCCAGCAGGTGTCATTGATCAATCAGCTACTTACTTGTCAGAACTGGACTATGAGTATGAAACGCCCTTTTTGGCAAAAATTGTCGGAAAATGAGCATTACGTTCAGGGAGTGCCACTTCAATGAAATAAAAGTTGCACTTTCAATAAGCCAGTATATATTTTTTATAAACAAACCTGACTGAATCCTTTAATCTGAGACGTCATCTGGTCTTATGGCATAAACGACGACTAAAAGATGGTACACCACTTTAATCAGCGGCTCATCAGCTCATAACGTTTTTATTAATAGGTATTCAAAACGATACATCCTCGAACGATTCGCGCAGTTGAAACCATTTTTGATTATGCCTCTGACTGTCAGAACTTTTTTTTTTCTCAACGAAAGAGCGGATTATTTGGATAAACTATTTGAAACTTCTTCATTTTTAGCTTTAGAATTAGTCCTAACCCTATACTTTCGATGAGAAGAGACTCCATCAATTCGTTGCTTGATAGCTCACATTTGTACGATGGTTCTACCTGTGGTTTAGTTGACGAAGAAGACAGAGCTGCCGAATCACCCGGAAATAGGTTTTTTGGTTCAGGTAACAGTAACAGTAACAGTCTGGTTGTAAACGTTAAGTAGCATAAGAGTTTGATCTTTTTTTGGCCAAAGTAATATGGAATGCTGCGTAGAGCACCTGTACTTAGTAGTCAGTAGTCAGGCAACAGTACTTCTGAACCCTGAGAGTCTGATCCACGTACCTTGAACGTAAACGTTTCATTGAAGACAGGGCTCAGGGTCTTTCGGTGGACTTTGGTTTCAAATTTTTTCTTCTTATCGGGTAGTAAATACACTTTGACATAAGGGTCGGAAGTACCACCCATGTCAAGAGCCGGCAGGTCTTCAGCTTGAATGACTGTCACGGACAAGGCGTTGGAGTTGAAATCATATTCGAGCTGCCAAAGGACAAAAATTATTTACCGTCAAATAAAAGGGGAAAGTGGCATACTATGGTACAGTATATGATAATAACTATGTGACATCCTCGAAAAAAATACCTTGTATTGCACTCTTCCAAGTTTCTGTTCGCTCTGCTTGCTTTCGCCTTCTTCTGCAATATCCTCAGCGTTCTCTGTCAGTTCTTCCATATCCGGCTGGACCTGTGTCAATTAGTAAATTGTAATCATCCACATCTCCGTTTGATAAAGCATTTGTTGGAGTTGGGCTGCTTGCCTTTTCCTTGTACGCTGAGCCGAGGAGCTGAACGGATTTTAAGTCGACGATGCCTTTCCCTTTTTTGCCATCCTTCCCTGCTCGACGTTTTTTGAAACATCGGCGAATGCAGCAGCCACATATTAGCACGATGAGAAGCCCCACCCCTGTAAAGTCGTTAATGTTAGTCCTGTTTTTGTCGACGTGGAGACTCATATTTTAATATCTATATATTTCTATAGGGCGTTCTCCTTACCGACTAATATTGATGTGACGACCCATCCTTCAAGTCCAGTCTCTCTGCTGAGTTCGTCAACAACTATTTGGAACTCGCCAGGACCCTTGGTGGTCGAGGGACCTTCAGTCGATGACAGCCCCTCATCGGAAGTCGAATCTAGTGGAAATAGACGCTGAGCTAATCCGACTACTCTTCACACCACACTAAATAGCATTAAAATTAAGAGGAAACCACACCCCCATGAATAATGAATGTTGTTATCTCTTCTAGATTTCGAGGGCCAACGTCAGTCGTTGGAATTTAAAATACATTATTCCGTAACTCGCATTTTATTCGTGATGCATTTTTTTTTTTTCCACATGCCAATTATAAGATGTAAATAAAAGTCAACGGCAATTTTGACGTGGTTTCATACTCACATTCGGAAATCAAAGTAGCTTCGATTTCCTTGGTTTTGGCGGCCGTCTCAGGAGGTGGAGGTGAACCGATTTCAGTCGGCATTGTCCCCACAGGAACAACTTGGGCCGCCTGCCTCAACACCCTGATCACTTGTGCGTGAGGGGGCATGTTTACTGTGGACAATAATATTTTTAACAACACAAACTCTAGATTCATCCCATTTTTGTTCAACGAGTAAGAAGAGCCAACGTTGGTTTTGCAGAGGGATTTCCAAATTTTTTCCCGCAACCTCCCGTTTGAAGATAAATATTTAGAAAGTATTATGGTACCAGGTAAGTATACTCCGGTCAGATAAAGTTATCATGTGAGCTATTGTCAGGATAGTAGCTATATAGCGTGAAACATTTCGTAACCATTAATCTAGTCGTCCGACCATCAGGGTTGTCTATCCTAATCAATAGGTCAACAAAACATAGCGAATTCATCCACAATGGTTCATCATTCATTAAAACACGGGGGAAAGAGTGAGTGGGGAGTGTCCAGGACTCATTTCAATAGGGAGGTAGGATTTGACCCGTACCCACATCCGGTAAAAGCCAATCGGTCGGGGATTCGTCTCAATAGATTCAGCGTTTTAGTGGAATTTAGAATTAATTTAGTGGAAAATGATATCCTGCATGCCTAGTTCGCACAAAATTATGGAAAATGAGTTTCAAAAAAATACATTTTCTCCAATACCCCCAAATTCGGACCGATTAGGCTGAGACGTTCCAAGGACCAAAATTTCAAACATTCGGACGGCAGACGGTCGATTTATTGATCTAGACATCATTAAACCCAAACTGTACAATTTTGGTTCGAATTGGAGAAGTTGGCCCCTGGCATGAAAGCAAAGGTTGATTATTCAAGGAATAATAAACCAAAACGTCATCCAGAAGTTTGCCTGTTGGTCCTTCTATCATATTAACCTAGAAGCTCCCGGTGGTAACACACAGCCTCTATTTTCAATTCTCTCATAATTATCCTATTTTCAGTACAAAATGTCTTGAAAAAGGTGAAATGTAGTGCGAAGATATTTTGTTTCAAAGATGGAGATCGAGCCGTGCGATGAGAAAAAACTGCCTTGCAAACTGATACCAAGGGTTTCGGATCTCGGTTTTAACGAAGCGAGATAGTTTTAGCCTCGATTTTCTCCCCGAACGCGAGTGGAAGATCATCGATAACGCAGACTCACTCGCCCACAGTCCCTTCTCCCTGTTACCATAGTTTCTCTCCTCCCAGCTCACCTTATTTAAAATGAGTTTCTCTCTGTTCTACCCATAATTTTCGCTCACCGATTCTTTGTCAAGAAAAATGCCAGTATGAAGATAATGACAAAACCAAAACATCATAACCTGTCACATATCAAATGTTTGTGAGCCCGGGCACAGGTAATGTACAATGTGTGCTAACATCCACAAAGGAATAAGAAAAAAATAAATTGCAGCAACTGAAAAAGAGGCGCCCCAATAACCTGATGCTAATGGTTTTAAGCCAGGAGTTTTAACATGCATTAGATATTACAGAAATTGATGCGACAGGCGGTGTCTCGGACCGCCTCTCCTGAACTGGGCTCATCACGGTTGATCGATAACGCGATGATTGCCCTGCAGGAGTTATAAATAACTCTTCCGGGGACGGAGGTCCTTCAAATCGAATTAAATTTGGAAAGAGGGCATGATACAGCTTGTCAAGCTTTTAGGCTATTCATTATCCCAATTAGGTGTGTCGCTTTTAGGTGGATCAGTCACAGATATAAAGAGGGCGGGCAGGCGGTCAGATTTTAGGGAATTGGTTGTACGTTTTAAGTGTACATTCATTCCTTTTAAATGTTCACTCCTGCAGGTAGGTGGACAGGGCATGCATATTTTGGTCTGATCTTAGAAAATAGAGGACACATTTTTGTGTGCATTAAAATAATAAATACCCCTACGCATTTGAGTTCAATTATCATTAAAGGAATAGGGTCTACAGACCTCCTTCGTTGGACCTCAAAACTTTTCAGCCCGATCGGCCCAAATTTGGGAGGGTATGGGGGAAAGTACGTTTTTCAAAACTAGATTTTCGGGATTTTCTGGTAACTAGGCATATGGGGAATCACTTTCCGCTAAATGTTGGACACTAAATCCATTGAGATTGGCCCCGGGCCGATTGGCATCCACTGGAAGATAATATGGGCTCAAAACGGGTTTCCGAGTTCTTCCACTCCTGACGCTGATTCCTGGCAACTCAATGATTTTCAGTTCATTCTTCCCTCTCACAGCATTCATACGATGAAAGTGTGTTAGCGTGGAACAAGCGATTCATTGCCATCGAATCCAACACCTCTAACCCCCTCGATGCGGGATCCGAGTCTGCGGCCTAGGGCAAGCCTGAGACGGGCGTGCGGCCAAGGACGAGCCCCGCCCCTCATCCGCGTCCCACCTTCTTCTTTTTCGCCGTCACTCACCAATATTCTCTATCTGCTTTCATCTCAACATTATTTCACGCAGTATAATGACGAATTTCAGTATTGTATCGATAATTTTTGGCTTAGGTATCATCAGCCTATTCTACATAACATTGTCGATGATGTACGCCTGAATCTTCCAGGTTGTAGCATTTTAAAGGGCGCAAAATCGAAGGTCCAAAGTTGAACCAACTGCCAACCGTTGAAATTCACCTTCTGGGCATTAAGCTCATCAAATTCGTTGTCTCTAGTCAACATCAAAAGAGGAGGGGGCTCGGCTGGCATACCTTTGAAAAAAGATGATCGGAAAGAGGTCCCTGCCAAAATTTTCAGATTTTTAAAAAAATGCGTACTACCAAAATCAGCGTGGACGCTTTTCAGTTTTGGTTGGTTATTCCTTGAATAATCAACCTATGTTCTCAACTCCATACTCCAATGAACAAACAACCCCTGTGAAAGAATTTGCAGCGTTTTTCATCTAGATATTATTAAACGTATACTAAAAAAAATGTCAATACATCCAATCGGAGAGGTTGATTACATGCGTTATTATTCAAGAAATATAAAACCATAGCACTTAGCTTGAACAAGTTTTTTCTAGTTTTGAATGTGAAAATGCTAACTAAATGCCGATAAATAGTGAAACAGTACGTTTCGTCATTGATGATGTACGTATAACGTACCACTACTTGTACTATTTTCTTGTGCGGAAGGAAAATCGGATCTTGCACAGACGCAAGACTCTTGCGCGCATACTTGAGTCGTCAATATACGTATACCAACTATACTAGATTAAGCAGAACATTTACGAATTTACTAGAGCCCCTAGAGTTTAAGGGCAGAGTAGGAAAAAATGTCCTCCATCTTATACCCACAGATCTGTGAAAATTAGGTATGTAATGGCTTTTTGTCGTTATCGTACCTAATCATTGATAGCTCGTACGTTTAAAGAATAATGAAATCCAAGTAACACGTAACGTTTTTCTTTTAATTGCTTTTTGATTGCATTGGAGTGTTTATCATACCTACTTACTCATTCTGTCCCAATAAAAGACCTAGAAGCCTTCGGTACAAAAACCCTAACACTCGCTTCCACTACTGAACCGGTACCAGGAGAGTAGTAATTATGAAAGAACGGATACTGTGGATACGGTATGAAAAGAGAAATGCTACTAGAGCTTCGGCACCAAAATTTTCCTTCAATGATTCCGTTTCATGTAGATTTGCTGAGACAGCCGGAGAGAAACTTGTATCGTCAGCATTACAGGTAATTCAATACATGGTATTGACTTGACTTGAAGTTGCTCCATAAACCCTCTCATATTGTTTAGGGTAGAATAATCTATTTGGCTTCATCAGGGTTCACGAATCCGTGCTCTATCTCCACGTAAGAAGAAGTGGTTGATGATATCGAGAGAGTTTTAGTTTTAAGCGCTAAACCCAGTTCTGCATGAAGCGTATTGATCCCTTGAGAGTGAGCAATCAACAAACTCACGAACACGCATGAGAGTTTCAAGCGTAATAATTATGTTTACATTCAAGATTTGTCGCTATTATAATAGGCATTTACACCAATACTGTAAAAATCTAGGGGCAGCTCTCCTGGTTAACACAGAATATGTGAAATACTCTAGACGAAGTTTATTTATTTTATTTTTATTAAGTATTATTTTTATTTTCTTCATACTGGTCATTGTGATTCTCCTCCCCCCCAACTCAAGCGTAGCTAATAGGGCTGATAGTAGCATATATTTGTATGTATTTTATAATCCATCTTTTTCAATAAATCGCAATTTAAAAAAAAACTCGCCTGCCAGAAGAGCTTATTAAGAGCACATATTTATTAATGCATTGATCCCAGATTGGACAGACAGATATAATCGTTATTAAGAGGAGCTTCATTAGTCATTCATTGATTGGAGTCTTGAAAAAATTCACCACAGACAACTTGGCCAGGTCAGGTCTATGATTTTTCTTGTCTGAGAAGATGACTCATAAACCACACAGGGATATAACTGGGGGCCATGGGTAGAAAATACCCTCCCCTCCTAATAATTTCTGTATCGATTTACTTCTTTAAAGACCTTATTTGATGAGATTGACATACAATGTACTAAGACACTTGCTATAAATTTTTACAAAATACAATACAAAAAATAAGGACGTCGAACGAATTCCTTGGTTAGGTAACTGTGGCGTAAGGTTGAAAGTTTAGCCCCAGCCACCACTTTCCCCCAAAATGTGGCTCCTCTGAGTTTGTCCATCAGTAACTATTCGGCTCGGATGGATTTTCGCTGTAGATGAATCAATTTCCGAATCATACATTGACTGCCTTAACATGAGATCCTTCCATATAACCTTCACCAGTAACGTATTTGTGGACTGTGAAGCTCACTCATTCATCGCTGTAGGTTTGGAACAGACTTTTGGGCAATTGTTGATTGAAGCCAAGGTATTGAACCAAGCGTCAGTCCAAAGCTAACCAAAAAAACGTATATTATAGTTTTAAATAAGGGAAGAACCCACACGTATCGCTGATGAAACCTCGCAGAGCTGTTGGAAGGGAATCCAATTGAAGACTGGGGAAAGTTACGTAAATTGTGTAAAACCTGGTACAGCGTTATCGGAACAAACATCATCTAATAAAAGTGAGCTCGTTTAAAAAAAAAAAAAAAAAATAGGGGGTGGTTATGAGTTTTGGGTGAATTTGATGACATTCGAGCGGAGAACGAGTGCAGTAGGCCATTCTTCAGGTTGAAGGGATTCACTCATGCAGAGAGATTACTGCTGTTCGAGCTGATACGAACAATAAGAAATTTTGGTCGTATCAAACCTGACTTCTTCTAAAGGCTGTGAACAACATTCGATTCCGATAGAAAAGTTGCGCGCGCACGGCTTACCATTGACTTTTCCCATCCCATTGATATGACGAATAACCACATTGAGCTTGTCATGAGATATCGTAGATTTTTCATGGGGGAAAATCCAGAAGACGATGGACTGATTTACTTTGATGAACCAAGAACTAGGAAAACTGGGTAATGCTGATTAGCAACCGACCCCGAAAGCAATGGAGGTCAGAATGGTGGAAAAGGTCGATAAACCAGGCGGTTTTTGACAATGTGAATTCACCAGGGAACAGAGATATCCGCAAACACCAATCAAATAGTAATCTACCAAAGACATTTAAGGCGTCTGAACAATCAAATACCTATTCATTTGGTCGTTATTTACAGATGAAGGACACTAACTGTATCCCTCAGTTGCGGGGCCAGCAATAATCCTCTCAGCAGGGGAACTTTGCTTCAGAATTCCATCAGGTTATTTCCGAGTTGAATAAAGAGATTTTTATATAAAATGAACATACCCCGGTGACCGAGTGGGAGTGGCAGAGAATTATAACTTTGAAGTCCCTTTCAGATAGTGGACAACGGTCCCACGGTTCCATTTGGAAACCGAATGAGGGAGGATTTTCATCGGCCACACGTTATCTAACTCGTCACTTTTGGCGAACAAAACAGCAAAATACAACAGCAATGCATGATTTGAAATATGTACGTGCATAATCACCTGTTCGTCAGTCTTTTCTCTGAATCAGCAACGACACGAATACATCTCACAGGGTCAGATCAAGTCTCGGGATGACTGCTTCAAACTCAAGTACTTTCTGTCCAATATGGCTCCAGAGCGGTCGATAGGTGCTGGTCCTCTCCCCCAACGTTTGCGCAGGTTTCTACCCCCGAACGGCAAGAGATCCAATGAGTCGATCTTCAGTTACCTTTTTACCAACACCAAAGAACGATTGCCCAGTCACTACCCGAACTGAAATTATTTATTTTTATAGATCAATGTTTGGATCAACCAAGAAACTTGAATGTAACTAGCTCGCTTTAGATTGAATAAAATGGAGTCCTCGTCTATCTGATTACGTGGATTATGAACAATTATGAAAATTAACGACATTAGATTTTAGTACCTGAGGAACCGCCAGTACATAACACTATCAGGGTAGTCTATCGAAACAGCAGCCCCTCATGATAATCAAAGACAAAACTAATGAGGTAAAGGGAGCGTTTGAGTAAGATTTCAGTTTCTCTAGCCAGCTTTAAGATTATTTTTCTTAATTTGAATATTGAATTTCTACACTGCCGACAGTGGAAGAAAAACGCAGGAAACTATTTCGCAATTTTTTTCATTATCCTAAGTAATATAGGTAGTCCTCGTTTGTGTGAAGAAGTGCAATTTTCCAAATTTTTCAAAAAATGGATTTTCAGGCGTGTGGGGTATCATTATTAATCAAAATTTGGATGCTAAATCCAATAAGATGTGTCCCGAAAAAATTGGCGCCCACCGGAAGAGGTTATGGGTCAAAATGTGTATCTATCTACCCATTTCGAATGTGTTTTCGAGATTTCTGGTACCTAGGCGTGTGGGATCGTACTTTGAAACGCTAAAGATGAATGGGCCTTGAGAGGGCTAAAAATGTTCTAAAAATTAGGGTATCTGTTTTCAATAAGAATAATAATATAACAAATTATGATCTTTTCAATATCAAAATATAGGGGTATTTATTATTATTATTTTTATATTATTTTATTTATTTTTTTTTTAATAACATATGGCAGAGATTAGGCTAGCTTCCTCCAAGTGTTTTAATAATCACCTCCTCACCTAGTTCAAAATATTTTACTTCTGAGGGTGCCAGGTGTTTCTCCAAGGTAGTGATTACTTCACAAATTAGTGGGCAAAAGAAGAATCTCTCGTTTCCTCGAATTCTTTGAATTTCTTCGATTACCAAACTTCTGAAGGTGTTTCTAGACCAGGAACGACACAGGATAATAATATTTGCCTGGCTCGTTTCCGCTGTGTTGAGCAGGAAACTCATTCTAGCGAGTGGTTAGATAGGTCGATCTGCGAGAGAGAAGTTCTCACTAAGCCCGACAGATAGCCGAATCGATACAACCTGTGCTCTGTACTGGAGGATTCGAGAGTCGGGTTCGTTGGAGAGGGCATGGTTGAGGTTTCAATCATTTTTTCCTCTCTCTATATCTCCATTCGAATTGTTAGAAGTAAAATAATGACACAGACATAGGAAACAGAGTTAACAGCGTCAAATTCGTATTTTACATCCATCAAACCCGCCTCTCAATATTGTTCAACTAGCCAAGTAGACAGCAGCCTTCAAATCAGCTCAATATTTCGCATAAATCGACCATTCAATCTAGAAAAATGTATAGTACTATATTTGACTGAAAATCGAAAAAAATGAGCTGTAAAATTTTTTATTGAGAATTTGTCATCTGAGGTTTCTCAGCCTAAGCGTGAAGTGGCATTCATGGAGCGATACGTGGAAGATGTTTCGTACATTTTATTAATTTATTACTTAGATTAGTTTATTAACAGAGACCTTACGAGTTCCTACGACGTTAGCGATGCTGAACAAGCGAAACACGGTGGCTCTGAGCGGGGTCTTCTGTCTTCATACTAGGCCTCATGTATTCGGTCGCGCGAGGCCTTGTAAGGAGTCGTTGGATTGCATCAAAGTTAATTATTCAACTTCATCTTTAAATGTATCTTAGTTTGTCTTGTGATGCCTATTATAACATTCATCTATCGTACAATGAGGATTTGATTCGAAATTCGAGAGCATTTCGTGACCCTACATCGTAGCAGTACAACCAGAGACAGAAGAAGGCTTTGATCTTTCATGTGCTAAATGTATCTTTGCTCTTCTCTTGGATCACTAACCTTTTCTTCGTCACCTACTCATCGCGTGGAAGCTGTGCATCCAATTAGGCCAAGTGTTTCAAACGTGCTTCATATCACTGTTGTCAGCCTTGTGCTCTCAGGTATTCGACATCAAGAACCGCTAGTTGAGGCCCTTGTGTAATTTGAATATGAGAGATGGCTCCTGTTTCTAGAACCTTTAGACATCAAACGGAAGACAATGCTTGTGTGTTGAACTTCGATCATCTAGGATAGAAATTAATACATCTTTATAGTCAGGCTGGTTTGAATTTACCTAACAGTAAGCTGGAAGCCTGATGAGGAGTTCAAACAACTTCAATTGCAACCTTGCAATTTTGTGCATATTACGGTAATCGGTCATCACCCGTTAGAATTTTCAGATTTTGTGAATGATATTCCATTCTAACCAGAACGTAAGAGCAGAAAATAATGACATAGAAGGGGATGTAGAGGGTGAACAATTTAGTCAACGATTACGAGCAAAAAATCAATTTCTGTTGCTGACACATGTTGTACATGAGGAACAACCGTTTCATAACTAACCTGAACAATCAAAAACTTTTCTTCTTTTTTATGTGAAGATTTAATATTCTCTGAAAAATCCTGAAAAGATCCTGAAAGAAGAAAAGGAGATGAGAGTGACGACAGCAAGGAACCTTATTTAACCCGGTATTAAGAGGGATGATTAGGGCCTACGAAATAGGAAAAATGATAGTTTGAAGCTACGAAGGAAGTCAATTGTTAAGAACAATTATTTTCCTGCTCTTGAAAAATATAAAATTTACCATTATTGATTTTTGGATAGGTACTACTGCATCCAAACATTGGGTCCATATTGTTGTAATAACTACATCAAATGAGTATCTCACCTTGTCACCATACCAAATGCTGTCTGATTTGTATCATTTTGTTGAGTGGCTCTCACCTACCGAATGTCTGGTCGCTAAAATAATATTGATGTCAATGATACACCAGATCTGAGAAACTTGTTAACGACGCAGTTGATCCTTATTCTTGTGGGATGAAAAACGATCTGATATTGGTCCACAGCAAAACCAGTTATCGTTACAACCTCAGAGTTATTTTTTTATCGCCATTATAACTTTCAACAAGCCGAGGGTCGAAAATTCGTTGATAATCATCAGCCTTCGTTAAGTGGTTAAATATGGCATGAGTCTATTACCCAAGTCTTAATCCCCTCCTTCTTTTCCCAACGACGTTCCGCCGCTTGCTTCTAATTTGAGACAGCAAACACCTCCTTCTTTGGGGTAGATGATTCACTCGAGCTAAGCCGTTATTATATTAAAAGTTGGGGGCAGAGCAAAGCAGTTACTGGAGATCGCAATTTTGAAATCGCTCTTCTTCTTAATAAGAGGAAAAAATTATGCCAGTGTTGATATACGTATTTTATATTAGCAGTTACGCTGGAAGATTGGTATTCCCAGACACTGCTCCTTACCTTTTTGTCTTCGATGGCACTAATCACATTACTTAGATTACTCAACTCAACTAAACTGAATCACGAATGAACGAGCGGTGCATGAAATGTGTGAAAATGGGCTCGAGTGATTCGGGGGAATCCGTCTTAATTAATTCAGCGTCAGGAAGTTGTGGATCACTGTACCCCTCACGCCTAAAGTTCCGCCCCTAACATTGAACACTCATTTTCAAAATATCCACTTGACCCATTTTCGTTGGGTGATGATTCAACTTTTTAGCGCTCAACTGAGAACTAAATATTGTCATTTGTAAATGCGCAAACCCTCACAAATCCGTCGTTCAAGAACATTTTTGAACATTTCCGCAATATGAGGCGATCAGGGGTCACAAGATGTCTATAACGGGAAGTGTGAAATTTCTAAAACATTCCCGAGGTTTTTTGTGGTTTGAAAGCTTAAAGAAATTTTTTCAACATAAGCCTATTTTTTAAAAAACGCAAAATTGTTTCAATTTTTTTTTTTTTAATTCAACCACACCATTTTTGTTTTTTGACGGGGCCAAAATTGTTCAGCAAACACCCACTACGTTCCTTCCAGTTCCCCTCCCCCAGCCTGAACGAAGCGTTATTGTGGCTTCTATAATGCGTCGGTTGACTGAAATGTCGGTGATTCCATCGAATTCTCACTCTCGATGCCTATGCTTTCTAGTGATCATTCCGGTCTCCGAGCTTCATGAGGTTTTAATGAAGTAAGTAAGCCGTTTCCCGGTCGAGGCAAAGCTGGCTTCGGTCCAAAACCCCTGCTCGCATGATTCACCCCATCTAGAAACTCGCCCTTGTTGCTCCGCAAAGCGAGAGACTGGCCTGGTTTTGTGCCGACGTGAAACATCTCACGCTCATAAGTTAGTGAACCAGTAGCCGGGTATTCATGTCAGACTTCTGCTGAGTCCTTACTAAAAATACACGCGTGGCACAACCGTTGAGAACATTGTAGAGCAAAAACAATCGGGCAGGCGTTTGCACAAAGTTGGCACCTAGTACGAAATAGGTTCCAACAAAAATCCCAACTGAACTTCTTCATTTTAGGAACATGCTTTTTAACCATTTCATACAAGCGTTACTCCAGCATAAGCTTTCAAAGAAAATATTCATAAGACCCATACCTTGTTGAATCAGTTTCCTTCCTTAAATCCTGTTTTGATGCATATATATTGCTTTCTCTAACAAGTCATTTCGGAAGCTTGCCTTAGTGGATCGCATTTTTCTGACCATCAATTCATCAATCCCTCGATATGAATTAAAATCATACCCTCTGTGAATCATTTTGAAGTTACCAGAAGTGTAGAGCTTTTAACGTCCCCTGCTCAAGCCACGCTTATAATACGTTTTCTGGATCGCGTGATTCTTTTATGAGAGAGGGAGGTAGACACATATCGTCCTTGATTGATACACCTACCGGGATGATACCGTATTCTTTTCATGATGAATGTGTGTTTTTCTCTTACTTGGTGAGATCCACGTACGTGTTATTGTCGTCATGTTTATGAAACACTACGGCACATGTAATGGTGATATCCACCCGGATTATATCCAAAATTTGCAATCCAATTTTCCTTGATGGAATTATAAGCCTGAGAAAATGGCATCTCGCTGGTTAGTTATCTTACTATCTTTGACCATCCGCATATAATTTTCAACAACCAAATTTCAACTGCTTCTCTCCCCTTTCCTCAAATTCTTAATAGCTCATCTTTCCGCTTAATCAAGTGCGCCCTCTCCTTCGCCCATTAAAACATTATTAGATTTTCTCCTCTTTTTTCGCCCTAGCGGTCCCTTAATGACAACCATATTGCTCGAAAACGAGCCGCGGTTGGCCCTCCAACAATTCTTCCGCGGCAAGTATAAATCATTCCCCATTATGCGCTAAAGAGGAGCCTGGAGTTGATAATTAGGATTAGTACGCTCAAATATTCACGTATTTGATGAGGCAATTGATTGTTCAAACATAATCTGACGAGACTTCGTATTTAAACTAATTCTCAACTACGCATAAATCGGAATAGTGTCTCTTGAACCCAATTCTTCCAACTTTTAAACCCTAGAAGGCCACCCACACGTCGTTTCGACGTATATTCGTTTTCAGTTGCTCATCTGGCCGCTAAGTGCGCAGCAGACACTTGAGACCCTATGAATGCCTCGTCCCTTTAGTTACGAACACACGTCAGTGGAAAACGGCGCCGTCGCTGCTTCCTGAGGTAAGTCTATTCCTTACTCTCGTAAACATAGTACGTCGAATCGACGTGTAGGTGGCTGTAGGGGCCAGTTATCTGTACGTCGGACCAACGTGTGAGTGGCTACAAGAGTATGATAAATGTACGTCGAAACGACGTATCAGTGGCTTCAAGTGCATAGGTTTATGTGTTTTTGAGACGCTAAATTTATCAGAAACTGTGATTATTTCATAGCTAAATATTTGTTTTTAGCCATACAATTACATTGTCCATTGTTCATTTAGTGTTGCTTCATTCCCCAGAAGATGGAGCGAAAACGAAGAAAGAGACTTACTGATGACGATACTCTATCGACCCACAAACTGGGAAAGCAGTCGACACTTTTGACCAAATTTGCACCAACAGAAAAACTCGTCATTGGCCCCTTTGCCTGTTTTATAATATGCTCAACATAGCGATTCACAATTCCTAAGTGATTTATTTAGACATCTTCCATAAACAAAAAAAGAAAGGGAAGCCACTTAGTGGGTTTGATTACGTATGTTGTGGCCTTGGCAAATGAGCTGACCAATGTGTGGATGAACATTTTGAACTGCAAATTCCCAGGACGCTCCGCATCTCCATCACCAAGTACTTGAATTTGATTGAACCAACGGAAGAACAACGTCAAACTGCTGCACTGCGTCATATAGATGGGGAAAGGCACTACTGTTCATTCTGTTCGTACAAAAAGAAAATAATGACTAAATCTTACTGTTTCGCATGCAAAAAGTATGAGTGTGGTGAACACTACTCCAAAATTTGTGTCGACTTTGCCAGTAAGTCAAAAAAATGTGTGATAATATGTAAGAGATTCGCAAAATTTGAATTATTCTCGATTTTGTCAGTTCCTTTCTGTGTCTTTGATTTTCTAAATTTGAATTCGAAATTTTATTTGCTCAGTTCAAGGAGCACTTTTGAGACTGAGGTATAACTGGTTCATAGTCGTTTTGAGAAGAATATGCAGTAAACCTACTGTTATTTACCCTCGTCTTAAAGGTATGTAATGTAAAATGCGTTCGAGTCATTATAATATTGTTTACTAACTGGGTCAAAATGTTCACCACTCAATTTATGAATAAAGTCTGTACTTATTTCATTCGTAATAATGTCATATACTCCCCACTTGCGCTTTCAGCAGGCATTTTTCGGGTATGTACGTCAAATCGACGTGTGGGTGGCGTCTAGTAGTGGGAATTTCAGGGTGGCCTTCTAGGGTTAATGGTCTTACCAATAGTAATTCTGTTTCCTCGAACTGTCAAAAAATGAATTTCCATCATCAAGGCTTCCAATGATTACTAAGGATTGAGTGATTCGATAATTTTCCTCTGCAGTTCCTTGTCTGTTCAATATTAGTTGCACATGTCAACGACAAATTATTACTAGATTTGCCATTTTTTCAGTATTTTTCAAAATCATCGCTATGAAGGTAGGTACACTTGCTCAATGTAACAAGGTTCTGATGGTCTATCTCTGAGTAATCTTTTGGAGACGTGGGTAAAGAATTATATTTTCCGAAAGTAGTGAAAAGAGCATTGATTAGTTGGGCTCCGATCAATTCGGCTGGTTGAGCCAGTTGTGGTCGACACCAATCGCCGACGCAATCTCTGTACTACGCCTTTTAACAATCTTTGTGATAAGTAAGTCTACGAAGATGTGAAAATATGATACTACATCTTTCATTATCCGAGAAAACGACCAATGAAGTCATCATCATCACAGTTTTTCCAACACAACGGGAATTGTTTACGTCAGCAGGGTGTACCCATAAGTCTGAAAAGAAAATGTCCATTACTATGCAAGGGGAATGCTAAAGCAGCGGGATGGGGAGGGGTTCAGGTACAACAGAAATAGTGTGGTTTATTGATATTTAAAAAAAGCAAGCCGCTGAACGGGGACGTCATAAACCGTGTGAAAAAAATGACATTTTGGCTACATCTGAAACAAATAACGCAAAAAACGACAACAGCAGTCCTTGCCTTCCAGGACGCTGCACTCTAGCAGACAACTGTGGACAACTGACTGTTTTCTTCCCTTGGTTTTGTTATTGTTGTAAACCAATAATGATAATGAAGATAGGTCACTCCAGTTAGAATACAGACCAAAGCCCAGCTGCGGACCTTTTGAAACCAAGGATAGTGATAACTCAAAAATCAAGGTGAACCTCACTTGGGTTGTCTCAACAGGGGCGGGAAGCAAAACGCTGAACGCTGACGTCGGAATTTTCTTGAATTTTTAAAAACGAAACTGTGATTACATCCCCATTACGCTGAGTTTACTGTTGTTCATGTAAACTGTCAAATCGATTACCTAGCGTGAGACCGAGGACTTCCCCAAGACTTCTGGGACTGTAGTTCGTAGATTGTGGCTCTGAGACGGCACCAACTCGTAACATTAAGGATACCACGACTTTGAGGTGAGATTGAAAGCTTGGCAAGCCGAAAAAGACTTCTTCCCACCGAGGAAAAAACCCCACTATCAAGTAAGAAACCTACGTGTCTTCTCGGGAAATCGGAGCACGTATGCGTTTACGTATAGTCTATCAGCGTTACCACCCTGTATACGAGAGGTTCGTGAGAGAATTTTTATCGTTCATTTTCAGTAAACTACTCCACTAAAGGTGATAAAGATTTCTTGTACGACTCTCCCATAACGTAATCACTCTTTACCTCTCCACAAAATACTTATGAGGAATTCTGTAATACCTACGTACCTACGACCGAAGATTCGACGTAGAAATAAAATCTACGCTAGTTCTTGCTCTGTGGGAAAATGCCTTATTGCCAATAAAAATCAAATCTGCGAAGATGAAAGTAAGTAAAGTTGGAACATTGTAGAACGTTGAGATCGCCAGTTGAGGGCACCACCCATGTATTTCACATTGCCTTCCAGTTCAAAATACTTACCCACAAAAAAAAAAAAAAAAAAAAAAAAAAAAAAAAAAAAAAAAAAAACTGACGTTAACATTCTCCTTTATATATTTCTTGTTTAGATGATAGAAAAATCTATTCTTTTATCGTAACTATTTTATTTCTTGAACAGAGAGTGAATAGTACGAAATATGTTGCGTTTTGTCGAGATGAACATGATAGTATTTTAAAAGTTTTACTAATACGAACACATCACTATAAGGTACCTATATCCGATTCAATGTTCGTGAACAATCTTCACTCGTTGAAACGCCAATGATTTAGGGGATTCTTATTTACATAATTTGATACTGTATTTACACACTTAATCTTAGGTCCTGTACAAATCGTTGTAAATAGAACTGCTTGTATAGCGATTCCGGTACATGGGATCAGTTGGTGATTCGGGTTTCGGGAGTTCAAGGAACCCTTCGCAAGTTTCTTTCATTCGGTTCAGTTGATCTTGCAAAGAGCGATATTCTTCCAAGAACCTTTCTAGTTGAGCAGCATGATAATCGTAAACCGCGCTCCCCAATAGGTTGAGTATCGGAGTTTCGGATTGGCCCTGGAACACGAAATCAGGCTTCATACAGAAAAAGCCATTTGTTGTTGTGTCAGAAATTATAACAACTAGGCTCAAACATCTGGTTCGTTGTACGATGAACTAAGAACAATATTAATTTATTTCTCACTCACAGAGAGACGTGCTCCGTCGCTGGGTCGATGTCGTACTGGCGATGTTGGTAAACTGGGATGGTGCCATTGTTTATTTTTCACATGGTAACTACCGATTTCCTGATCTAGATTCAGGGAGCTGGCTGACCGGTCTCCCGCCCTTGCCAGCCTGAAACATAACGTTGCTTTCATGTATTTTTTTAGATAGTGCGGACTTTTACAAAATACTATAAATCTCCTCTCTAACCTTACGGGAGAAAAAATGTTTCATCAATGATTACTCCAAAGGCACTTGCATGCAGTTATTCGACCAGCCCCTCGTTACAAGTAACAAATCACGTGAAATGCAGTTGTGATGAGAATAGCCTCCCAAAATTAACATTTCATGTCCTCAAAACGGCGTTTTCACAATCCTCGGACCTTGCACCCAATGCTGTTTACATAGAGCCTATGGCTAAAATTTATTAGAACGTAAAACCCCTACTCCCTACTTATCCCTACTTACGCATTAGCCTCGATCATACACTGGACTGTTTTTGGTTGGTTATTCCTTGAATGAATAACCAATCTATCTTTTCATAGAAAATGTCAATCTCTCCGAATCGGCCCAAAATCGTTTCCGGCTCTGGTTGGTCCTCGAAACTTATCAGCCCAACCGGACCAAATTTGGGAAGGCTAGGGGTCAACATGTGTTTCGAAAAATGGATTTTTGAGATTTTACGCGATCTAGGCGTGTGGGGGTATCCTTTCCCACTAAATTTTGGATGCTGAATCCAATGAGACGGGTCCCGGAACTATTGGCACCCAGCAGAAGAGGTTATGGGTCAAAATGGGTATCTACCTACCCATTTTGAATGTGCGTCTTCGAGATTTCTGGTACTTAGGCGTGTGGCGTATCATTTCCACTAAATTATGGACCCTGAATCAATCGGAATGGGTCTTCATGCTCCTGATCCGAGGAATAACCAACCCCTGTGTAAGAATTTGCAGCGTTTTCTATTTGGATCTCAAGAAGAAAGAAAATTGAAACCTTGTTCACGTCATGGAGGGAACATTCGGCTCAACTCAGATCGGATTCAGCTGTATCAATTACCCGCAGGGTTTTATGCATTGATATGATCTATACTTGGCATATTGACAATATCATCTGAAAGACTACGAAAGTTATTTCAGTAATCATGAACCAATAACTTCAAACGATATGGAACAAGGAATGAACATCCAAAGTACACGTGGAACCGAAATCTAGCGAATCCAGACCTTTTGGGATCATTGAGTACAATACTAATGCAATCAATTAACATTTTTAATAGGAAAAAATTCCCGTGGCCACCATGCATGCCTTCAGTTACCGAATGTGTTAATTAATATCGCGTCAAAAGTCATACCCCAACATACCCATAAACGCAACATAGGAACGTAGCGCTTTTTGGCAAGTTAGTCAATGGCTAAAAAGTGTATTCTACGCTAATAATAGTTAGATTATGGCTCAACCGGAGGCGCTTGGTGGTAAAAAAAATCTTTGTATCTGTTACTATTGAGTTATGGGCAAAGTTATCAGCGCATAATATGATTACAAACACTAAAATGAGAGACAACAGACAGTAGTTATCGAATAGTATAATATATAATGGTATTCGAATATACTTCGAATTGCAATTTCAAGCAACTCAAGGTTTAACGACCTAATTTGATGGAAAATTGTTATTACCGGTGCTGATTTCCAAAATCTATAAATACCTACACCTTCACCTGAAATACAGCCTAGCAGAAAAGCCAGGCTAGATGCGTCTGAGTTGGCAACTTGCTGCTTCACGACTACAATGACGAATATATGTAAGAGACAGATTTAAACAACACTTTTTACGTCTCGTAAGTCTACGTGATTTCAAGAGAAAATATATTCAGTCTCTTGCCAACGCTCTAAAACAACAATGCGCCCAACAAACGTTGGAGTCCCGGAATGTCGGAGTGGCCGGTGGTTGAGAGAGCTGGACAATTTAATTTAGTCAACCCAACCAACTGTGCTTTAAAGGAATATATGAAGGACAATCGTCATTTGGAAGAAGGATTTTCCCTCTCCATTAAAATTCCGACTTGAGTGCCGGACAAACGCGGTCCAACCACATTCCTCATGGATATCACCGAGGAAGTATTGAGTTACAACACCTGAATTCTACCCGACGATGATTATGCCAGTTTTCTCGAAATGGAAGTAAAAATTTTATATTAAAAAAAAAACCATCAATCTAATTTTAGTGATAGCCTCCTCAATCGTCACATAACGTCGTGTGGCCAATGTCGGTCATACATACCATCACCAACCTAAGTGTCCCTTTTCGATCCTTCTGTTACATGGAATTAAGAGCTTAGTTGGCTTAACAAGTAAGGCAATTATGGCAATGATGTCTTCACGCTGAATTTACCCCCATTACCAAATCTGTAAGGTAAGGCGAATGCTTCCATGATGAGATTCTAGGTTTTGTTGCAAATGAGCTGTAGAATCGACCTCTTGAGTTTGTCATCAATCACGCCATTCCGTGATGTTTTCAGGTAGTTCAGACCACGGAATTATAGGTTTTAGGTTTTCCTTTCGAGTACATAGTCGGGTAAGAACTAATCCTCTAGCTTAAAATGGAACAAGAGTAGAGAGGAAAACTCTCATTTCGAAGTTGGGATGTTGTTGCAATAACTTCAAACCTTACCTCTACAGAGAGTTCCACTGTAATGAGAGGCTAATTGGCGAACCAGATAAATGCATAATTTGTTTCTATGTTCTGGCGATATGAAACATTCAACGCGGCTCACCTGTAGTATGAAGAGGACCTTGACTCTGCAGAAAACCTCCTATTCGAACACATACTGTCATCGGCACTGCTACCGCATCTGCTTCCCGCTAGCAATGGTGACTGGCTGCTTGACACTCGGGGATACCAATTTTTGTTCGACCTAGAACATTTTTGTAGATATGTTTTGATTAGTTCAGTAATGGTAATCTACGTAAATATGTAGGTAAGGCGGTATTATTTTAGTACAAGTCATTCGATACATTTTATCATTTTACAACCGGGGCATTATGTATTTGGTACACCGTGGACCGTAGACCGGCTTAAAAAAAAATTATTATACATTATTCACATAATATATAATGGTAATAACATAACCGGTGAACAACAAAACGAAAAACGCTGCAAATTCTTTCACACGGGTTGGTGATTCCTCAGACCAGGCGCACGGAGACTCATTTCTTCAACTAATGTTGAACGCCCAGAAAAAAATTTTGGGCCGAATCGGAGTTGACCTTTTGCATGATAACATAGGATTATTCAAGGAATAACCAACCATAAACAACAAATTAATGAAAAAATACCAAACTTTATATATATATATTTTTTTTTTTTTAAGGTTGGCATTGCAATTCACAGTTATGGTTTCGAACTACAGATAACACAAATGAATGAGCAGACGCTATCGTGTTCATCTCCGACGAGGCCCATTTCCATCTGTTGTAGGAATGTAGGCGATGTTGGCTCTTGTGTTCTTGAAGGCTTCTAGATTCCTGGGCCGATTGTAGTAAGCCTTGGATTTGAGGAAGACCCACACGAAAAAATACCAGGGGGGCTCAATCTGGAACCCACGCTGGCCAGTTCAAATAACTCTCAGGGAAATGAGGCGCCCGGAGAACCTTTTTCTCAAAAACTCCATCACTCTTCCTGCTTTGTAGACGGTGGCCCTGTACTCCTGAAACCACACGTCGTCCAATTCTCTTTCAAACCATTCAGGAAATGGTGTAAATTATAGTCAAATAACGCGCCGAGTTGACGGAAACTGCACTGTCATTTTCCTCAAAATAAAAGGTCCAATTATCCCATTTCTCGAAGTTGCACACCATACCCTCTCTGATAGTGGACTAAGAAATGGCGTACGTCTATGAACCCGCAAAATTCTAGTACGGTCACATTTACGTATAAAAGAAATTATCAAGTTGAACCCATAACCATACACAGCATTGTACCTAGCAGAGTACCTCAAAGCGAAGCAGTCAAATACCTAGGGATCAAGACCGACAAAAAACTAACGTATAGGGAACACATTTGGGAATTGGTTAAGTTGAAAAAAATAAAACCATCGGAAATTTTTTTTATATTTTTTTACAATTTTGTAATCTATTTGTCATTTGCGCTCTACCCAGTAGGCACTCCGACCAAAGAACAAATCTCATCCCCAATACAAATGTGATTCAATAAAAATGAAATGTCAAGATCGTTAGAATGTTCTTTCAATTGACTTCGGCAACCCATGAGTTTACAATGTTCGCCCATAAAATTCATACATCCTGTTCTTCTTCAAGTGCAACTTCACAACATCGGTAATCGACTCCTCCAGGAACTTCCTCCGTCCGAAGTAAGGCATTGAAAAGCCACACTCATGTTACTACCTACCTATTCACGCAGGCAAAAAATAAACATAATCCTGAAAGTTTTTCAGTTTGCCTACTCCCTCATTTACTAATTCTGGGCTCCTACTCGTTACGCATGAGAGATTCGCCTTCTTCCTGATTACAAAGCCAGCACATTTTGCTGGTTAATTCTCCACAATAAGTAAATATTCATCGTTGGAATGAATCAGTCAACGTTGTAGGTATACACATGAACCCTGAAGAAATATCTCATAATACCCTATTACCCCTAAATTAAAAAAAAAACCGTATCCTTGAATCAACAGTTACCACACCTACACTTAGTCAGCAACAGCACCGATGACGGTACCAACATCCGGTAATTACTCCCTCCATCAAGCCCATCATATGAAAGTTTTCTTGGCAGTTCCCCAAAAGTTAGTCCATTAGCTCTTAAAGAGGAGGGGAGCAGATGTGTCCACGCTTTCATGCAGAGGCGACTTGAAGAGAGCTTTAGAAAAGCTCTCTCTAACGAGGACATATTGATGCATGAAATGAAGAATCTGATAGAAGACCTTGATTGTAAATCAAAATTAATTTATTTCCTTTGTCTACGTCGAGTGGCCTATTTTAGATTAGACTAAACTTAAAATTCAAATTCATATTGTTACAATTCTATGAACCTCTGAACCTCTCTACATCGCCGCTGTGATGTAAAAAGAAATACGCAAAATGCAGGTAAAGAAATGTTGTGTACGTACCCATGGTGTTGTATTTGAATGAAGTAAGTTAAAACCACCGAAACTTAACTAAGAGAGGAAACAAGCAGACTTTTTTGATAAACTGGACGCATAACCCTTAAAAGTTGTGTTAGTTTTATTACATGATATGGTCGTTCCGACAGCACTCTCTTATTAGTTACATCGACATAATGTAGTGTGTATATGCACAAAGGGAACTTGTGTGCGGGTCGGTAAAATAACCGAATGGCGAATAAATAGTCTGCATTCGGAACAAATAATACAAGCTCCATATTGCCGGTCGTAGAAGGGACCTATTCAGCAGTTATACTCAACATACCTAAAAAGCTCACCGCAGCTCGTTACCTCTATTGCGTGCTAACACGTTTTTCTTAGATGGTCGATTTCCTCGCTGAGTTCTAGTGAAACGTTGAACAGCAACAAGAAAATGACGGTAACAACTTACTGTTTCCTAAATAAATGCAAATACAAGGGAAATGTGGCACGCGAGAGTTTTTTGTTATATTCATTCTTCCATTCACGCACGATACAAATACATCAGGGTATAGGTATTTCTGCCTCTAGTCATAGGCAAGTAACACACTGACCTCGAGAAGCAAACGCTCTCAGCTCATGTGATCAATACTGAGTGAGGTGGATCGACGAGCTTCAGGTGTATTTGCATGAATCGGTATGACAATTTGTGGTTACATTATAGGAAAGAGGGTATCACAAGCTGGTTATCCTTAGTAACGGCGAACTGCGAACAACTGCGGCGACACGGTCTTCACGGGTCATCAAGAAGCCCATACAATGAAGAATCAACGATCACTGCCTGTTACAGATCACTCAGCCTGTAGCCCTAGGAGGTCATTGATCCAACCAGGAACTCTCCAAGACATTCGCTCAACCTTCATTATCACTTCCATTACAACAATAATAAAATCTCCACAGAACATCTCATATATAATTATAGCAATAGCTCCAATGTCCATTCACATTGACATTTCTATACTCATTGGAAAATTACCTAGGCCAGTTTTAAACGAGTTCTATCTGTACGTTCTGATAGATGAAATTATTAAGGTACTAATTAAATGCATTTGTGTTAGAGATTTGAAAAATAATGATGAGGAAAAGCTCGAGGAAAAAGTGTCACCACCAATTACGGCGGAGGGCGAAGTGAACCAACACGTTCTTACGAAGAAATTCTTATAGGAGGAACCCCCCACGCGCTGTAGATCGGTGCTGACATGAGGTTGTTACTGCACGAAAGGGATAAGAAAATATAATGTATGAATGGCATCCACATGGATGCGCATTTAAAAATGTATAAAATGTACTGTAATGAGATGAAACGGAAATTGAGAAATGCTGAACATCAGAGTGAAAAATTATTCCACGTTACACGTTCCGTTTTCCACGAGTTCGCCACCCAGAGGACGGAGATTGGGACCAAAAATATTTGTCGTGTGTATGAATCGCTAACGATTTTGCAATAAATGCCTGATGGGTCAATTTTTCTCGTTAGAGATCGTTTAGATCAGTTATCAATCAAACATATTCTATTACATTGCCCATTACATGCATTATGTATTTTAAGGTATAAGGGGTTAGTTCACTTAGTATTAGCTAATGTTTTCAAATATGTCTAGTTATTTCTCAGTGATTTTTTTGTGCCGCTTGACTCATTTCGAAGCAGACCAAACTTCGTGCCCGCATCCATGATGTCGCCCTCACCCCTGCTCATAACAGTTGCTGGCGGATCTACCTCTCGTGCACAAAAAACTTGTTTTCAGAAATTTCTCTGTTTTAAAGGAAAGTTTTAGTTGCGGGTACGTTTCACTTTAGAGAAAACTCGTATTGATTAAACACGAAAACATCCCATTATAATAATATGAGTTAATATTATTAACTCAACCATTATTGGAATTTTCATCTACTTAGCAGGGTATATCAATCGAAGGTGACTGAAGCAACTCTCCTCGGTCAATAGGAGGTGTAGGATTTATTACCTCGGTAACGTGGCAGAGGAGTAATGTGCTGTGGCTGCCGGCGGTGCGGTGACCAGATCGGGGTAGTTCCTCTCCCGGTCCTCATAGGTGGTGGCCGTCGTGTACAGACTACCCGTTGGAAGCACTTCCTTCCTCAGGATGTGCTGCTGAACACCAGTGGGGATTTCTGGGTAGAGCTCTTTTGATGTAGTTTCTCTGTGAAAATTATCAGAAGTCACAATGAGGCATTCAAATTCAATGTGGACTTTCTTCCAAGCAACGGTGAGAAGGACTTTCACTCCGATGCCACAAAATATGAATGAAAAAAAAGATAGACAACCTTTGTTTTGTTGAGCTAATTAAGAAATGAAAATGAATAAATTACAAAAAAGTGTATGCGGCTGCATTGTAAGTAGTGCGTCGCCTATGGAATGAGGAATGTTGTTAATCAATTTGCAGAAAATCAGTTGAACTAAAAAAGTGTCGAAGAGGCTAAGGAGGGGTTGTCATCAATTTAAGCCCCTTTGTAATCGAATTCCACGCAATGAGGGGCACTCAAGCGGCTCCGTCGACAATAAATTAAGTGTATTGAAAAAGAAAGACGCCGCTCGAAAGACTAAATGAAAGAGATGAAGAATAGCGATGAGAATAATTTCCAATTACGAGAAGAGTTTTTAAAAGGCACGGGTTGGTTTTGTTTTGACACTCACCCGTTCCTCCGCCCACTTAAATGCCACTTCTGTTGAATTGAAACTTTCCACAATTCCGTCGCCTACGAGAGGGGATATAATAGGGTCCAAGTTCGCATCAAATTATGTCACAGCCCAGCCCATGGACTATTTTCTGTTTAAATACACTTTCTTATTGGAGAGCAAGAGAGCTCGGGCGGACACCAAGATTATAACGACCCTCACACGCAGGTTTTCCAATATATTTGTGGGCTGAATAGAAGAAGTAAGTTATAGATCTTAGCTATTACTGCTACACTGTAATTTCCTCATACCAAGAATATTGTAAGACCCTCCGACAAGCTATGGTAGGTTCCGGACGATAAGAAACGGAAACAATCCCTTAGGGCTCGAGTTTGACTAAAATGAAATACTAAAACTTCCTTCAACCCCTTTCACTTCCCCATCTACGTCAAATTGACTCAATCTCAAACGATGGTTAGGGGCGAATCAAAATTGTGGATAGCGTAGGTTTGATTCTGGTCCGTTCTTCAAAGGAAGTTTCTTGATAAATCGAAAAACCTCCGCAATGAATCCTTTTTGGTTGGTTATTCCTCGAATAATCAACCTATGTTTTCATGATAATGGTCAACCTCTCCAATTCGGCTCAAAATTTTTTTCTGGACGTTTCATGATGTCCTGATCAAAAAAGGTCAATGTCCGTCCGCCGTCCGCCGTCCGCCGTACGCCGTCCATTGTCCACGCCGTTTTTGGTAGTAGAAAATGTTCTAAAAATCTGAAATTTGGGTCAGGGGTCTGTTCCCAGCCGAGATGGGTCCTCGAAACTTTTCAGCCCGATCGGACCAAATTTGGAGGGGGTAGGGGTCAAAATGTGTTTTTTGAAAAATGGATTTTCGAGATTTTGGGTGATTTAGGCGAGTGGGGTGTCATTTTCCACTAAATTTTGGACGCTGAATCCAATAAAATGGGTCCCAGAACAATTGGCACCCACTGGAAGAAGTAATGGGTCAAATTGGGTATTTATTACCCAATTTGATTATGTGTTTTCGGGATTTCTGCTACCTAGGCGTGTGGGGTATCATTTTCCACTAAATTTTGGACGCTGAATTCAATGATGTGTGTCCCAGAACGATTGGCACCCACCGGAAGAAGTTATGGGTCAAAATGGGTATGCATCCACCCATTTTGTATGTGTCAGGATTTCTGGTGCCTAGGCGTGTGGGGTATCATATTCCACTAAATTTTGGACCCTGAATCGATTGGAATGGGTCTGGGACCCGCGACACCCACTGTTTCCCCCATTCGAGGAATAACCAACCCGTGTGTAAGAATTTGCAGATTTTTTTCTCTTCATTCCGCACACCCTGATCAAACTGTACACTTTTCTCATAGTACGACCCCCCTTCTTAACTCACCCCAAACAACCAATCAACTTATTTAAACCATTGTAACCCGCCCATATCGAATTGTTATACAGTTATATAAATATACTTTGTTAGATCAATATTATTTTGCTTCATTTCGATATAAATAGTATTTAATAGTAACTAAGCAGAAAAATACCTGACGTATGGGAGAAGTGCGATCCTCCCTTGCTCTGATGGATTGCTGGTTGGAGTCCCTGCATCTTCATCTCCTTCAGCCTCTTCCCCGCTGGGGACACCTCTGTACTCTCTCATCTTCGGGTGCACTTTATTGGTTGTGGTAATTTCGCTGTATCTCGCACTGCATTTCTTGTCCATCTCAATCTTCTCGTAATTGTCTACTTGAGCGGATCGATTTTCCTTCCTAGGTTGTCCCAAAAAGCAAATAAGTAGGCAAGATGCTACAAGAAACAGTAACGCCACTATCGCTCCGGAGAACAAAATTTTGCTGTTTAATTTAGATTCGGGGTTTTGCCGATTTACCGTAAGCGTTACGTTACCTTCCACTTTTCCTGCTTTATTCGATGCGACACAAAAATATAAACCAGTATCACTTGGCTCCACAGAATAAATGGTCAGGAATGTTTTGTTATCCAGGTGATTGAGCACGTAAGTCTTTTTGTGAGCTGGGATGGAACCCCCTGATGCGTTGTTGATTTGCCGGTTTTTCCACATCCATTTGACGTTAGGTTTTGGTGATCCAAAAACGGCACAAGTCAGAGTGACATTGGTGCTCTCCTCCGCTGACACGGACGAAGGGACAGCCTCTATCGTGGGACGGCAGGCAAATTCATCAACTGAGAGCTTGTCCCATGTTTTTCCGGCGACTCTCGCTGGATTTCTGCACCCCGGTGGATCCGAACTGGGTATCTTCTGACTCGTCATCCATAGCCGTAAAGTTCTCAGATGACACGTGCAATTCCAAGGGTTTCCAGCTAGCTCTAGCCCATGAAGATTCAAAAACCCAGTGAGAGTATTCGATCTAGCCTCCGCTAGTCTATTTCGATCCAGTTTCAGCCATTCTAATGTGTGTTCCAAGCCAGAGAACGCTCTTGGGTCTAAAAAAGATATGTGGCACTCAGTCATTTCCAGTTTAACTAGCTGTCCCAGCATAGCAAACGCATCATTCGTTATTTTTTTGATTGGATTTCCGTTGAGCTTCAGTTCCCTGAGTTCAGGGATGGAGTCGAAACTATGAGACGGGACCGTACTAAGGACATTATAACTTAGGTCGAGTTCTACAAGATTACTCAATTTTCTAAACGCGTATTTATCAATGGTTCGGACTTTGCATTTAGAAATAAAAATTTTCTGTAAGTTCAACAGGCCGGCCGCGCTAAAAACGTCTTTGGTCAAATTGCTCACTGGGTTCCCAGAAAGATCCAAAATTTGAGTCCCTTCTCCTAACCGACGAGGGATGTTGGTAAGATTGCTGTTTGAGCATATGACGGAATCCTTGCCGCTTTTCCATTTACACTCGCACTGCGATGGGCAGTCTCCTGGGATCTGCGGTACAGCGACCAGAATCACCACCAATCCTAAAATCATAGCCTGAGCTTAACATCGTCCGATGGCCACAACATGTCATCACAGGCAATCCTGGAACAAAACCAAAATTTAAAATGCGTTAAAAAGAGAGTTAATGAGCGTGAGTTGACACTGACATGATACTACAAAAAAACAGATTGATTATTCAAAGAAAAACCAACCGAAATAATGTAAAACGATGGTTCATGGTACTGATCAGATTTGTGAATTAAGCGGTTGCTCCTGAGAAACCTGATAATATTGGACTGGATTTTCACTGTTTTTCAGAAGAGCCCTAAAACAATCGTTCACTCCAATTTCGAAAATGCCTCACCAATTGGTTCTTCGAGAAAGATCTAGCCCAGAGCCGTCATTAAATACCCAAAACTTGGGATAGCTTGTGTATGAGCAACGAATTATAACGATAATATTTTTTTATAAATAATGAACCACAGTTATTATCCATTACTTGGTCAGACAAGAAAATACCACAGAACACATGCGACGAAGCTCAGTCTGAGGTCATGGGCTAAATTAGGCTACGCTGAGTTCCAATTATGGATGAAAATCCTACACAACCAGGGGATGTGGTCCCTGGCTCTTGCAATATACAAACCCAAATTTTATAGATTCCACTCCTGGCCACCAACGTATGAGGCTCCCAGGTAATTTTTAACCAAAATTGTATGACTTATGCAACGTTTAGGTTTTCACAAAATCTTAGAAAATAATCACTCACGACCCGCTACTTCGCTAGGAAATTTAATTTTATCCCAACCGAATTGCGCGTTTACATGTTGAAAGACGTTCTTTTACTGGGAGCTGTACGATGAACTTCCAGTACGTAGGAGTTATGGGTTGCACATAATAATATGCAAACCAGAACGCGCGAGGTCTGGTTGTACGAAGTTGAAAATGTGAATCGTCATCCCACCAGGTTTCCTCGGAAACGGTGGCAATGAATGAGCATGGTGAGAATATATTACGGTAAATGGCAAATCTTCGCCAGCAGCTTCTTTTTCATGTACGAACATGCGTATTTCTATATTACTGAGCGCCAAATCAGGTCCATCAGATCCAAGAATATTGAATACACGGAACAGACTGATGAACTGAGAGACAAATTTTCACCATGTGAGATTTAAATCGATAAAACACGAAGCGAATGAAAAACAAGCAAGAGAGAATATAACGCCACTGGGAGGAATTGGGGAAAAGTATGCCCCTTACCTGTGGCTTTCCTAGCCACGTCTTCTTGCGCCACGGTGCAAACACCGTATAAAACCGTTGTTTTGTAAAAAAAAAATCAATGAACAATAGAGATTGAGGTGATCACGTGCGTACTGTTCATCACTGATGTTCATTTTCTTTTTATGAGAACCCATGCTTGATTAAAATCAAAAGGGTTCTTTCATCAGTTCGACGAATCCGTCGTTTGTAGCGGATTTTAGGGTTGAAGCGAGACAAATAAATTCAAACGGCTTTTGTTCCGGCCGCCTCAAAGAGTCGACCTCCGTCGGGAGACCAAACAAAACGAAGTTGATGCGGATTTTCTCGAAAAAGAATGAGGGCGAGTGGAAGAGACGCGGGACCGCAAATATTAAACAGTAAGCTTTAGAATCACTTCGGTACAGCCAAGGGTGACCCCGTTACTAAAACCTCTGCTCGAATAATCCTTTGCCAAAAGGATAAAAGGTCGATGGAATAACGGGGTGTAGCGGGTCGTCCCATAGGAGCCGTCCATTCATATGAGGCAAATTAAGTCCCAGTACGAGAAAGGCGGGGATTGGATTCAAAACCAGACTCACAGCAATCCTATGCTTTCCTCACTCGATCCTTTCCTCACCCATGCCACTCTTCGTCTCGTCAATTTTCTCATTCCTATTTACTCTTACTCAAAAGAAAAAAAATTCCACGCTAGCAACAATTCCACTCACTTACGAGATTGCGAGAGCGAATTTTGGTTGGTTATTCCTTGAATAATCAACCTATGTTTTCATGATAATGGTCAACCTCTCCGATTCGGCTCAAAATTTTTTTCTGGACGTTTCATGATGTCCTGATCAAAAAAGGTCGATGTCCGTCCGCCGTACGCCGTACGCCGTACGCCGTACCCCGTACGCCGTACGCCGTCCATCGTCCGCGCCCTTTTTGGTAGTAGAAAATTTTCTAAAAATCTGAAATTTGGGTCAGGTGTCTGTTCCCAGCCGAGACGGGTCCTCGAAACTTTTCAGCCCGATCGGACCAAATTTAGGGGGGGGTAGGGGTCAAAATGTGTTTTTTGAAAAATGGATTTTCGAGATTTTGGGCGATCTAGGCGAGTAGGGTGTCATTTTCCACTAAATTTTGGACGCTGAATCCAATGAAACGGGTCCCAGAACGATTGGCACCCACTGGAAGAAGTTATGGGTCAAATTGGGTATTTATTACACATTTTGAATATGTATTTTCGGGATTTCTGCTACCTAGGCGTGTGGGGTATAGTTTTCCACTAAATTTTGGACGCTGAATCCAATAAAATGGGTCCCAGAACGATTGGCACCCACCGGAAGAAGTTATGGGTCAAAATGGGTATGTATCCACCCATTTTGTATGTGTCAGGATTCCTGGTGCCTAGGCGTGTGGGGTATCATATTCCACTAAATTTTGGACCCTGAATCGATTGGAATGGGTCTGGGACCCGCCACACCCAGTGTTTCCCCCATTCGAGGAATAACCAACCCGTGTGTAAGAATTTGCAGATTTTTCATAATTTACGCTGTAAGGTTGCCATAATCATCCGAGGGGCTCTTCCCATCGGCTACTGTTACGAACAACTACACAGGATGTATACACCAACTCCGTGAAAAAACAACAACGACAAATTAGCAAAAATATACTCCAGGGTTTTTTTGGGGCTCCGTTTTCGTTATCCAACTTTTGCAATTTCGTCCTTGAAAATCAGTGAAATTGGTAGGATAAGATAACTTCGGATTCCTAAAAAACATTGGCTTGGACGTGAAAGTCAACGTTTTCCACTAGCTTCGTAAAACTTCCAAAAGCGTAATATACTCATTTTTTGACGCTTGTTCGAATGAAGAATTTTCACACCCCCTTCACATAACGAGAATGTAAGATGAGTATAGTTTACCATGGAATACTTAAATGGATTTCTGCACATCACTGATCTTGTGTCATACATACACTGTACATACGTCCTGTACCAGTTTTTGTGAAGAAAAGTACGTGGTTTGCTATTGAACAACAAATTTATGTACTATTGTACATAAATATTGTATTATATACTTATTTTTAGAAAACTACGTGCATTTTTCCCTTCACAGAAACAGAAGTAGGTCCTACTTCGGACCGAAAGATTAAGAGTACAGAAAAGAACAACGGTAGAAAAGTAGATTGTCACGTGCATTCACCTCATGAGTTTATCGTATCGAACATAATTCTGTCAAAAAAAAACCTGTTTAGCACAGCCGTTAACAATCAAGCTCCAATTGGAGAAGTAGGGTCAGCGCCAACTCGTTCAAACCTTGAAATCATCGCGTAAATCAATTTTGATGGGCAACGGCAAAGGAAATTCAGTCCTAAGAAGACATTGACGGCAACTATTGTAAAATTTGACAACAACGAAAAAATTAAAAAATGTAAGAGAGAGTTTATGGAGAAAATATATTTGTGGGTAAGAATTTACAAGCGAATTGAGGAATATTAGAAGGAAGTATTATCTTCACATCAACATCGATTGCATGCCTACCGCTGGGAAGTGAGAATATTCCAAGCCCTATCAACTTCATGGGAAACAAGGGATCGGGTGAACTCTCCGTTTGTGTGGTCAGGAGCGCAGTAAATTTCCCTAGGGAGTCTCTAAAAATTGGTTATTCCCGTTTGTTTGACACCACCTGTGGCGCCGCCTTCTTTTCAATTTCACAAACGGGTGCTTATTTAATATCCAATAGAAGTTCCACAAATATCATTTTCCAAAGGAAATTGCCATTCATCTCAACAATATAATATTAGATTTTAACCAAAAAGAAAAGTTCAAGTAAGAGTTAGCATCCTGATTGGTCAATGAATTTTTTCTTCTTTCCCAATCCATCCCTACGTAGATAATCTCGCAATGTACTTGCACTACCATATTTTCCATTCTTTTATTTTTTTAATACCTCAAAATCGATAGTTATAAAACTTCTAAAAGAAATAATGTGATATTGAAAGTGGCGTTTACGTATCCTTTTTTGTGTCCCTAATTCAGGCTCAGACAGACTACAAACTCTTATATTGGTTGTACCAAAGAGGTAGTAAACGGAAGTTTTATTAAGAGTAAACGCAAGAACCTCCTTCATCGCAAAACCCGAGAATCTTGGTGTTGATAGCTGAGCGAGCGAAAATCAAAAGGAAAAACGCTGCAAATTCTTTTACAGGGGTTGGTTATTCCTCGGACCAGGAGCATGAAGACCCATTCCATCGATTCAGCGTCCAAAATTGCATGGAAAGTGATACCCCACACGCCTAGGTACCAGAAATCTTGAAAATCCGCATTCGAAATAGGTAGATAGATACCCATTCTGACCCATAACCTCTTCCGGTGACCACCAACCGTTCTGGAACCCGTTCCATTGTATCAGCGTCAAAAATTTAGTCGAAAATGATACCTCGCACGCCTAGATCGCAAAAAATCTCGAAAATTCTTTCTTCGAAATACTCATTATGACCTCTCCCCCCTCCCTCAAATTTGGTCCGATCGGGTTGATATGTTTCGAAGACCAACTAGAGTCGGAAACGGATCACTGACCTAAATTTCAGATTTTTAGAACATTCTTTACTGAGTACCAAAATCGGTGTTGACAGCAGACGGACATTTGCCTATTTTAATGTAGACACCTTGAAACGTCCAGAATTTTTTTTATGCCAAATCGGAGAGATTAACTTTTTGAAAAAAGAGGTTGATTATTGGTGGAATAAACAACCAAAACTTTTCGGTTGATGATCAATAAGAGGACAAAGGTTGATTTCTAGAAGAACAAGGTGAGCTGAAGTACTAACGAGGGGTGCTTTCGTGAATGGTTTCCAATGGTCAACAGCGATAGACTTCTGAAAACGTGGGTTTCATTCAAGGCCGCTCAACAGTGGGATATTAGGGCGTAAAACACAATGCCAGACAATAAAAAAAAAAAAAAAAAAAAAAAAAAAAAAAAAAAAAAAAAAAAAAACCGGGGTACAAATGTAGTCATTTATAGCTCAGTCGGGGGATGAGGACAGGGTTTTGTGCGGAATTAAAAAGAGCTATGGCACTCGAGAGGGTGGAAGAACACTGTGATAAAATGGAGATTAATCACTTTCTCCGTGTAGCTCTGCCCTGCCGGCGGTGTAACCCATTGGCCCCCAGTTTCTCGGACATCATTCACCTCTCGCTAGTGAAATTCTACGTTTTTCAAGAGTCGTTTTCTACGCGAGTATGAAAATTCAGACCACGGGTCTTCTCAAGGGAGACGTTTTGTGGAAATATATAAAGTGCTTTTTTATATGCACCTACATCCTACTTTAGTTAATTAATCAGCGAATAGTAACTCTCGGTTTTCATACTTGAGTTCGAGCTCTCTGGCTTGAAACGTCTCACATTGCGTTTCTAAAGGTCTAGATTTGGATTGGAATGTCTGCCCTTCTTTCACGTCCAGACAGTTTTCGGCATTAGAACAATTGTCAAAGAATTTCAAGTAATGAGCAGAGACTCCATTTAGGAACCAGCTGCTTCGCAAAACGTTTTAGGCCAATCACTAATAACAGGCAGGGTAAGGTAAGGTAACTACTATTATTTCAATATTTTTTTTAATTAGGCAAAAACCATGGATACCTCAGAACACTAGGCAAAATCCACTCAGAATAACTCAACGATTGTGGAATATATTGCAGCGTTTTGTTACAGACTATTCTGTCATAATAAAGGTTCTGACCATTTCCAGTAGAACAAGGTAAGTGACTACTAATCTTCATCGTCAACTATTTCCTTGTATCTTTTGAGTTTGAACCCACCAAAGCATAAATAAATCATATCCGAAGGGAACTACGACAATGTGAAGTTTACAGGGGAATTCATTCAATTACGCCAATTATTTTAATGGAGAGAAATTAATTATTTACTTTAATTTTTAAGAATATTGACGCAATTGAACGATTTCACCTGAGAAGATCCACCTTGATTATATATGAATGTTCCGTCAAAGTTATTGTCACACTCCAGCAGAAACGTGGGGTAATACATGAGTCCATTCCCGATCCAGGACCTTTTATATAATACACTCAGAAATTAATTGTGCAAATGCCAGCAGCAAAGTTGTCAATGGAACCCCCCCCCCCCCTCACACCTTCCTTTTCACTTTAAAAGTCTCCATTCATTCAGAAAAGAACTCAGTCCAAACCTTTTCGGGGGTGTAGCATACTAAATTTATTAAATTGTTCGGGTACAACCGCCCATTATACCACTGAATCTTTTCTCCTTGCACCGTGTGTTCGCCAACCACTTTAGCAAGACGTTTTAACTATTTATCAAATTGGTTATAGAGCCAAGAGCCGTCGCGGAAAGTAGGGACCTTCTTGAGGAGAAAGCTCCCTGTAGAGCCCGTCTCGTGGTGCATTATTGATGCTGGGACCACGCGGATGAGGGTAGCGGACTTGTAGGTTCTACACTTGTAGGAGCTCTACAAATTGATAAGATGACCCACGATGGAAATCAAGCTCCATTGAGCAGAAGTTTTGGCGGGTAAATCGGCAAGAGGGGATGAGGATAAGCTACCGAGTAATACATTATAAGACAGTTCTGCTGAGTTTGGATCAGAGAACTCCTTCAGTTTGAATAACATGTTGCTCTGGTCCTGAACTCTGAAGGCCCGCCAGGCCCTTTGCGTCTGACTCTAGTTTACTAGTTCAGTTCTTCAGGAATGACATTTCTTGTTTAGCTGATTCTCTCCCGGGCTTCTTACGTTGTATGCCTCCCTATACATTATGCCTTCGAATATTTTTGAAAGATTATTTCATTTCAACAATGTTCATATGTGCATATCCCGTTTCCGACGTTCAAACATGATGTTGTTGAAATATAAGAGATAATACGATGAGATTGTCATACTACACCCCCAAATACCGAACTGCTAGCTAAGCGAGTAAAGCTAGTTTTATAATTAACTCATCAATGAGCTTGTAAATAGGTATAAGTAAGTACATAAAGTAAACACAATAAACTTTATAAGTGAAACAGATAAAAATCCAAAACTTTCCAAATTTATTATTAAATAGTAGTAGGCAAAGAAAGAGTTGAAACTTACTTTAGTATTCGTCATTCGAACAAAAAAGGTTGTGGGTGAAGAAACGAAAATAGAACCCAAGTCCAACGCTCGCCGGGAAAAGGCTTGTGGGTCTCCTTAGGGTTCTTTCTGTAGACTCTTGAGAGGATGTGGGTCTGAAATCAAAGGAAAACAACATGATTATAAAACAGGAAGACATGGGTAATCTGGATGATAAGGAATGTTAGAGAAAACATTTAATTTACTGGGAAAAAATTCCTTTATCGGAAGTCTTAGTGTATATGAACGTACTGTTTTCTAAATGATCAGTCCGCATCACATTTCAGGCTAAATTTTATCCCTGCGCTCAACGTGAGAAAAAGCTCCACAAAATTGCACCAGAAGCAACCTAGCAGAGGGTTGCTCAAATATCCCCAAGTTCACGCGGGGAGCCTTCCCCTACCAACGAGACTCTGATTCACCACTGCTTTCAGTTTCTGTTGCTGAAGCCTAACTCGTCATAGCCGGGATTTACCTTCTCTGATTTAGCTTTTTGTAGACGATCCTTGTAAATTTATATTTATTAGTTTGCCTCAAGGACTTGCTTGAGGCACGTGGTACAATTTTTCGGCACGTGAATAGTTTGAAAGCAGTCAGTTTCATATAATCTCGCGCAGGCTCACTTGCTTCAAGTACACCTTACTACCCACGATGCAGTAGAATTCTTCCGAAACTGGTCGCTCGATTCGAATTATATAATGCTGACTGCTAAATAGAATAAATTTTATCGTATGTCTGTACAAGTGATCATATGGGTGATATTAAACTTATGAACAAGGAAGAAATATATTGCATCCATAATAACACATGGCTTTTTATCTTGGATATATTTAGCGAACGTAATGTGTTCTCTCGCTGGTAACGGATAGCAAGGCATAAAAAACCACTAAGAAAATGGTGACGAACAAGTCGCTCTAGTTCTTCCTGATCGTCCTCAAGGATCGCTCTCAGCTTGTAATTCCTTCTGAATTTCATATAACGATTTGCATTTCGTTTCAATCATACAGCTTGACACGAAAATGAGACATACGAAACAAGCAACTGAGTAGATGGCATAGTTCACATAAAACCCGAATTGATCGGCGATCGGAAGGTAGACAAAATTAATTATGGCTGAAGAACAGGCGTAAATTATAGCAGTGATCCCTGATGCAAGTGTTTTTACACGGTTCGGAAAAAGTTCACCTTGTATTGTAGTGGGAATTGGACCCAGACCAACGTTGAAAAAGCATCCGTAACAGAGAAAACAAACGAACGGGACCCAATAGAAGACGTATTCTTTGGTGGACCTGTGGTAAAAGAACCACAATGTCAAAACGCTCATCGACAAGCCACATCCAAAACAAGAAATCATTAACAGAGGAATCCGCCCGAATCTATCGATCACCAGGAGTATTAGTATAATCGTTATCAGCCTGGCAACTCCAATCACGATCACGCATTCGTTCGGCGATAGGGGACCAATCATCTTGTCAGGAAGTGTGATTGATGTGTAAGCCACCACTGCACCGATTCCTGAAAACCGTTGACTAATGGCCAACATTTCCATAATGAAGAACGCTTTTCTTAGACCTTTTGACTTGCAGAGTGTAAGCAAGTTCATGGATCGAGTTAGATCTGATTCAATGCCTGCATTTATATAATATATTTCCTCTTGAATGTCCTCCCTTTGCCTAGTACCTCTCAACCAAAGCAGCTTTTTCTCTGCGCTCTCTGAACGTTGAGAAACCAACCAATAAGGACTTTCTGGTACGTATGCTGCTACTGTTGTGAAGAACACAAGCGGAAGCGATCCACAAAACAAAGCAAGAGTCCAATAGGAAACGTATGGACCGACAACAAAGGATAATAGCAAGCCGAAGTTTACTAGAATTGTCGCGAGAGTTGAGACCGCACCTCTTATTCTTGCTTCAACCAGTTCCCCCATGTACAAGGGTAGAACTGTACGAACCAGTCCGCCCCAGCATCCAGCCAACAATTTCGCCACGTGGAGATACGCGGGGTGGTTGGCTAAGTATATCAACACCCAGGAACCTACAGGCAGAACTGTTAATATCAGTAAACTGCCACGTCGTCCGGTCCAGTCACAAAGATAGCCACCAGGAATCGGTAGAATGATATTCCCAACGTAGTAGAGTGACGTCATCACGCTAACGTCCGTCTCCGTTAGATTTACTGGATCTCCTGTTAGTCGTAAATGATACAAAACTGGAGATGTCCATCCAACGCTCGTCCCAATGACTAAGTATGAACTCGCGACCGTCACTGATACGATCCATTGTCGTAAAAGCCCAAGACGCCTCTTCGAGATTTCTTCCTGTTGTCTCGGATTTCTTGGCAGTTCTTGCATTAAAATGGAAATGCTCCGGTTGGACTTCGGGGCTTGGTGTCCAAAATATTTGTGAGACTTAGATGATTGAACGATACGACCACTTTACAAATCATGGCTCGTTAATCACGTGCACCGGCTTCTCGCATCACCTAGATATTGGAAAAAAGGAAAATAAATATACCTGCCGAAGTGGATAACTCATACGTTTCGTGTTTGAATCACTTTTTTTTCACGAGACATTGTCTTAAAATATTACCGGGATGGGAGGGATCACCGTTTATCGCTATCTCATTTGTAAAAGTAAAACTCCCGAGACTCTTTTAACGTAACAATCTGTATTGAATGAAAAACATCGTTAAATTACTAAGATAACTCCAGAGTCGAATGTTATTCACCAAGCCTCCTAAGATGAATAAAAAACTAACATGCAATAATATCATGGTGACGAAAAACCTCTCAACCCCCTTAACTGCTTTTCGACTAGAAACCTCACTAGCGATGAGCTGGAATGAAACAACATCCTTCATCTCGCTTGTGTGGAAACCGCTTCAAGGTACCTACTCACTTATATTTAAAAAAAGTGGACGAAGCATATTTATCACCCTTAAAGAGAATCCATTTTTAGATTATCCTTCTTGGCCCATAGATGCTCACATGCGAAACGCGGCAATCTATTGTGGGATGTGTTTCTTTTACGAGATCTCGCATTCATTATCACATTGGGTTTTTAGGGAAACATATTTTTAATATTCAAAAAGTATTCGAATCGTTACATTTGTTCACAATCGTGTTGCGAATATGGAAGTACGCTTGCTATGTTAAAGTTCTTTTTGGAAAATGCGTCAGCATTGATGTACTGGATTTCAAATAAAAGCTTCGGTTTGTTGCTATTATAATGAACCACGCCAGTAAGCCAGTGTATTCATATTTTTCAAGCTTTAACGTGATCCCAATCTATTATACTAGTCATGCAAGACCCTTGTTGTAATACTTTTCCAAATGGACTTGAATCTGGTATAACGATTTCCCTCTAGTTTCCACAACGTATGTCCACGAAAAAACCGCAGCAATAAAACACATGACGGAATATATCATAAAATTCACGTAAAAACCGACTGAGTCCGCGATGGGAAAGTAAACACCAGTTGTGAGAGCAGAAATAACGGCGGTCAACATGGAAGACACACCCGAGGCAACGCCTTTCAAGTGCGGAGGAAACATTTCACCTTGTAGTGTTGGAACGAGGGGACCAAGTCCTGAGTTGATGAACAAACCGTACATCATGAACAAAATGAATGGAGCCCATGATAAAACGTACTCTTTGGGGGAAGATGACCTGTGATAGTAGTACCACATGCTCAAGAGAACCGCTGAAAGTCCCGTTCCAATACTGGATACCACCAACAATGGTTTTCTTCCCAAATTGTCAACAAGGAAGGGGTTGACAAGAACAACCGAAAACCAAAATAATGCCAACATTACGATACTGTCCGAGAACTTCAACGATCCTATTTCCCTCTCCGGCAGAGTAACTGATCCATAGGCGATGACGCAGCTTTGTCCGGTGAAACGCTGGAGGATTGAAAGCACTTCAACAATCATGAAAGCTCTTCGGTTCGCTTTGGAGTCGATTACGGCACGGAAGATGTTGGCGTTAGTGTTCGACTCAATTCCTTGCAGAATTACGTTCATCTCCTCCTTGATCTCTCCTCTTCTTGAATCCGGATGGAATATCCCTCTATACCACGCTAAGCTATCTTCTGCGGCCAAATTAGAGCCTTTTCTTGCGTACCAATACGGGCTTTCAGGAATCAAAATCATCAAGAGGAAAAATACAATTGGAAAAGCGAGCAAAACGAGAGAGAAGACTTCGTACGATAACCGAGGGCCCACGAGGTAGCTGAACAAAATGCCGACGTTGACCATTATAGCGATCGCCCCCATCAATCTTCCTCTGACGTGTGGCTCTGCAATTTCTGCGACGTACAAAGGAGCTATAGCCAGAACTGCTCCAGTCCACATGCCACCCAAGAATCTCGCTACGTACAAATGAGAAGGGATTGTGGCATAGTACGTCGCTACCCACGATGAGATGGGCAACACTGAGAGGAAGAGTAAGCTGCTTTTTCGTCCAACGAGATCAGAAAGCATCCCGCTCGGTATAGGCATAAAGATGTTTCCCATGTAATACAACGACACCATGAGAGATTCTTGTGTGTGATCCAGTGTCATCGGCTTTCCTGTCTTCTTAATGGTGTAAAGAACGGGCGACGACCATGCTATAGAGGTGCCGCTAATTAAGAATGATATCGTAATGATGACAGTGGCGAAAATTTGAGGCAATAAACCAACAGTATATCTTGAACTTTGAACAATTGAAGCCGATCCTGCACGTGGCAACACCTCTGGAATCGTGGATGAAGAAAATTCCTTTGCTATCGCAGCACTCGCGGGTCTAGCTAGCACAGTATTTCGAACGAGATCTGACATGTTGATTGTATTGGTACATATCCAGTGTTCAAGAAACCAGTCTGAGTAGAACTCTAAGGTGGTCTTGATAACGGCTGATTTATTTGTTGGTATGAAATATTAATTCTGGATGGTAGAGTGGAACGCCTACAAGTAGAACGACGTAACTTGAATAAAATATCTTCCAACAACAAACATTTCGACGATCTTGAACATATTTTTTATATTGGTAGCAAAATGATAAATTATTTCATTGGCTGGTATAATGGTAACTACTGCAGAAAGTATAGCCTGATCAACTTTGTGCGGCTGCATCAATGCATTCTAAATGAGGGCATCTACAGACTTCGGGGTAGAGTGGGAGGGGGATGATGAATTCGTTTAATCTCTGGCCAATAATCAAACAAACGAACAAGTGTCACATTAAAAAAGCTCATCCTGTAGTAACTAACCTTATTGAGGTATGCAAACCCACTTCTGATAGAATAAAATAGTTTGACCGAACCGATTGTTCTTCTTTGAGTTTCTCTATCAGCTCGAATGAACCAACTTACATTTTTCCTATTAGATCTTAAATTTTTCGCTACTCCATCCTAGAAATTGAACTTCGGGCCGAAAAAACGGAAAAATCAGTTGCAAAGATTATGTTTGAGCCACCAGGAAATACACAACAATAATGAACTGAGGAAGACCAACCACACGTAAAGAGAGCAGATTAGGACTTGTCTCATACCGGGGGAGGGGGGTTCTCCGTTGATGTGTGATTGTCACGTTCTGAGTCAGCAAGTTAGCAATCATTTTTCCCTCGCCACGCTTTTCACCCATTTCCCACATTATGAAATGATTACTCGTTCTTTCTCTTGGAGGGCACTTGAACGATCACACCCTTTTGCATAATGATGAGTCGTATTCTCCTACAAAATATTTTACTGAGCACATTTTTGCAATTAAGTGACTACTAGTTGGAGGATTTTCCGACACTTTCTGCCTTACAATCCGGTTTTAATTCTGAACAACAACCTATTCCGTTATCACCACCCAATACGCTTCGTGTGTATTCTGTTGGGTAGCCAAAGTAAGGATTAATCCGCCTCGATTAGCGAAAATGAGATGCTCATGTACATCTCCATCCTCCCATTTTCCTTTTGGTTGGTTATTCCTCGAATAATCAACCTATGTTTTCATGCAAATGGTCAACCTCTCCGATTTGGCTCAAAATTTTTTTCTGGACGTTTCATGATGTCCTGATCAAAAAAGGTCAATGTCCGTCCGCCGTACGCCGTACGCCGTACGTTGTACGCCGTCCATGTTCCGCGCCGTTTTTGGTAGTAGACAATTTTCTAAAAATCTGAAATTTGGGTCAGGGGTCTGTTCCCTGCCGAGACGGGTCCTCGAAACTTTTCAGCCCGATCGGACCAAATTTGGGGGGGGGGGGGGGGGGGGTAGGGGTCAAAATGTGTTTTTTGAAAAATGGATTTTCGAGATTTTGGGCGATCTAGGCGAGTAGGGTGTCATTTCCACTAAATTTTGGACGCTGAATCCAATGAAACGGGTCCCAGAACGATTGGCACCCACTTGAGAAAGTTGATGGAATATCTTATACATTCCATGTAACATACGAACTACATATTGCTCTCCTTAGACTGTTAGTGGTCATGAGGGTTTGCAGCTCTGTTCATTTAAGTCTCAAGTCACTCCTTCTTCTAGAGTTGTAAGAAAGTGAGTACAAAAATATATTGTTCAAATTGTGATCCGCGAGTTATATTCCCATTTTCTCACCAAGAAAGTTCAAGAGAAGTAATGGGTCAAATTGGGTATTTGTTACCCATTTTGAATATGTTTTTTCGGGATTTCTGCTACCTAGGCGTGTGGGGTATAGTTTTCCACTAAATTTTGGACGCTGAATCGATTGGAATGGGTCTGGGACCCGCCACACCCACTGTTTCCCCCATTCGAGGAATAACCAACCCGTGTTTTACACATGAGCGTCAGGTTCCCGTTAATCTTCCTCAGATAAAAGATTTTCGAATTATCAAGAAGAAGAAGAAAGTTTGAGATGACACTCGTTTGTATCATTATTGTTAATGATAATATTACAATCTAGTTCTGTGACAGGTTTCCGAAAAACAGTAGCGGGTGTCTTACGTCGGAATGACAGTATCAAAAGGTCAACCAAATGCTGAAACTAATGTGAACACTTCTTCGCCCAGCGTACCCCCGGACCACTGCAAATCGATTCGAAGTAGAAGTCTGGGTAGATCTCGCAGATATATGAATAATGAATGAGCTTTAACCGAGAGCCTGAGCGTTGTTTTGGCGATAGAATCAACGGCTATAAATTCAAAGGTCTTAAGGAGAGGAAGAATCAACTTACATTGCCGCCCACCAGCTATGTGATTAACCAACTTAATAAATGTGGGGTTGAAAATTTGCGATAAGAAGTATTTCCCCAAGACATGACGTAATCTAGTTAAGGTACCGTCGAATGGGGTTTTTCAGTTCATTTTCTGCTTTTCAGACATTTTGAAGAGATCAGGACAGAAAAACGCTGCAAATTCTTTCACCCGGGTTGGTTACTCTTCTGACCAGGCGCATGGAGACGCATTTCTTCAACATGGGGAAATGGGGGAAACAATGGGTGTGGCGGGTCCCGGACCCATTCCAAAATTTAGTGGAAAATTATACCCCACGCGCCTAGCATTTTCATGAGCTAAAAAATTTTTTTTATTTTTTTTTTTTGCCATGCGATTTTGCATTGTATATAAATTTTTCGCGATTTTCGATCGTCGACTACTATATTTGTCGTTGATGGCTCATTTAACAAAGAATGAATTGGTGTTTTGCAATAAACCGTTCTATAATTTTCAGAAGCAATCGGCGAGCAGGCGAATCATTATATCATTGCGATCAAACAAACCAAGCCCACATTCACTAATCCCTGTGCCCTGGGGAGGAGATCTCTAACGGAGTTTTTGTCTATCCGAATCTGATGAGGACTCAAACAATCAAAGAAACTAAGGATGAGATTCGGTTTTCCCGCCACGTAATGCTTCCAGTGTAAGGAATCCATTCTGTGTCCTTTATTGATTCGTTCCTTTCATATGTGCTACGCACTGGAGCCAGAACAAAATTTTACAAAAATAAAATGCTTAACAGAAAAATAAATCAAAATCATTGATGGTTCCTATATTCATATCAGACAAACAATTGTTGTAGAGGCCGCCTAAATAATGTTCTTCTACTCGTGAACTAGGTTTTCCAAGCTAGCATCGAGTTGCACCGGCGTCCATATCTTTGAATACATCGTACTTTTTGAACACTTTTCAGCGTTAGTTCCCCCCATCACTAACTAAAAGTCGATGAAACGGACTTCATATAACGGTCCACCGCTCAAGGAATCCTGAGGGGAACACACTCAATGTTAATGTCTGTAATAAACAATAGAAAAATATCGGCATAAGTCATGAGAAAAAAGTTCGATCTTGTCCGGGAACGAAGCAACATCATCACATTTACGAATAGCTTAGCAGCAATTTTTTATATTGTTTATGGAAGATATTTTAAGATACAAAATACATCAATTCCAAGTTCAAAAGAGGAAAAAAGAACAGAAAAAAAGGATCCTACATTGGGAGAATACGGACTCCTTCCTTTCCTTCAGAGATCCGGGACGGTCTGAGGATACAAGGACCCATTATTCGTTTTTATAAACTAAATGAATTTGTTAATGCCTGAATTCTAAAACAATTTTTTCAACGCCGAAGATGAAGAATACGATGATGAAAAGGAGCAATAATGAAAATTATAAAACTTTTTTACGAGCTTTCCTCATTTACGTTCTCTCCGCTTGCAAATAATTTCCCTCGAGGAAAGATCCCCTTTTTTTACAGTAACGTGATGTTCGATAGGATGAAACCTTCCACGGCTGCGTAGGCTTAAGGTTAAACCTATCACAATTTAATTAGTGGAGAGCGTATCACGACACGCGGCTGTGTAGGTACTGAAAACAAAGATAGCTGAGGCATTTCATGCAGTATTTTTCCTAACTAAAACATCTTTGAATAATTCAAGGAAAAAAATCCATAAAACCACGCATAACCTTGATTTTTACTACTAAAATACTATTGAGGCCTGGATGTGGCAGGATCATACCCGACCTATGATCAGGCACAAAAATTTTAACGGAATTCATAGTGATGATTTTGTTACTGGGGCGTCATTAATCGCATCGCACACACCTAAGGCCCTTAAAAATGACCTCAGCACCATCCCACCACACTGCCCAACGCCGGTTAACCTTCTCAAAATTATCAATTCCAATGATTCTGGGCCACTTGCCGTTAATGTCCATGGTGATTAAGCCGTTTGTACGATTTAAGTGGTTTATAATTTACGTAGGGATTTTTACTTATCTACGCGTATAATCCGCACAAAAACTCTGAATCGTTTTTATCCAACCGAATTTCATTTCAGACATATTAAAATCTTTTTTAATACTCAAGAACGTGATCACTCAAGTAACTCCGAGGTACTACCTTATTACGGCATCTCACACTTTACAAAGGTTAATGATGATAAATAAACTAGCTAGGCACCAAGAATCAGAACGATACTCTCGTTTCCCCCTAACTTGGACCGTTACAAACCATCTAAGCGTGAATTAAATTGAATAAAGTTTCTATTCTAACCTCTGGGGTTCATTTCTTATAAATACGCATTCAAATGGGCAAAGTTTAGTGATACTTCTGCCGTAATGACTTTAAACGATCTGATACGGAGCGTTACTTCGCCTACTGTGCTACTTATTTTGAATCTCCAATACACCGTTGATGGCTTTTCTTCGTCGTACGAGAGCAGACTTCCCTGCATACCACTAATTCTCAGAGCCATGGTGAATTGAACTTCCCGAGCTGAGAGGCCAGGATTGAAAATAAAACGACAGGTCTCTCGTTTAAATTTTCTTTTGCGAATGGTGCTTTCCCCTTTTTGCTGCTATCGTAATGAAAATCGGGAGACGGAAATTCGAACCTTATTAACACCCATCTTTAGTGCTGTTTTCCCTTAGTGCTGGCAAGCGGAGACATTATCTGCCTTTATGAATAAACAGAGGCTCCCTCGTAACTTCTAAGGAGCTTATGTAATATAATATTGAGATTATGTTGAATTTTATGATGGCAGGTAGTCAGCGCGTAGGGGAGGCGAGGGTGGCTTGGCGAGCTTACTTAGCTTTCCAGCGCTCCCCCTGGTGTAGTTCGTAAATACTTGGGCATCCTCTCTTTTTCTTGACCTCCCCCAACGAGGAGATTCCCATCATCTCCTCGATCCTCTTCAGGAGGAGCCTCTTTTGTGCCTTTCCGTGTTCTGATTCCGATCTTTACGCGATACCCGTTTTAAACGTGATCTCCTTAAAGATGTCGAGTTACCCTTCATGAACAAGACTTGCGTTGTCTTACCAATCTCGAGGATCTCGCATTGAATACGCTAGTTGAAGCATCCTCGCAATAACATGGCTAATGCATTATTCATCAACAGAATGCTAATAGTAAACTAATAACAACACTAATCTCGAACGAACCTGTGGGTTCATGGAGCTCAAATTCTCCATTTTAGCCCATTCTCAAATGAACTGACTATTTTTACAACAGAGCATATTGTCCATTATGCAAATGCACAATGTTTTTTCAGAGTAAAATTTTGAAAATGTACGCTTCTCTGATTCTGTAAACACCGCATCACATTTTGTATGTAAATGCATTGTGATTTCAGGCGTAACGATTTCATAACCACTAGATGATTGTACGAGTATTCTGAGTTCATAGCGACTACTTAAAACGCTGCAAATTATTCCAAAATGGATCGATAATCTAGGAGTCTCCTGCAATAATCTCTCGCGCACCTTTGAGGTTCCCAAAGTAAGTATATTGAAATACGGGGTCAAGTTAATATCATCATCATTTTTTCCTTCATTAAATTACACCATTTGTTCTCCGAGCATCGGGAATCATTGATTTGCCGAAATGTTCTTTTGCTACTACCATCAGACTTGTAGTTTACCGTTAAAATACCGTTAGTTTACCGTAAATACACGGTGTTCAGGTGGGTCAGCAAATTTGAGTCTTGTGTTCGATTTCCGATGCTTCGGACTGCGGAAAATGCTCACAGCGTACTTAGAAACCTGATGAGCATTCTAAAATAACTTTACAGGAGGAGTTAGAATAAAAATTACAACAGACAGTGATAAATATAACAGATATTATAATTAAGGTCATTGTGGGTCATCCAGTATTTGCTGGTGAAGGGGATGAATTGGTTGCGATGGGTCGCATGACTGCACTACTAGTGCACTAGTAGTCCAAGTAGTAGATGCCCGCATGCATCTTATTAGCCCCATCCCAGCTCCTGGCAACTGCATGTTCCAGTTCTCTCTCAAGTTGAAACGCTCATTCTTTCAAATAATTAAAGCTCTTCAATACATAGAATTATTATCAAAACCTTGAGATCAGACCAGGTTGGCAAACAGTTCTGTGCAATACCAATTTGCAGGGAGATCACTAAATAAAGTTATGAGAAGAATGCTAGAGGGAACGCAACATTAGGCCGAAACACTTTGCGTATCTTCTATTGAGACGGTCAATCTTAACGGGAAGAATATTGCCTGTAGCAACGCTCCTAAATGGGGTCGCCGAAATGTCAACGTCACACAACACAGCTATTGTGTTTAAGGTGTGAAGTCGAGGTTGGCCGAGAGTAAATATCCGGTTCCAGAGGGCAGCAACCTATGGTGGGGGAAAGCCCTTAATCAAAACGTCACCGCGGCTGATATGCCAAGATGAGGCGAAACGAGTTGGCGGAGCTTTTGATCCTGGATGCCGTCCAACTGAATATCTCTCAGGTTTCCCTTCATGGCCCTACAGTGAGAGGGACGACTTTATTGAGACCTCTAAACCCCACCACCCCACTACCATTGTCCACTGATTTCCTCTTTTGCCACAACCTCAGAACCATCCAGCGATTTTCCATCCCCTTAATCATTCTGTTCTTTTACCTTCGAAAGCAATCTCTACGGCTCTTTGAGCGGAAAGATCCCATCTCAGTCGTTTGAGCAGAACAAAGGCGAGTACCAGGACCAAATAATTTGATAGGATTGCTCATTCAATCTTCAGGAAAATGTCACAACTTGCCAGTAAGAGCTGTTCATCGAACCAACTTCTTAGATGATTATTGCGGATGAGCAATTCGATTGCTGAACCCCTTTACACAACTTCATCATGTTTCAACATACAATCTATAGTGCAATGGTGTCCCTTCTTGTGGAGGCGATTTCCTTTTTTATGGGTTCATTGAGGGGGTGATACATTTCTGGGGGTAATGGGTATTAAAAGACATAAAACATGAAACTGTACTACGGAAAGATATTACTTTCAACTAGAACAAACTGTTACTTTCGCAGATACATGTTACCATTTTAGATATTTTTATTAAGAAATCACCCCCAATTCTACAAACACAAATTCTTAGTTCATTATACTGCAGTGGGCGAGCGCTTTTGACGAGAACGCCTTATTGTCAGGCCAACCTGTGTTCTGTGAAGCCAACTACTTCGAGAAGGGAACTTGAGACCTGCAAGTGCCGAGGGGGGGGGGGGGGGTGGAAAAAGGGATGTGGGGAAATATGATAGGTGGGGATTGGATGGGAAGGGGAAAGGTTAATATGCTTGCTCGCTGTACAGATGCTTCCTCTAATATGGTTGCATGAAATACGATTCATTTAATACCAGTAAAGATCGTCTAATAGAATGACACACTATTATGTCATATGACAGTTACTTAGAATATTAATTGTTAACTGAGAAGAAAAGTTACTTAGAATTATTTAAATTATATGTTAACTGAGAAGTGGTCGACAGGCGTAAGCCATCGTGCACTAAGAAGCACTGCCTGACGAAAAGTAGGGGCCAAAGCATTTAAGAGCTTAAATAATGAATATTTTTTATTATTATTATCATTTTCCAAGGTTTGCTATGAAACGCACTTCACAGTATGAAAATAATGTAATTCGTTACAACACCAGTCTCCAGTAAATCTCTCGAACGAAATGAAATTCCAGTTTTTAAATGTACTTCACTTATTTATTTTATTTGGTATTGTATTTATTTTGAGAGACCAAGCGAATTGGAACAAAAGCGCTGGTAGAAGAGGCTGGAGGTGATTGAAAATTTATCGAGTGGTGTTGATTTTGCAGCAGATACCAATCAAAAGGACGTGTGAGACGATTTTACAGGGTCTGAATGGGTTTGAAATTTTTTATCACCGATTTCACAGTCATTTTATATTTGTATTCAAAACGAATCGAACCTAGTCACTTTATCAACTACATGTGGATATTTCACTTTTTAGCGCTGGTCATCTTTTTTACGTGCAAGCGATGACACATCGAAAATCTGGCGATTAATTATGATGCCAATGAAATATTCACGTCTATTTTGATAAAGCATTATTAAATGGATAGTGAGCATAATCAACAGTGCCAAGCTAATCTGTCAGATTTGTAATGCAATAGATGAAGATTGATCGATGATAATGCTTTGCATTAATTCTTGGACATGGAGTCCACAATTAATTTCAGTCACAAGGAAATTCAACTCATTTCATTCGTCAGTATAGATTATTATCGAATCTTGTTGGCAAAGTCACTTGAAATCATTACATTTTATAAGAGTATTGTAATTTTAAAACGTAATTTCAATTTGGAAAATTTATTGAAAACCAACTTTAAGAATGTCATAAAAAATGGAGCCTATATTTCCTCTGGCTTGGAAAAATAAACTTGGCTATTGTCAACAAACGGACCGAGTTGCTGAGTTTAGCCTTTTTTCCAGTCTGTCTCCCACATGTGTAGGCCGTGTAGGCACGGAAAATATATCAAAATCACAGCAGCTCCATTCTCAAATTTAACTGAGTCCTAAAGATAAACGATGCCGTTTTGCAACAAGTTAATAAATTCTAAAACTGGGCCTTCTCGTTCATCTTCATCGTTCATGGTCATTCATAATCAAGTAATGCGATTTTTAAACTCGTCTTTTGGTTTTTGCTCATAATCTCAACTCTTGTGAACTTCAATAAATCAGGAGAGGAATCTATTCACTCCGTTTTCTTCTTGAAATTTATCTAAATACTGCTCAATATCAATCTCTGGGGTAATTAATGAACGAATGGCTGATTACGGGTGAAAGGGAGGCGATGAAGCCATTAGATTGTAGGGAGTGATTAATTGCCATGACCGAGCTACACAGTAAAGGATGGAGGGACGAGGCTACTGGGGTTATGTCACCTACCAGCTACCACGATATCGCTCCTTCAGCGTTGCTTTATCCCTTTACTGATGCGTTCAGCTTATAACAACCGCTAATGCTTTCACCAGCTCTCACACCGCATCAGCTTTCACAACCATTTCCACTTTCATGTATTATCCCGAACCCGCAGAAATAACGTTCACGAATATGTAAAAAAACTAAATTAGGTAAAATATTCAAGTAAAGCTTATTCTGAATTAACAAGTTTTTCATGAGGGGGGGGGGGGGGGGGTACTCCAAGTCGCAAACTATTGTACTCAGCATAAGTACGGAATTTGTCACAGGGAGGTGATACTAATGCGATCTTAGCCTGAAAATTAGGTTTTGCTCGGGCTCAGTCGGCTGCAGTCGGAACAGATAACAATGAGCTTTCGTGCACACCGAAGAATGTTACGAATTTTTTGTGGGGCATCATTTTCCACTATTATGTCGGACGCTGAATCAATAACCCGGGACTCCACACTCACTGTTTTCCCCGTAATCCTGCTCCAAAAAATAATCAACCATTGTGATTGATTGGCAGCATTTTTCATCACAGTGAGCTGTTAAATAATGTATTATATTAGATCAAGGAGGAAGTATGAGCGTACTGCAGCAAAATATGAGTTAAATTATGTATCGCCAAGGAAGAAATCACTTGACGTCAAACATTGACGAGTACGGATAAAGTTAGCTTGAACTCCCCTTTTTGTAGTGAATGAAGCCTCTCAACGTCGCTCACGTCCTCCGTATAATTTGACATCCTAGGGTGAGCCGGCCTCGCGTGGGCTCTCCTGGTTTGAACCAAAGTTTACCGAGGATGTAAAGGGTAGGTACACACTCTGGCATTTCACAAGTTAACTACATTTATGAAATATTCAAGTCAACGAAGGAATTCCCAGGAAGGATCGAGATGAAGGAAACTATGATATTTTCATAAGCGAGTGTTGTTCGTCGGTTCCTTTGAGGTAGGTCGGAAGAAAGGGCAGACTGATTGAGGGAGGGAGAGTGGCTTTTGAATCTATCATCAGTAATTCTAACCTGGAGAAACTTAGTTCATCTAAGCAATGTTCCAGTCTGGACCTAATAAATCAATTATTGAGAAACTCTGACAAAAATGAACAATGTACAAATACACGAGATGATTCAGGGGAGAGTGCGCAGGGTGGAGTTGTGTGCAGGAAATATTTTGATAGACTCATCAGGGGGCGATGCATCTAAGAAACCGTCAGGTTGATTTTGCTTTCTTATCCTTTTTGAAATCATCAAAGAATCAACACAAATAGTTCCTCCCCCAAAGACCGCATTGTGCGTGTGAGGTAGCATTTTATTCTAAATTTGAGGAACTAAATCAATTTAGATGGGTCAGACCGATTGCCACGCCAGGAGAAGGGAATCCATGGGTGAAGAGGTGAGTTATGAAAATGAGTATACATCTAAAGTTCTCTCTAATAAGATATCCTTAAATCCTTTTTTTTTTTTTTTTTTTTTTTTTTTTTGTACTAAGATAAATTAAATCTGATTTTGAAATTTCGCAAAGAAGGATTGCATCTTTTTTTCATGTAGATATCTACATCTACGTTGATTTTGCCCAAAAATCGAAGTTTTTCGGTCATAAACATTCTCCCCTGAATCAAACATTCTCGAGTTGGAAAGCAGAGAGTGAGAAAGTTGTGTAAACCCGCGTTTTGTGCGGGTTTTCAGCGTTTACTCTATAAAGGTCGTTTTGCCTTGTCTCATGGGTGTCCGCCATACCAAAGTTTTACTGTAGTACCTTTGTATTGTCAAGAGAATTCGGTTTTCATTACGGGTTGAGTTCTTGCTCCTTGTATATGACGTGCCGCCATTCTATTTCGATCAGAAACTCACGTTTGAAACTTGGCTCTCCACTGTTTGAAAGCAATATTATAACTGGGGTGGTGCCTATTCATTTCATCTCTCAAATGTGCACATTATGGTGGAATAGTATTGTAACCCGCCGTTTTCACCTAACGGGCTAGGGATCCAGAAATAGACCTAGGCGAATAAATTAGTGGGAGACTAAAGACTTTCACTTACCGTCCGGAATGTCGGAGATGGTCGGTCATAGACGCCAAGTACACCTGAATTTACCAAGCTCTGAGGAATGGGGTTTCGTGATTGAAAGACAAGGGTTCAATATTGGCTTATAATAACGCAATTGTCAGAAATATGAAATACGGAATGTCTCGGCCGAGAAGGATACTGACTATTACTTAATCTAATTATTGAGTAGGTAGAAGTGAAGGGCTGAAGGCCAAATGAATTTACGAGGTAGCTGAAGGCTCAGGAATGTTTGATTTGAATAACGGCAAAATGAAAGTGATTTGCTAATGTCCTCCCCTAATTCCCTTTTGCTTTTCCTACGACAGACAAAATACTAAATACTACGGTTACAATGTACAATTCTCTGATCAGCTTTCTGGTGACTAAACGTCAGGGCTTGGGCCAGATTTAAAGAGTCGACTTTCGCGTTGCGAGGGTACGAGACAGAGTTATTTCGCCACTTACGTGCACCAACTCCTTCGGATGGAGACAACAGGGTGATGTTCTCTTCACTGCTCGGCTTCGGTCAGGGGAACGCCGTCCAGGCCGGAGGAGGCGAGGCTCTTTCCGACGGAGGTCCGACGACTGGCGGTGCGTGGGAGACCTGGACTATTGGCCGTCGAATCGGGCGCGAACGGATCAACACTCGGGTCCGACGGGGAATTTTCAGTTCGTATAAGGGCCCACTGTTACGGGAGAGGAATTGGCTGATCTCCCAATTCCCGAGTTCTCACCCTGAAGGAACCACGATACACTCGTTCCCTCAGGTCACTTTCACAACACCGGGTTCACAAGGGGTTGACTTGCTACGCGTCGGTTGTTCCGCTTCGATGTTCCGGTTCACTTCACTTCGTTCCGCCTTGTCCTCACGGGATTACGGCGAACGGGGATTCCAACTTTCCTTCTCTTGAGTTCGGATACGACTGCCTGATGTTCCTTCTCCCAGTCCGCTCGTCAAGTCGCCTTCCCCTTCTACTCCTCCCTGGGTGTCTTGCGCCGCCCATCGCCTACCCAATCCAATGAGGACACGCCTTCCGCCCAGCTGGGGTTAGGCGCTTGGAGGGGAGAGGGGTCGTTCCGTCCCCCGCCGCCGAAGTTTCTTGACGGGGCGCTTGGAATCTGCCGCCCCGTTACACCCCTCCGATCTTCGGAGGCCGAGGTCTACCTCGGCAATTTTCCTTCCGGTGGGGGTGACTGGTGCGATGGGCATTGCGTCAGGTCGTTTGGCTGCTATCCATGCTTGCTCGTACCGCCAGCGTCTACAAGCGGCACAGGTTGGTGGGCGGTCCTTCTCGTGTTCGGCGATGGAGCAGGGCTTCGGGTAGGCGGGATCCGTGGGTCGTAGGTTCCGGCACTTTCTCACCAGCCGATTCCACATCACTTTACAGCCATCGCAGCGGTAGGTTGTCGGCGGGTGTTGTCGTTTTGTGCAGATGCAGCACAGGACGCTCCCATTCGTCGAAGGTACGCTGGCGCGGATGTTCCAAGGTGGTATGTTGGATGGGTCGGCAGGGGCCACGGGTGAAGCTAGCGCCAGCATCCCCATCAGCTAGGACGACCTTCACCGGCCGAGGGGTGGAGGCCCGGGAGGAGCCGGAACGCGGTTGCCCTGGGGTGGCGTCTGATCCCCGTGCGGTTTCTTCAGATGACGAGGAGTCCGAGGACGAAGTTGACGAGTCGGCAATACTCGGCTCGGCCGCGGCGGGCGCTGTGAATGCAGGGGCGGGGTACTCTTCCACGTTGTTGTCAGGTCGTGGTGTCGACGATCCTCGAGGGGTGGCGCGATGCGTGCTCGATCCGAATGAGTCGTTGAGGTGGGTCATGGCTTGCAGCCTGCTGTTCCATCATGATCACTCGGCAACGCAGGGACTCGACCTCCACCGACCCACCACTCGATCTTGATCTCATGTCCACCCCCGAGTCGCCGACGTTCAAGCTTTCCCCAAGCTCGTCTAGGCAGCGCAGCAGAATCCGCCTCTGTGTTGGCATCCTGTCGCAGGACGCGACCAGCTTGCCCAGCCCCATGATGACCGTGGAGGTGACGGCCAGCCACTCCGTACTTCCGGGCTCCAAGTCCGTGCTGCCCACCGACGACGGTACCCGCGCCCGAGGTAGCGCCATAGTCTTTTGGTGTCGTTCGCTGATCTCCTATTTCCCCACTATACTCTGAAACATACAAACCGGCCCTTCTGTTAGTCTCCTCTCACGCTCCGACTCACCCGTTGTACATCAATCGATGGCTCATTTATCATGCAGACAACCTCCCTCTCTGCACAGAGCCAGACGCTGAACAACAACCCTAGATTTTAGCTACCATTACAAGGGAAAAACAAAGGAAAAGAGGGGGGGGGGGGCAAGGCAGTCCTGTCCCGACCCATGAGGCACGGTCATTAATCAAACAAGGTAAGTACTTGTGTTGTGCATTTTATTCTACAGGTAAGACATTCCCTATTCTATTTCACAAACTACGAGTATACCACAAAACTTGAAAAATTTTTTTTTTTTTTTTTTTTTTTTTTTTTTTTTTTTTTTTTTTTTTTTTTTTTTTTCAATCGCTTCATCCCGTTCTAGGTGTTGACATCTTCCCCGCGTGGAGCTGCGCGTAGTCGATCGTTTTGCGCCTTGGTCTTAGCCCGTATGGACTGGACGCCGTCCTAATCGGAATCGGGATTCGGCTGGAGGATCTTCCAGGGCCCTGGGCCCCAGGTTCAGGATTTTCTTCGGTCCGTACTGGTTCCGGCCATTCCAGGGGGTCCAACAACCACTGTCCCTCCGCTATCTTCGCTAGGTGGAGGGGCAGGGCTCTCGGGTGGGCGCGATTCCTCCGCTACGTCGGGGGTGACGGCGTCGTCTGGCACGCTGTTGATAAACGCTGGCTTGAGCCTGCTGAGGTGGTAACGCGTGGTCTTCCCCAGGACATCCTGGACCTCGTAATTGACATCGGTCAGTTTGCGGGTCACACGGAGCGGTCCTTTCCAGGGGCTCCAGAACTTCTTCACTGTGCCTGGTGGGGCGACGAGCTGCTGGGCATACACTTGTTGGCCTATCTGGAACTCCCGAGAGTGGCGTCGCTTGTTGATTGCCTGCTCACGGGTGTGCCAAGCGCGCCTCAACTGTCGCTCGGCTTCCAAACGGACCCGCACCATTTCCTGGTGTTGATCCTTCAAGGGCGATGTTGCTTCCCGTTTCATGCTGATTTCGGTTAGGTGCGGCATTCTCAGCTCTCGTCCGAAAACCAGGTGATTTGGCGAATAGCCCGTACTACAGTGGGGAAGGCTGCGGTAGGCAGCTAGTGCCAAAGGCAAGGCGGCTTCCCAGTCCCGGGTTTTGCGTCTCAGTTTCGCCACCAGGTTTGCCAGGGTGCGATGGAATCGCTCACATACTCCGTTGGCCTGTGGGTGGTAAGCGGAGGTGTGGACGTGGCGTATCTCCCAGGTATCGCAGAGCTCCTTGACGACCCCAGAAATGAAGGCGGCGCCTCGGTCAGAGACGAGCCTCTCAGGTGCACCATGGGTTGGTAAATATTTTGTGGTCAATACGCGAGCGGTTGTTACTGCTGTGCAATCCGTGGTGACATAAGCCTCTGCGTACTTGGAGAACTGATCGATTACCGTCAGGATGTATTTGGTACCCCCTCGACCAGGTAGAGGCCCAACAAAGTCAATACCGACAATTTGACCAATTCGGGTCGGTATATCGGGTTTCTGGATTGGTGGTGTCAAATTTGGGGGAGTGTTCCTCTCCTGGCACTCCTGGCATTTCTGGACGAACTCTCGGACGTCACGTACCATCTTCTTCCAGTACCCGTACCGCCTTGCGACACGGGTGGTTGTTTCTATGCCAGGGTGCCCGGCCCACTGATGTTGATGACAATTGGTCAGGAACCAGCGCCGCATGGTGGATGGGATCAGTGGCACCGTGATCCGCTGGCCATCCACATCGACCTCCTTCCTCCAGACTCCTTCCTCCTCCTTTAGTTGATACTTCTCTGGATCAGCCGTCAGGGTGGAGATCCAGGGGTCCAAGGATTGGGCTGCCATCAGAAGTTCCTTCGGCATGCTTAGTATGATGGCGCCAACGGGAACACGACTCAGGCCGTCGACATGAGCCATCTGCGATCCGGGGCGGTACTGCGCCTCATACTCGTACTCCGTCAGCCGGAGGATCCATCGTCCGATGCGCGAAGTTGGATCGCGTAGATTCATGGCTGCCGTGAGTGCTGCGTGGTCGGTCCTCAGGACGAACTTCTTCCCGAGCAGGAATTGCTGGAAATGCGTCACGCCCCAGACTACAGCAAGGAGCTCACGCTCGGTGGTGGAGTAACGTGTCTCAGCATCGTTGAGGGCGCGACTCGCGTAAGCGACCGGTCGCTCCTGCCCCTGATGTTCCTGGGCTAGTACTGCTCCCATAGCGGTTCCTGAGGCGTCCGTGGACAGGATGAATGGCTTGTCAAAGTCCGGATAGGCGAGCACGGGTTGGGTCATGAGTGCTTGCTTGAGTTGGTCAAACGCGCTCTGCTGCTCTTCACCCCAGCTGTACTCCCGGTTTTTCCTCAAGAGTTTGGTGAGAGGGGCGCTCATTTCCGAGTAGTGCTCGATGAAACGGCGGTAAAAACCGGCCAGTCCCAAGAAGGATCGGAGCTCGCGAACGCTCGTCGGCGGAGGGTATTCTCCTATGGCTTTGACCTTTTCTGACTCCATCTCGATTCCTTCTGACGTGATAACATGGCCTAGGAAGTTGACGCGAGACCTCAGGAACGAGCACTTCTTGAGATTAAGGCGGAATCCAGTCTCTTCAAATCTCTCCAGAACGGCTCGCAAGATGTTAACATGTGACTGCAGATCCTCAGTGAAGATGATGACATCGTCGAGGTATATGAGACAACCGTCACCCAGCAGTCCGTCGAGTACGTCATTCATGGCGGCTTGGAAGGTTGCCGGGGCATTTTTAAGCCCGAAGGGCATGCGCACATACTCGAAGTGACGATTGAGTGCCGTGAACGCGGTCTTTTCCCTTGATTCGGGACTGACGGGTATCTGGTGATATCCCATAGTCAGGTCCAGGGTTGTGAAGATCTTACTACGCCCCATCATGGCCAGGGTTTCCTGCAAACGAGGGATAGGGTACTTGTTACCCTTGGTCTTGGCATTTATTTCCCGATAGTCAATGCAGAATCGGTACTGCTGTGGCTCACCGGGAGGGGTCTTCTTCTTGGCGATGACTACTGGAGCGTTCCAGGGGCTTTTGGATGGCACAATAACACCGTCGGCCAGCAAGGAGTAGACTTGGTCTTCCACGAAGCCTCTCAGAGCATGCGCCACTGGATAGGGCTTTCTGGCCGTGGGGCTCGCGCTTCCGGTGTCAATTTCGTGAGCCACCTGCAGGGAACAACCCTCCCTCCCGGGCTTCTCGAAGAGATGCAGCTTCTGCGTCAGGCAGTCCTTGACCAATTGGTAGTCGGGTCCCGCCAGATGAGTCAGATGCTGATGCACTTGGCACTCCAATTCAGAGGTTGAAGGAGGATTGTCCCAGATCTCAATTGGGAATTCTGCTACATCGGACATCGGAGGGTGTACCACCGGCTGCTTTCTGGGTGGTGCTGTTTCGGTGGTCAATTGGCCTTGGTAGTTGTCGTCGACGCTAGGTTCGGGGGCCTCGGCAGATGTTGGAGCGGCTGTGGACCCGCCCTGGCGATTGTCGTCGGTGTCGGGTTTCGTGGCTCGGGCGGTTTCCTGGGCTTTTTGCGCCCTCCTGTCGTCCTTTAGTTGACGGATGTGCCTGAGGAGGTCCGGGTCAGGGGCGACCACGCCAATGGAGATCATCTTCCCCGTGGCGGGTTCCTTCATCTCCACTACGCCGATATCCGGGCGTATGCCAAGGGGTAATTTCCTCAGGAGGTCCAGTCCGATCAGATCCAAGCCGGAGTCAGGTCGTTGGAAGACACAGAACGCGTGCGTAATCGTAACCGGACCGATGGTGGTACGTACATCCTGGATCCCCAGCACGGGCAGTGGTTGTCCGTCGGCACCCCATAGCTCCATCGCTGTTGGGCGGATGTCAATGCCAGGCACAGGTCTTGATAGGACAGACACTGCAGCACCAGTATCCACGACCATTCGCCGGGACTCCTTCCCCAAGCCGGCGGTGATCAGTATCATGGGCATCATGACACCATTCACAGCGGTCTGGTAGGACACCAGCTCGTCTCCGCGGACTTCGACGATTGGTTCGTCCTCATTATTTGTCGTGAGATTGGCTTGGGTTTCCTGGGTCGTGCTGATGTTTCTGACCTGGTGCATTCGCGGATTTGAGATGGGCAGGGTCTTCTTCTTCTTCAGGCAATCAGCCTCCAGATGGTCACGGGATCCACAGAAATTGCAGAACAAGGCCGCGTAGAGTCCGTGGGGGCAACTCACTGGAAAGTGGGAAAGATCACCACAGTACATACAGGGCAGCACTGGGACGGTCGGTGGTAACTTCGTCGGCACCGGTATCAACTGGTGATCGCCGAACGTGGCCGGTTTGTTTGGGTAACGAAGCGGGCTTCTGGGTTTTTGCAGGCAGTTTGCTGCAAAATGCCCTGGTTCTCCGCAAGAGTAGCATTTCTTGGGCTCCGAAGGTCTTGATCCGCTGACAGCGGTTATGTCCCATCGAGCATCGTAGTCCTGCTTCGCTCTCATTACGTCCTCCCATCCCTCAGCCCGCTCCACTGCATCCTCCAAGGTGTCCGGAGGGTTACCCTGCAAGTAGAGATGGAGTTCTTTCGGTTGTCCGCGGACAAAAGCGCTGAGTGCCTTTCGTCTTGTCCATTCCCGACGTTGAGCATCGTTCAGGTTGGGTTCAGTTCGGACAGCCGATCGTGCCGTGGCCAGAAGTCGTTCTGCGAACCGTCGGATGGACTCGTCGGGGTCTCTCTGGGCTGTCCAGAGTCGTATGGTTGCCTTCTCGGGACTTTCCTCGCCATACCATGCCAGTATGGCCTTCTTCACTGTCGTGTATGGGGTTTCGCCAAGACCATCCTGGAGGAATCGCTTGGCTCCACCTTTCAGGCGGGTACGAAGGAATCGTAGTCTCCTGTGTTCGTCAAACTCTTGGGTTGCTTGCTCCACCTCCTGGAAGAACACGGATGCCGTGATAGCATCCGGCTCATCAGGGTTCCATGTGTCGACTTCCATGAACAACGACCGCGGAATGCCGGAGGCAGCAGGTTCACGGAAAAAGGCGCCCAGTTTGTTCATTGCTTCCGTCACGGCGTTCATCATGGCTTCGCCCTCGACTGATGGGCTGCTGTTTTGGTGCATGGTCGCGAACTCACTTGTTGAATAAAAAAAAGACTAAACAAAAAGAATTATAGAACCGATAGATCACTTTCTTGCGCACCAAGGACCGATAATTTCCCCACGAATCGAGAAAGGACTTCCCAGTTGGTAAGAGCTATGACGGGTCTGGAATCGGGATGTCAATTGGAGCTGAAGGCTCCCGGAACAGTCCCGGAACAGACCCGGAACAGACCCGGAACAGAAGTCTCGGAACAAGCCCCGGAACAGTCCCGGAACAGTCTCGGAACAGAGGGCCTCGGAACAGTCTCGGAACAGAGGGCCTCGGGACAAGTCTCGGAACAGTCCCGGAACAGAGGGCCTCGGGACAAGTCTCGGAACAGTCCCGGAACAGACCCGGAACAGTCTCGGAACAGAGGGCCTCGGGACAAGTCTCGGAACAGTCCCGGAACAGACCCGGAACAGTCTCGGAACAGAGGGCCTCGGGACAAGTCTCGGAACAGTCCCGGAACAGACCCGGAACAGTCTCGGAACAGAGGGCCTCGGAACAAGCCCCGGAACAGTCCCGGAACAGTCTCGGAACAGAGGGCTACAGTGAGAGTGATGCTACTAAATAAATGAGCCAGTACCTAAATTTCGATTTGTGGAAAGAAAGAAAAATCCTAGACACGGATTTGAAGTCAATTGACTCCTCACTCGCTTTCTCACACTCGGGCCGATTTGTTTGTTTCTTACAATTTTAAATTTCGGAATCTACAACTAGCACAATTTGAATTTCAAGATTATAGAACGCGACCCAATTCCTTCAGAGCTTTTTCTCACCAATATTCACCTGGTCAAGATCACTTGTTGTGGATACGACAGAAATCGAGATTTCTGAAATATCCCACCGCTTGCCACCAAAAGATGTAACCCGCCGTTTTCACCTAACGGGCTAGGGATCCAGAAATAGACCTAGGCGAATAAATTAGTGGGAGACTAAAGACTTTCACTTACCGTCCGGAATGTCGGAGATGGTCGGTCATAGACGCCAAGTACACCTGAATTTACCAAGCTCTGAGGAATGGGGTTTCGTGATTGAAAGACAAGGGTTCAATATTGGCTTATAATAACGCAATTGTCAGAAATATGAAATACGGAATGTCTCGGCCGAGAAGGATACTGACTATTACTTAATCTAATTATTGAGTAGGTAGAAGTGAAGGGCTGAAGGCCAAATGAATTTACGAAGGTAGCTGAAGGCTCAGGAATGTTTGATTTGAATAACGGCAAAATGAAAGTGATTTGCTAATGTCCTCCCCTAATTCCTGTTACTTTTCCTACGACAGACAAAATACTAAATACTACGGTTACAATGTACAATTCTCTGATCAGCTTTCTGGTGACTAAACGTCAGGGCTTGGGCCAGATTTAAAGAGTCGACTTTCGCGTTGCGAGGGTACGAGACAGAGTTATTTCGCCACTTACGTGCACCAACTCCTTCGGATGGAGACAACAGGGTGATGTTCTCTTCACTGCTCGGCTTCGGTCAGGGGAACGCCGTCCAGGCCGGAGGAGGCGAGGCTCTTTCCGACGGAGGTCCGACGACTGGCGGTGCGTGGAAAACCTGGACTATTGGCCGTCGAATCGGGCGCGAACGGATCAACACTCGGGTCCGACGGGGAATTTTCAGTTCGTATAAGGGCCCACTGTTACGGGAGAGGAATTGGCTGATCTCCCAATTCCCGAGTTCTCACCCTGAAGGAACCACGATACACTCGTTCCCTCAGGTCACTTTCACAACACCGGGTTCACAAGGGGTTGACTTGCTACGCGTCGGTTGTTCCGCTTCGATGTTCCGGTTCACTTCACTTCGTTCCGCCTTGTCCTCACGGGATTACGGCGAACGGGGATTCCAACTTTCCTTCTCTTGAGTTCGGATACGACTGCCTGATGTTCCTTCTCCCAGTCCGCTCGTCAAGTCGCCTTCCCCTTCTACTCCTCCCTGGGTGTCTCGCGCCGCCCATCGCCTACCCAATCCAATGAGGACACGCCTTCCGCCCAGCTGGGGTTAGGCGCTTGGAGGGGAGAGGGGCCGTTCCGTCCCCCGCCGCCGAAGTTTCTTGACGGGGCGCTTGGAATCTGCCGCCCCGTTACAGTATCGAGAGACGGAAAAAAGAAAAATATTTCGAGGGCATACGGATGAAATGAGAATAAATCGCGGGCAGTTAGAGGGGTGACATGGTGGAGGGATCTCGACAGAAGCTCTCATCGGGCTAAAGGGGCGATGATGTTGGTTGAGGGCAGTTACGAATGGCGCTAAAAGAGAACCACATCTTTCCTCGCGAGGGGCGTCCAAAAAGGCCATCAAGATTCGGTCCGACGAACAAACCGACGGTTGACTAATGGCAACCTTTTCGGTTTCAGTCTTTCTCTCAGTCGTCTTTCGCCATTTTGTCACTTCTTCTTTTATTGCCGTACCGCCCACGTCTCATGATTCAAGTTGGACATACCTAGTTATTTCCCGATTCACTGTGCTCAACCACAGCTAACTTCGTAAAAGTTTATCGTTTGTTGGTGGATCCATCATACAGTAGTTTCGACTACTAAGTTGCAGGTGTATTAGTGAATATTCTGATGTTGATCAGTGTATACCCCTTCCAAGTCATTCAATTTCTCCAACTTCAGAAAATTACGATTCCAAAAATATCCCGAGAGTATTAATTACCTTACCTGGTAATTAAGTATTTAGTATTAATTAATATTACCCTACCTAACCTTAACCTTAATTATTTGAATTACCTTACCTTAATTATATATATTAGGAATCATCTGACTGTCTGCAATTCCGTGTCGGCACCAAAACCTCCCAAACCATTGCTCACAAATATTGTTGATAATTTTGAATTTATGCAAAAACTTTTGAATTCAAATGAAAAAACCTGAATTTTTTACTTAAAGATGATCGATAATCCCAAAATGATCATTATGCTGATCAGCTTTGTTTTGATACTATGGAACGAAAAGTGAAATTGTGAGCAAGGGTATTGTCTTACGCAACGGTGTACTGTGTGCACAATCACGTTAGATCGTAGAATATTTTGCATTTTGGAGCATTGAGTGGATATAAGAAAAATGAGAAGATTTGGAACGGGGTGAGAAGAAACGAATGAGTAGAATGGCTGCCGTGGAAGGGACGTATCATTAGCATACACAATAGTTTCAGTCTCAGAATTGGTATCGTTGTCATCTCTTTGTATACATCGCTTTTGGAAATTACCGACATGTTGATGGAATGATATCTTAGAAGACAGTAGTTACGGGCAAGGAAACTCGCGAAAGAACGGCGAGAGAACGAACCAAAAAGGAGATGAAACCTCACGAAGGAGATGAAGACAATCTGAATGCACTTAGAAAGTCTCATAAAGTGGAAGTGAAACGCGCGGCGTGGGGAGGAGGGGGAGCAATGAAATGGGCGCACTGGATGCTTGGCTATGGAGGGGGGGGGGGGAGGAAGAAAAGGCCATTCTTCTTGCTTTACTGGCCTTCTCTACAGAGCTTCCTCCTTTTCCTCTTGTGCTTTTCTGAAGAAGACAGTTTTCGTAGTCGGAAAAGAGGCTGCTCCTGTAATTCGTTTCCACCCCCCTCCACTTCTCTTCTATCTTCCTTCCCCCTCCCTGGTGAGCCGCCTGTCAAAAAAATAGCCTCCAAGGGAGGGCTTCCGAGGCCCCCATCCAAATTGTTGAAATATATGTAGAATATTAGTGCAGAAAGGCCGCATTGTGTAATGCTCATGAGGCCGTAAAAGGGTCTCAACGACCCCGGAAATCTGACATAGTGCCACCTCGAGTGGTTGATAAAATCTCTGGGTTTAGAGAAGGAATTCCCTTTGTGACAATACAAGCTCGAAAGAAGGATGAACGTCAACCTAAGGAAAGCGCATTTCGCCCTCAATGATTCTCAGTCTTCTCATCAGGTTAATGTGTGATATAGGCCACTGAACCTAATGTTACATTGACATTCTCTTATGCTATTAAGCCAGCCAATAAAAACGCTATTTTTCAGCTCATTGAAAAACGCAACATACAACCAGGGATGAGACAAATATCAAGGATCTAGGTTTTAATTTTATTTCCTTAATCAGAACGTATTTTTAAAATACGTGCGTTTGTATTGTGAATTAGTCCAAGCTAATGAAAACCAGTTTTTTTGTCAAATCTGTAATCCACCAAAATCTTGTTTTTTTTTAATGAACATGATTAGTATGCTCCCAAATCAAAGTATCCTTTTGCGTTGTCCATTACAGAAATTCTTATGGTTCTATATCTATTAGTCCGTCTGTTCAGATTTCCTTGTGTAAGGCGATAATTCCCTAATCCAATCCAATTTAGATAATCATGCGGGTTAGCTAGTAAGCGCTCTCTCGAAAAACTCATTGCAGTTAAATTAATAGAGGTGGGGGGGGGGGGGGGTACTCCGCGCGTGCACAAATAACTCATTTTTTTTTTTGGTTAATTTTAATACTTGTGTAGTCTTGAGTCTGCTCATAATAATGATTCAATATGACGCTTTTATATTTCCTTATCAAGCGTATCAGACCTGCACAAGCGCAGAGTTGAAACTTATTAGTCTTAAGCTCTTCACATGTGTGACAAGCTATTAGGTAGGCGTGAGCTATAAAGTTCATGAGGGCTCTGTCATATGAATTTCAGCTGTTATAGCAGCAACAGCGGGAAGAGTATATAAAAAAAAAAAATAATTCTATTCGTATAAGCATATGTCATCCTTCTAACAGGCGCAGGGCCGGCGAGAGCGATCGCGGGCTCCCAGGGCTGGACCTAATCCGGGCCCCTAGGTATGGTATGCATGAAGGCGTTTTGTTTGTGTGGGGTACCGGGGGTCTAGGGATACTCCCCAGTCCCTGAGAACAATGTTGAATTACAGATAAAATAACTCATTTTGGTGTAATCTAGACCTGTTTTCACTTATTCATTCATAAATTATCTTTTCAGGCTGTTTCATATTTAAGTAAACCACAAATTTAGGCACTCATTGAAGAAATACAAAATGGTTTTAATTGAAACCTTTTCAAAAAAAAAATTATACAATAGAAAATTTAAATTAAAGCATCTCAGATATGTAAATGTTGAATTAATTGAATAGACAATGGTATTTAAAAAAGAAAAATACAACATGTTTTGATTGAAGAAATTGATTTTATTAATCCATATACATAATTATTACAAATTTACCGTTTCTTTTCTTCCATTCTGCAATAGAAGAAAAACTCAAGTTTTGCCCTACTGATTAATGCATTACACCCAACTTTATTAAAACGTTTTTCTTTTTTTAGATAAGAAGTCTGTTCAAGGAAATATTGCCCGGTTAAAAAGACCACTGATTTGTATTTTAAACCAGACCTAGGGCTCCGGGGCTGTAGCCCCCCCCCCCTACCCCTCCCTGTCACCGGCCCTGAACAGGCGTTAATCACATTAACTATGATTAAAAAAAAAAAACACAAAAACTGTTTTTGTATGAAGAGAAGCCGAAAAGACGTTTGAATTGAACTTGAATACCCCCGTTTTCTTTTGTCTAGGTTTCAAGCTATCAGCTGATTCAAGTTGTTTGTCTGCAAGTCGATTGGAGGAGCGCATAGCGTGTAGTACTCACCTGTATAGCCATTACCATTAGCGAAGCTGTAATAGAAATGCATATCAGCACATTCAGTTGCGGTACAGCGGGCCACGTTTAAATGCAAAGTACGGGAACATATTTCAACTTTGGAAACCACGGTGGAAACCACAGTGAGAGCAGAGAATAGAAATAAACGTTGGGCCCTTAGTAGCTGCGAAAATGATGAGAAATTCATTCCAACCATTAGTGAAGGTACACAAAACACAGTCGTCTTACGTGTCTCCCATTATAATTACCGATTAGCTCCAAAATGACATCAACTTCCATAATTTAAAAGTTTCTAATGTCAGCACTCCAGCCTCCGTAAATGAAGCAAACAACCATCTATCAGACAAAATAGGTTCTTGAGCTTCTCGGGGTTAAGGCATGAGGTATATCATGTTCCTCCTTAAATTTTGAACTCTGAATTAATTATATGGGCCCGAAACTGATTTCTGCACATCAGAGGACGTTACTTATGGGTGAAGAGTTTCCAGTTTTTCTCATAGTTCATCTTCCATTCAGGGCCTTGCGATTCCGCTACTTAGATCAAAGATGTATGGTATTTCTTCAATCGTAAAGACCTATGGTATCTTATAATTTCACTTCTCAATTCCACATATATTAATCATAATTTTAAATGCATTATAAATTATTGTAATATTAATTTATGATAAATACATAATAGCAATATAGTAGATATTTAAATTTGCAGCGGCCATGAACAACCCGGCAGACGAACATCAAGTCCATTGTCTATCATGTTTTGTGAATGCAATAAGAAGACAATCAATTCAATCAAATTCTAAATACCGAAAAAACATGTTCTTTTTTCTTCTTATTTTTAATCATTTAGTATAGGTAATTTTTCTTCAATAGACGCTTTTTTCGGTATCCGCAAATTTGAATTTGCATTGAAAAATGACAGACTTATTCAGAAATCGTCGATGTGAGGATTCGATCCGAGCACCAATGTTTTATCCGGTAACAAGAATGTTCGCTGCTACTCTCGGTGACCCATTGGACCTCTGAAGTAAACTTTACCGTTGGAGCCAGTCGATATTAAAGGTCATAAGCATCACAATTTACGCTTTGATGAAATAAAATTGAGTCTTTCCGCGAAATTCTCAACTAAGAGTCAAGAGTTAAGTCAAGAGGGCCGGTAAGAAAAACAAGTTAATAACGGCATTATGAAGATTTTTTTCGAAGAAACAGGACGATAAAATAAATCCGAAGTAAATATTAGCAATTCAATCGGAGTAAGAAGTATGCCAAGAAACAAATATGATTGTAAATTATCGAGCACGCAGAAGAGTGGGCCGAAAATGTCTAGCTGTTATAAAATGGGAATGTGAAACATTCCTGATATTATGATGTAGCTCAACGTAGGTAGTAGGTACAATGTTTATGTGTGTCACATGATGGCCGTTTTTCAGCGGTGTATAAATCAGCAGTATTCCATATTCCTCACTCTTTTTCAGTCTCATCGAATTTCCTCGACGCTCTAAGAGGCTGGAAGGTTTTCGGACTTGAATCTTCTTTTCCCTCATATTGCTCCTGCCACCGAACTTTAGCCGTCTAATGGACCACTTAGGTTTTTCATATACCTAGCGACTCTTCTTCTTACCTTTAACCCACCCTAGGCCCCTAACCTACCCGTTTTCCCCAAGTAATAACACTACACAGCAAACGCGCGTTTTCATTTTCCATCGCTCCTGCCCTTCCTCCCCGAACAGGTCGCACCTGTTCATTTATTGTAGGGAACTCTGGGTCGAGGTTGGGAACAGAAGTGCTATAGCTGAAACGGGGAGTATAACACTTCTTCAAAATGTATGAAGTCGTTTATTCCATATTGTATTTTATAAATGTTCCTCGAGCGGTTGTGCCTCTTGCTGAAATAAACCCCGGCTTCGCAATACAAGTGGAAACCAAGCAGATAAAGAGAGTAATTATTTAAAGATAACTAGCGCTTAAGGCTTTAGTATCCCCTTTATCGCAGTGCGTAGTTTTCGAGTGGCGGGGATTAATAAAAACCCCTCATAAAAACTTTTGAGGGTAATTCAACTAAAGACAAGACTGGGGAGTGCTGTTTGTTTTCGAATTCAAGCACTTTCTGTAAACAGTACCTTAGAGGCAGCTTACTTTCAATAACTGCAGCTTAAAAGGGGTGCGGAAATACGACTAAAACAAAATGTCGAGAGAGTGTCGAAGTTATAATTGCTCACCATGCTATGAGCAATCGATGAAAACAATGAAAGTTTGAATCCCTCTTCAATTTTCAATTTTTAACTTCAATTTTAACTTTAAACTGCTCTTCTAGAGAACATAATATTATATACTTTCTTTCGCCTTCCTTATCAGAAGAGTATTTTCATTGTTTAATTAGTTATTTGCCGTTAGAACCTTGCTGAACTGTTTTCCCCTACAATTTTTCCTTCCACTGCTCAACATAATATACATATAAAAGGCGGTACCTACATGTGTGCTGTGAAATTCGATCCCATGTAGTCACAATGAGCATCAACGTGGAAAAGTAGTCGAAAATCTTGGAACCGTAGATATAAAATAACAACACGTTGTGGACCAACCATGATTGAATGAGATTTTGATAATATATTAAGAAATATAAAAAAGGATGGATTTGGATATCCTCGATCGAGCACTTGTATTGGTTTTCCCTCTTTCGTGACGATAAGACGTACTGATTCGCAGAGATAATCTTTGTCTCCGAAGGCATTTTTCACGCATAACCATACCTTCAAGGATCCATGCTTCTCTCCATGACTCCTGACATGGGGTTAGGGGTCAAGAGTACCGTGGATGTGGTACATTACAGAATAATGCAAAAATATAGAACAACATATACTTTATCTTCACTCATCTGCAATGCGCTCGATCTTCCTACTAAATTTCACATAGAAAAAAAAACTCAAAAATCTGTGGTCTCTTTCTTATGTTAATGAAATGTGCAGGGAGGAATTCAACAAGAGTTCACAAATTGATTTTTTGACCTTTCCTAGTAGATCAATAACTGGATATGAACCGTGAAGATGTGGTCTGGAGGCAGGAGTCCGTGAAAAAGGGAGGTTCTCTTGGGAAGATTGAACGTTTACTCGAGCTAATGAACTTTTTCCTGACTTGACAGGCTTTGGGGTATCCGTTCCCTGGGTCAGCCCTGGCAAGAAAACAGGATCAAATTATTGCTACGAAGCTTGAATGTCGACGGACTGTTTTGGTTCCATCTGCCAACATTCACCCCCTCTGGCCGACGGTTGTATTAGGAAAAATAGGAACGGATACTTCACCACGATTTCCAACATCAGGGTGTCAGGGCAATCGGTGAGTGATTGAAGTCGCGACCAACTTCCAAAATCCTCCTGAAAATGAATAACCAGAGCCAATGAGGCTAAAAGTTCTCACTTCTTCATTTTGAAAAAAAAAAAAAAAAAAAAAAAAAAAAAAAAAAAAAAAATCCGCTTATTCCGTGATCATCCGTGACACCGGATGAACGGGAGGTAATTGTTCTTGACACGGTCAACCACTTATCGATACTCCGAAGGCCTGATGAAAGACTGAGAATGCCGAGATTTTGGAGAGTATCTGTGTGATTGTGAATCTTTTGACACCTAAAAAAGTTATTAAAGGCTCAATGTTACGCTAACTCAGTGGATCTCCTGAGCCGGGTATATAAACCTGCAGAGACTTCCTACGCATTACTAACCAAGCCAAGGGCTAGAAATTGATTTTATTTAAAGTTACATTCTAGAAGTGATGCAGGAAAGTAATCTAGGAAAAAGTCTAAATATGAGTCATTGGATCAGGCTGTTGTTGGGTTCTTTGATGAAGGAGATGAGGGGACTATGGTGCCACTGATGGTAGGAAATCATTTAAACAAACCTCGTTGAAATAAGATTAAAATGTTCAGAGTACGGTACAAAGCTAAGAGCGCACCTGTCGGAAACATTCGTTGGAACACTATTGAGATTTGTACAAAACAATGAACCTTCGGATGATATTTGCATACCTACAGGCTACTTAGGCACTTCCTGCGAAATTGAACGTGCGAGCAGGTAATTTATTTTGACGACAACTCCTTCGAAGAAATAAAGGGAAAAAAATTAAAATGCTTGCGTTTGCGTTAACAACGGCGTAGAATGGCGACCTACCACTTGGAGGCGAGAGACATTTATCAACTTGCCTCTTTTGAGCCTGGACGTTAATGACTCGAGAAAAAAATACCGGGGAAGACGGAAACCCTGATGGGTTAACGTTGGTTGGTTAGGAGGTGATGAAAAGCGGGTTCCACGATGCTTTACATCACGTCGGAAATAGCGCTAGAAAGAAAGGGGAAGGAAGGCTTAACTCTTGGTTTCGAACGAACTCAACCCACCTCGAACAAGGTTTGTTTTCGAAGGCGAAGGAAGTTTGTACAGAACACCTGATCCCGCAGCTCGTAGGAAGCTATCGTATGCGTCTCCTTGGCCAGGGTGGTTATTGGGAAACAGTTAGGTCACGGGTAGGCATGGCGGAGCCACGTTGGCCTCTGATGGCGCCAGAAAAAAAACCGCTGCAAATTCTTTTACGGGGGTTGGATAATCCTCGGGAGCATGGAGACTCATTTCAATCGATTCAGCGTCCAAAATTTAGTGGATTAAGTAGGGTTTGTCGAATCTGTTACTAGAGGTTTGATTGATGGAACTAAAATGGAGCATACAGTACCGTTTCTTGCTCCTTTCTAGGAGACAGCGCCACAAATGGCACCTTCTTAGAGATCTTTCAAGCTACCTGGGAGTTGAGTATGAAACGACTTTCAAACCTGAGCAGCTCATCATTCGCAGCCTTATAATGGCTTACATCTTTTCGGGCTGCAGCATTCCAGGGGATCTTCCAGTGGAAAAGAAAGAAAAGAGTAATCGCTCGGCAAATACGAGGCTCTCTATTGTTTCGCTGGTGCCATCATCGCTAACTGCCAGTCTCTTCGGCTCTCATTCGGAAATAAGCGACTCTTGAAAACCTTCTCAGTGAAAAGGCCCGAACGATAGAAGGCTCCCCAGGCGTGAAGGACTTGATGATTCTCGGCCCACGGGTCCCAGAAGGACTGCGGACACGCCGTCCCGTGACAATCGATCACCCTCCGTCATTTCCCGTGCCCTTCGCAACTGCCTGCCATCTTTTCCCTCGATTCAGCCCACTTCGTCACCCCGAAATTTTACCACAGGTGCCTATTGTTCTTTATGGGCAGACCTTCGGCCTCCCTCGAGAAATCCCTCGGAACAGCAGGCCGTTGAACGCACGAATGAGTGACCGGAAAACGGGGAAACGGAAAACCTACTACGTATAATCTTACGATGAGCTCCTAGAGCCATCGTGATTTATCACATAGAAACCATAATTTTGACGCTAAAATCCCTTATGGTACACAGTAGTCCCCCAAACCACAGAAAAAGTAGGGCTGCCGCAATATATCAACTGCTTCATCTACTTTGGTGTCTTTATATACCGAATACAGTTCAGTTACCTGCGCGTGATATCACTATAGCTGTTGAAGCTTGGTTCAAAGTCGCAGAAACGTCCGTACAGCGTCCTTCGTTCAAGATCAGAAAGTTTTGATTGTTCAAATGCGCCATTATTGTTCTTGTTAAATTTAATGTGTGGATAGACACAATGTCACATGTCATATCCTCAAGCAATCCTATCCTTTTTGTTTGCTGAAAATGGGAAGATTACTATTTGGAATGAGGAGCTATTTTATCATTTAACCGTTAGTGATCGTACTATGTGAAATACTATTGGCGAGTTCTCACCGAATGATGGCCTTCGCCTGCAAGTGGTGCCTCCAGTCAGATATCTGGAAGGAGCACCTGCCGGTAAATCGACACTATCCAATCCTGAAAAATACGAGACCTCATAAATTTTCTGGACTGGGAAATGACATCGAGAAAACATTTTTCAGACATGCTGAGTACGAGGAAAAACTCTAAGGGAATCATTCATCTTCAGCAAATAGTCAACAGGTGGATGTGAGCATGACGCGCCGATAAAATTTGATTCAAAATGAACTCCAATAATGTGATCTTCTTTATCGCTCGAGGACAACTCAAAGCGTGGAATGGTACGCCCGACCGTGAAAAAAAAAAAACAAAAAAAAAAACAATAGATTCTTACGGATCCTCGAATAAACCAAATTTCAAGACGGTTTTATGAGTTTTCCCAAGAGAATCATGTTTATTTTTACACTTGTGACATGGGTATGTCTACTGTCTGGTCTACGTGGATAAGGAAATCATTTTGAAAAAATATAACGCAACAACTAATAAACGAATTATTTTCTGAGGATGTACATGTCTCGTTTTCGACTGTATTTTTTGTGAGACTATAAAAACTCTTGAAACATTTATAACGGGCTTGATAAGAAAATAGAGACAATCGTTTCTGCCCACGCGCTGGGGTTGGCGATATTTGTTCAATTGGAACAACAGATTGACAATACAATGGTTATTCTTGTGTCCATCTACTTTACTCGAAGTATACTTCGAAAAGGGTTCTGTGCGTTCTTCATAAAGAACTCGCTCAATATTCTGTAGTCCCTCGTATATAACAGCCTCTCTTCACAAGTATATAGGTTAGGACAACGCCAAATTCCCAATATTTTTTACGGAGACTTCGATAATGGTTTGAGGGAAAAGGTGCAAATGTATTTTTTAAATTCATGGAAACAAAAATTCGATTGCCAACGAGCAATTATCGTGCCATTTCTACCTCAAGAAATAATATTTGCATCAATGAATGTTTGCTCGAAATATTGGAAAAGTACATAATATGTTTAAAACACGAGTACTCATCAACCATTATTATTGGGGACATTAACTATATTTCATTCAAATAATAGTATAGTTCATATAACATTACTAGTAATAATTATATTTTAATTAAATTATTTGTCATATTCATGTCATTTGGAGTTTATAGTTTGTACTTGGTCTATAGTATTGGACAAAATATTGTAAATTATATTAATGTTATATCAAACAAAAACATCCATTTTTTTTTTTTTTTTTTTTTTTTTTTTTTTTTTTTTTGGCGCGTTAGCACTTTAAATTGTTTGTTTAACCTTGAAGATGGCACCTCACACACTTCGTTTTGGTTGGTTATTCCTTGAATAATCAACCTATGCTTTATGCAAAAAGTCAATCTCTCCGATTCTAGGAATGTTTTTTGGTCGTTTCAAGGTGTCTAGATCAAAATAAGCAAATGTCCGTCCGCCGTACACCGTTTTTGCACAAATTTTTAGGGAGGAGAGGGGTCAAAATGTGGTTTTTTGGATGGATTTTCAAGGTTTTTGGCGATCAATGTGAGTGGGGTATCATTTTCCAGTAAATTTTGGACGCTGAATCGATTGGAATAAGTCCGGGACACTCCACACTCACTCTTTCCCCTCATTTTCTCCATGCTCCTGGTCTGAGGAATAACCCACATTTGTGAATGAATTTGCAGCGTTTTTTCTCACTTTCTGTAGGGGTACAAACTGTACGTGAGCGTGTTGCCCATCCTCCTATAGACTGAATCAATCAATGGTTAGTACTGATGAGGCCACTGAGGGCATCAGATCTCACGTCGGCCGTTGCGTCCAGTATTATTTATTATTATATTATTCCTCGAGTCAGTAAAGTCATTTTTTACCATTCTCAACTATGTTGAGCGTTTCCTTTGTTTTGTTTCGGTTTGTGACATCCTACTGTCGTCTTACAGATATTTTGTGGTCGATCCTCAATAGCATTACGACGATAAAGATTCAGTAGTATACTGTTGCGTAGGATCAAGGTCATCTAACGATACGCTATTTGTGAAGTTCGACAAGATGTGCAAAGAAATGGCAGGGATCAGAGAAATCTAATGAATCAAAGTGAAATATTTACTGTAAAGAAGGAAGGTAGCAGGTGCAATGGGGCGGGCGCCTTCTGGTTCTCAAGACAAATCACTCTCGCCAAATCCGCTTAGGCCAACCCCCGTGCCCGCCCAAAGCCCTTTATCTTATCTTTTAACACAAATAGACTTCTTATTGTTACCGTCGTTTTTTCCTTAATCACTCAGTCCTGCTTACATATTCAGGGCGCGTTTCCACGGATTCCCTTTATCTCCCTTGATTCCTCTCTCGGTAACACTAGCTATCTCTTCCCTCCTCATTCTTCCCTTCAATCTCTTGTTCCTCCCTATATGAGATCTCCTAGGCCCGTTTTTCTTTCAAGTTTAAGGTCGCAAACCTGACGCAAAGTTACAGCCTTGCTCCGTTTACACGTACTAAACTCCTTCGAGAGGAGGGAACCGGAAAGGGGAAGTGATATACGTTCTGGTCCATTGCGAATGTTTTTTTCTGGGAAACTAGGAACCACTTGCCTGAGAACAAGGGGCAACGAGATAATGAAAACCGTGGAGATTCTCTCGAGTTTAAAATCCCAAACTCAGCCTGCCAGAAACTCACACCAAAGTGCTCTAACTACATTCAGCAAGAAGGTACTGTGACTGGTATGGTAAGTAGTACAATTTCTGGAGCCGGAATAACCCGTATGCTGAATGTCCTCACCAAAAATAAATGAGTAACTTGATGTACGTTCCTTCTGTTGGCATTGTTTGTTGTGAGTATGTATTCCGGTGATAGACAAACAACTACCTGAGCAGACTTGGTGAATCCTACAACCAACAGAAGGTTGGCCGCCTTAAACTACAGGACCTCAGCCAGATTAAAGTCAATGCCAATTTGAATTTGTTTGTTTCAGTTTTGAAGGCTGCTTATGAGTTATTTGTGGAACTGCATTCTCTCCTATTAATTTTGGACGTGAAAATTTGGTTCAACCTCACGGAAGGTAACCCTGAAGACCGAAGAAACTACGTTTTATGTTAACGTCATAGCTATAAATGAATGTCTTTTTACTCGATTTGACGTTACGCAGCGAATAAAGCACTTGCACGGAATTGGAATTAATCGTTAGGGTTTGCCAGATGTGTAAATATTGTAGTTTCTGTCGTGTGAATTCGGCATGTGAACAGCCAAATAACGCCCAAACTCTAATGAGAGCTGGTTGCGGCAATAACAACATACGACACGTACCTCAACTGTTAATCTCACCAGCTTGCTAATCTTTACTACGGCTTGGTTTATAAAATCTATCTCATCCAGTATACCTACAGGATCCAAATTAAACCCGATTATCGAACAGTCACATAGCTGTCATCATATATTGATATACTTGGATGATCTAATCAATTACTTATTGGCCGAACTCCTAGTCTAGGGATACTATCATTGGAAAACTACGCAATTAATAATTATAGAATACGGTGTTTGCTCCGTCCTTGCTAATAAAATTAAACTGCAGATATAATGTTGATGTATGCATCAGCCCACACTCAGATTCAATGTGAAGAGTAGAACGGTACGTGTTTGTGTTCTATGAGGTGAGCAAGGTGTAAACGGTTTATCGGTAAGGGACTAAAGGCTGATGCTCATACTGTAGAAGCGGCGATTTTTGGTAAGATAAGGATTGGAAAATTGCATTTTAATTAGTATGAACTTATAATTTCATAATTACTGTAGTATCAGAGAGCCACATATCTTCTTTTTTTAATTCATTAGTTGCATATTTATATGAAGCTTTTCTCCAAGAGTGATATCCACTAACTGTAAAATAATAATTTTCAGCAATTTAAAATGATTTGCTGTTTGTAAAACATTCAAAAGTACCTGCATACAAGTATAATGTCAATTGAAAAAGATGTGTCTAACCAAAAATAAAATATTTCGAACTGAAATCCTACAAAACGCCGGTCTCTGACCCAGTGACACTTACGCTCATACTCCACTACTCAGATGATGTTACAGGGTAGTTACCAGACAACCTGCAGTAGGGCTGAGGGAGGAGGAGAGGCTGTAAGTAACATAGAAGCACTCACCACATTATCATCAATCACGCTCCGTCCATTCTCTCCCTTTTCTGAGGTTACCTACCCTTTGTTGAAGATGCCGGCCCATTGAATGATGAATTATTCCTTGATTGATCGGCGGGAGGATTTCACCATCCCCTCCTCCAGTCTACTTTCCCCCCTTTTCACAGTACTTGCCGGCGACGGGTTAACATTCAATTTGCCTAACACCAATATACCCGCCTTTCACGGACAGAGATCGCAGTCTTTTCCAGGAGGCGCAGTTATTGTGCCTTGAAGTGTTTCGACGTGCAAGAGATTCACAGTCAATCTCACTCTATCTCCGGGGAGTTTTATTTATGTCCAATAAAGCCATTTTGCATTGAAGGGTCCTTGAATAACCAAACTTTGAAAAGTCGGAGTTTCGAAGGCCGATTCGATTTACTCCCCAACTTTCGGAGACAAGCCTTCAAGCGCCACACGTTAGACACGTGTGAGTGAGACTGCTTTCGTCTAAAGTCCTGTATAAGACCTCACACACACCTATGCAGTGACCCTTTTTTATTACCCACGTTCTAGAGGCATCAATCTTCCACTTGACAGAAAAATGATTCGCAATTTCAAATGTAAAAAATCTGCAAATTCTTACACACGGGTTGGTTATTCCTCGAATGGGGGAAACAGTGGGTGTGGCGGGTCCCAGACCCATTCCAATCGGTTCAGGGTCCAAAATTTAGTGGAATATAATACCCCACACGCCTAGGCACCAGAAATCCTGACACATACAAAATGGGTGGATACATACCCATTTTGACCCATAACTTCTTCCGGTGGGTGCCAATCGTTCTGGGACACACATAATTGAATTCAGCGTCCAAAATTTAGTGGAAAATGATACCCCACACGCCTAGGTAGCAGAAATCCCGAAAACACAATCAAATTGGGTAATAAATACCCAATTTGACCCATAACTTCTTCCAGTGGGTGCCGATCGTTCTGGGACCCATTTTATTGGATTCAGCGTCCAAAATTTAGTGGAAAATGACACCCCACTCGCCTAAATCACCCAAAATCTCGAAAATCCATTTTTCAAAAAAACCCTACCCCCTCCAAATTTGGTCCGATCGGGCTGAAAAGTTTCGAGGACCCATCTCGGCTGGGAACAGACCCCTGACCCAAATTTCAGATTTTTAGAATATTTTCTACTACCAAAAACGGAGTGGACAATGGACGGCGGACGGCGGACGGACATTGACCTTTTTGATCAGGACATCATGAAACGTCCAGAAAAAAATTTGAGCCGAATCGGAGAGGTTGACCATTATCATGAAAACATAGGTTGATTATTCAAGGAATAACCAACCAAAATTGCTTCGCTATTGTTCACTATCTAACAATTATTTCATCTAATCTCTCCCTCTGGTTCCATACTCATCGGGTTAAAAATGAGTCGGCCACAACTAATACTCAGATCGAGTCAAAATACTCCAGTTTTTGAAAAAGTACGTTGTACATTGTTTGGCCCGGACACACATCGTGGATACATGGAGAAAAACATAGGTTGATTATTCGAGGAATAACCAACCAAAAGTGAGTTTTCGGAGGATTTGTCGTATATTAGGCAGTTTTAAACGAAATTTCCACCCTTGCTTTCCCTCGCTTGAATTCATCAACTACCCGTACATTACTTAGCTAATTGTTGTAAAAAATTACGTTCTTCCAAACTTTCCGTGGCCACTCTACTTGGTATATTATTTTCACAACACTTGATAATTACAGTATTGACTGGGTAAGTTGGTTCGCATACTTTTACTGCCACACGCTCGGTTAGGTGGTATTCTCAACACAAGCGAGCGTAGTCACATTCTAAATCCCAGCAAATACTTGGTCAGTCATTAGAATACCGACGATAAGGGAAAAGCGAGGGATATGCGATGGTGCGGACGCTGCGCTGAAGGGAAGTAGTCCTGCCAACCTACTCACCTACGCCCGAAGAGGACAGTAAATGGCGTGAACATGATACCACCGTTAAAGCCCTTTTAGCGTCACTTCCCGGGGGCACGTTATCTGGGTTTTTTTTCGCTCTTTTTTTCTGATGTCAGATACCCAAGGCTATAAACTTGGACGCTTTAAACTCTACATACAAAGAGAGAGTGA
>CM033998.1:53017459-53093042 GCA_019603395.1 Cyrtorhinus lividipennis | reverse complement strand
ATAAACCAATTTTTTGGTATCCTGGCAAGAGTGAGAGGTTCACGTTACACTGTTAGCACAAGTACATATACTCCCTCCCCTCTTAGTAAAAGCAACATTATATTTTTAAGAGTTGAGACGGTTCTAGGAAATATCAGTGGTATTTATTTCCTATACCTTTTGATAGATTACCAAGTCAGTGCAACAGAGACGCATTTCGACTTGAATGGAGAAAAAAAAAAGTTGTCAGTGCAATAAAGCCCCATGTCGAATTGTGGCTCTGTTCCATTCATAATTTGAGAAAAAACGACCATGCAACAAGGTCTTTTCTATGGATGGAGGTGGCTAGGGATTTTATTTTAATAAATGGTCGAGTGAGCTGGTAGAGCTAACTGTGGTGAGTATTTGAGACCAAAAAACCGAAAATCACAAAATTTCGAGTTGTGGCCCTATTGCACTGAGGGTGCGATATATAGAAGTATAAGTATAGTATATAAAATATTGAACGCATAGAACAAAAAATTAATTTCCCTTTAAATTATGGTATTTTCCCAGACTGATTTTTGTACCCGAAATCTTAGATCATGTGCATATTGAATTAACGGAGGAATGTAACGTACAGCCTAGATTTGAAATCTGGCGAAACTCCAAGCGACGATTTACCTGTGGTTGGAGAATTTAGGCTCTTGGGACTCAGGAAGGAAAACAATAGAAATTAATAGCGACATCACTCACTTCAATATCCCCTTTTCCGCACGAACAACCGAACCACCCAGAAGCCTTAATTATTAAACCAGAGGAAGTAGGTAAGTGTAAAGAGGCTCCGGCCGGCGAATTTATCATTTTCAAGCTTGAATTACGCCTCATTAAAGGCATTAGGGATTCAGGAGGCGATCCCACTCCGTCAGAGACTAAAACTGTCCATCCGTCCTCACCAGGCCTCAGTTCTCAACTAAAGCCCATCGAGTGGCATCCCAACGTTTGAAATTGAACGAAATAAATTCGTCACACGCCAAAGCTTTTCCGGCCCACGTCTGGTTAATATCCGGGGAAAATGCCACGAGGGAATGGGCGGCTGTATGCAAAAGGATGTTGCTGTTGCAATACAACTCCCCAAGTGCCAATAAAGGCTCGTTTTCATTTCATCATCATCAAGAGCAGGTACCAACCTAATAACACGGTGCAATTTTTTTTTCTTCAGTTTCATTTTCGCGTTTACTTTTAATTTAATGGCACAATATTTTGGTAGGAACTTTAATTTCAATGGAGTCGGTATAATAGATTTGTGTGCCGAGTTAATCCTCTCGGGTATTATACAACGAAAACTTTTCTTGTTTCCGTCCCTTTGTTGAAGCCAAGAGGTGGGACTGTGAAAATATCTTTCAGCGTTATGAGGTTGTAGCTGCAGCATGTTGCGAGACAATCACTAACTAAGTTTGAAAATGGGGCGTCATGGCGGGGAAGCGAGGGGACATCAGGCTCTGGCTCAATTGGGCTCTCTGTGTATCCTAATTGTCCTATCCAATCAGGTTCGGTAAATAACCGGAGTTCCCTTCGGCTTGTCACTCGAGCAAACACCTGCAGCGTCCTACCTCCGAGTTTTACTCCGCTTCAACCCGACACCCGACGTTAGTTCGCAATAAATTTCGACGACCCCTCAGTTGACACAACCGTGGCAGGAAGCGGACTGTACGGGTCAATGCCAAAAGAATACACATCCTCACTAAATAGGTTAGGTATAGAAAGAACACATCTGATAAAAGGATCACCTCGATCGTCTTTGTTTAAATTACTGGTGGAAATGCATGAACCTAGTAGTCCCTACAGAATGTCCATCCAATACTGGCCGGAACTTCCTCGTTCAATACGAGGGAAAGGCGATCTATTTATCAACCTGTCAAAGTTTTTAGTGGACGACCCTCACCGCCTGTCCGTGAAGGATAGTCACACAGATACTCGATTAATTGACATTGGATGAAGGAGGGGATACGGGGACGTTGAAGCGCGTCTTTTTGGTCTTCAGATGTGAAAATTATAAACAAACATTTTTGTATCTCTTCTGAATATACTCTTTAGAACCAATAGTATATAGTTCAGGACCTGCCTCAACCGATCATGAGTTCAAAATTTAGTTAAAAACGATGCCCCACGCGTTCACGTCCCTAAGCAACCCTAAAAACCCATTTCAAAAATACGCATTTTCATTTTCACCTAGATATAGCCTCCTTTGCGGCAACAGGCCCATCTCAGCGTCTAAATTTAAGTGGAAAGCGAGATTCTACATACTTCCTTAAATCTCGGAAACCAGTTTTCAAGATACCTTCCCATTCCCGTCCTCCGTCTGGGACAATGAGCTGAAAATGATTTAGATACAATTAAAAACCACTCGGACTTCAGGTGCAAAACATTGGCTATTAAGAACATTCTAAAGGCCTTTTGGCAAACCAACATAAAAAATTTTACACACTTTCAAACTTTTTTAAGTCGGAGCATAAAACATATTACAAGCCAAAAATATTTTTAATTATGTTTCCAGCTCGATTTTAATTGTGAAATTTTGTCAATTCATCCGATTCGGTTGATTCGGTTCACTGGAATATAAATACCTACCAGCACTATGGATTATCACACGGTCACGAAATTTCGTGGTCGAACTCAACCAAACTTCTGTCAAAACTGTTCAGCGCATTTGGGAATAATTTCCTAGGTCGCTACACATCAGATATTTGCCCGGGATCATGAGGAAGGGTGGTTCTTCCGAGACTTCAAAGAGGAACTCTACTCCAACACACTCCAGCTTACTCCGCAGGGCAAAGTGACAAGGTACGGTGAAACTAGGTAATTCCACCCTACTTGAAACGAATTTAGCAATCTTGAGTCCGTACTTGTTTTCAATTTAAAGGAATACACTAGCGTTCAAATACGTAGAAATAAACACGAACAAGAGTGATAAGGGTGATCAAATTATGCAAGCACCGCTGTCGCTTCAGATGGTTCAGTGCACTTTCTTACTGTACATTATATTACATCTCATGAGACCAGGACGAAGTTGGAAGAGTCACTACCATCACGAGAGCACCCCAAGGCGTAATAACGCCGCCATTTTGCCAGTGGAACTACTTAGTGTCTTCTTCATACTCCTTGTATATTCAACTTCAAAAGGGGGAAGGGTGAGCTGCATGCCTACATCTGCACTAGAACAAGAATTTTTCTCCAGAAAATGCAGACACATATAAGGGTTGTTACCTACTTAATGCGGTATTACTACGTATTATAGTATACTTGTGTCAAATAGGTACCCAATAAGGTACCCTCAAAACCCCGCTGACGGTCACCCTCCATAGCATGGGTGATATTCATATAATTTGGGGAACCTTCGCTTTTTGGATGATTGAGTTCTTTACAAATATCATTAGTACAACAAATATTTTTAACAGAATCCTTATAATTATAGAATAATATAATAATTATTATGTTATTTTCTTTTTTGAAAATAATTGTTTTAAAATGATTCTTTATGACAACTTTTTCTTAATGTGAACTTTATCTCGAAAATTAATTGAAATAGGATGGTGTGGCATTTCCACTCCATTTTCAGTTTGGTTACTCTCAATTATTTCTTCAACATCAGGTGAGAAACATCCTGTATTACCCAGCCAGTTTTATTAACACAAGTCACGGGAGGGACGTTTTTATGGAAACCCCGGGTCGTTCCTTTCTCGAGGTTTAACGTGGGTGCCTGAATGACACCCCCTTCTGGCTTGAGTACCAACTCGGTGTGAACGAGGAAAGATAAAAACAACCATGACTCTTTCGCGCACAAAACATGATAACTCCAAGCATCAGAACGAACGGTATGGTAGAAACTTTCACGCTGAGCGAGGGTCACGTTCAAATTGATAAATACTGGAAGGTATTCTAAAAGAACTTCATACAAAGTCGTAAAATAGCGTGAGAAAGAAGGAAAAAGTTGGCGATATTGGGAAAGCAATTATCGGGGAAAGGCCTCCAGCACTCTCCTTTTATAGGGAGGGCCTCGAGAAATAGATGAGTAAGTGACTGCGTGGATGGGAAAGTTAGTTTTAATAAAACGTGTCTGGGACAGATCAGAATGGGACAAGTTGTTGGTGGAGAGAGCCAGGTGGTTCGGAAGGCGACTGGAGAGTTAGCGTCAGAAACTATTATGGCTCCTTGATGTTCCGCCCGCACGATCCAACTTTGTGAATCCGCGCAGACCCCTCTCCCCTGAAGCCCGAACTCGGCCTGTTTCAAACTCGCCCGCGCAAAAACTCTGGTTCGTGCGCCTTTAGTTGGACTTCCTCTTATCGCTTCTCTCGTTCAAAACTGAAACTAGTGTTTCATCGTTTTGGTACCGGCGTAATTTTGTTCATATGTTGTTCAGGGGTGTGGAAATGAGCAGCATTCGTGTTGAATATTCACGTTGAATAACCTCATGCTCTGCTCTAGTGAAATCACCAATACCTCGACATACTCTTTTTGCTGAAATCTCCATCTGGACTACCTTAATTAAATAACTTTTCCTCTAAAAGGATACTATCGGTACAGCCAGTAAGCAGTACTGTGAAATGGCTGACAGGCATATTCCTACGATTGCAGCATAGGTTTGCTACACTTAATACACGAGGCGCACCAGCAATGTACGAATTTCTTCATGTTCTCCGATAATGTTTATTTATTTATTTAAGCGAACGAGCCCAATGCAGAAGGGGATACAGCGACTGTACACATGAAGAACGGGAAAGTCTTGGCTAGTAGGGAAATCCTGATATAGCGATGATCAAGCCAGAATGAATGAGGGGGAAAGGGGGAGCAGCATATTCAAGGAGGCGGGACCTGAGTATAGCGGGGGTAGAACAGCTGTACTTCGTCGAGAGCGTCGTTCTGAAGACCACGATGGCGAGTACAAGATATGTCTGGAGGAGAGTACGGTATATGATGCTAAGAGGCATTGAGAGAAGACTGGAGAGCGACTTAGTCCTGGGGTTCACGAATGCGGGAGACAATTCTGAGGTCGTACTAAAGTAGAGCAAGAATAGTACCCAGATGTGACCCCTAGGGTACGCAGGAAGAGGCGGCACGAGGAGCAGAAACAGCCACACCAACATGCACCATCAGGTGGCGAGCACTTAGGTAAAAGCATTGAGAATCGAGGCGTGAGGGAGCTTATCTAAAGATTTTGAAAAGTCCGTATCAACTTGGGCCCCCCAGGAAAAAGACCACTGGAACGAGAGCAATTCGGTGACGGTAGAGCATGAAGCCGTACTACCGAGGTGGTAGAGGGATGCATTGAGAGCTGATGGACGATAAGTTTTTCCTTCGGGATGCTGGACAAGGAGGAGATGGGGCGAAAGTTTACAGTGTCAGAGTGATGATTTTTGTTGTATATCGGAGCGAAGAAAGCACTTTTCCAGCAGACATGAAAGAAGCGCTAGGATTGATTGATTGATAACATCTTAAAGAGAGAGATGAGTTGAAGGTAGTTGATGAAACTACAAGTTCAAGAAATCATGTTAAAATTCACGATCCCCCACCATAATATTGACGAATGCTTGATCGATGGAGGACTAATTGCGTTCCCTTCGGAAAAGTTCCCGCGAGTGGTTTCCTAAAATGTATAGTCGTTGCCAATTCACTGTAAACATTGGTGGAGAAAGAATTTCATTATCTTTGTTATATACATATTTGATTTCGGCACATCGACCGTCCAGTGGAGTAATTTGTTGAGAGTGCACTTCAATCAATCAACAACCCTTAGGAAGACCTGACTAAATTGACCTCGAGCCCTCTCTCTGGGTTTATGCTTTATTTTAGAATACATTTTACCGGATTCATCAACTTTTTGGATTGCTAATATTTTCCCCCTCAGCGTTATGTGACGATGCTGAATTCATAATCGATACTGAGCGGAAACGGGGAAATAGAATCCTACGAATGCTTGACGAAATAAATTTCCATATATGATTTAATATCAAGCAGCACCTGAATGAATGAATGAATGAATGAATGAATGAATGAAGATGTTTATTCAAGCTCAGTCATGCATCACACTTGAAAAAATAATTTATGCAACAACATCACTTAGTGGCAATGGTTACACCGTCTGCCACGGGTTTTAATTTTTATTTTTCTTTTTTATTTATTTATTTTTTTTAATGCAAACATCCTCCGTTTCCTAATACTAATAAATTAACTGCTACTAATTTAGTAACTGCAAAAAACAGGTTCTTTCATAATTTTAAGCTAGCACAATTCTCACTTAAAATACAAAGGTTTACACTTAAATTACACATAAAATTACACACATTTACACATAAATGGTTGACGAGTATTTGAAACAACAGCGCTTTCTACTATGGCTTGGTAACTAAAGATGGTAACTTGGGTCGCTAGAAATAATTAAATTGTTCAATGAGGTACTTTCTGTACGCGCCCGCCGCGGTGATGTATCGACTTAAAGCTGTCCAGTTCTTTCCATTTAACCAGGCAATAAGCTCAATCCTGCTTAGCCTTGGCTTCCTGAGATATCGAACCCTATACTCCGCTAAAACTGGGCACGTTGCGATAAAATGTTCAACATTCTCCGGGGCCATCATACGGCACATGGAGCAGCTGTATTGCCTGTCTGTCCTACAGGGCATGGTATTTAGGTTGAGCATTTCGCTCCTGGCCCTCATGATGTTGCCTACCATCACCTGATCGCCTATATCCAGGTAACTTGTTTGGTCATGGTCAAGGGCTGCGTAGAGAACGTGATGGGCCGAGTTTCTCGCTCGTTCAGCAATTTGCTCCCTCTCACAGCTTTCCATTTTGTCTAAAAGAGTATCGCCGCACTGCACGATTGCCTCTAGTGTTGAGAAATTCGGGGTTTCACCCATATACTTGCGCCACAGTCCGGCCCATGCCCTCACCCATCCCACCCCAGTCCTGCACACCTCCTTCGCAACGACATTAGGTAGTCTTTCTGGGCTCATATTGGCAACTTTTTTCAAGTACCGCAGGTGAAGACCAAACGTGTGTACAAATATCTTGTTTAGGCCTAGCTCTCGGTACACAAAATAGTCTGGCGTGTTCATTGGTATTTTCATTGTTCTTTTGACAAAATATTTTAACAGCTTTTCTATTTGCTCAAACTGCTGATAACCCCAAGCCTGAGCCCCATATGTCATCACTGTGTTTAATGCAGCCTGGAAAATTTCCATTTTTGCCTTGACCGGTATTTTGTTTCTGTCCAAGAGCCTCGCCCACACACTTCCTATTGCGAATTTCGTTACTTTAAGTTTTTCGTTCATGTGAGGTTGCAGTGACATGGAGGGGGTGAGGGTGACGCCCAGGTATTTGTACCGACTCACAACTTCAAGCCGTTCCCCTTTATAGTGCCATCTTTCTGACCTAGCCAGCCCACCTCCTCCAGGGCGGCACACCATGATCTTCGATTTCTCGGTGTTAATCGTCAGATTCCACTCTTCCGAGAAATCAGCCAGATTATTTATCATTTTCTGCAGAATCCCTTTGTTGTCGGCAAGGAGCACTATGTCGTCTGCATACATAAGCACGCTCACAATTTTGTCGCCGACTCGCACCCCTCCATCCAAACACTCGACTAGGTCATTTAGGAAGAGGGAAAAGATAAGTGGGCTTATCAGACATCCCTGTTTAACTCCAGTTCGTACCTCAAATTCTCTTGAAAGTCCATCTTTCGACCACACCGCCGCAGTTGTGCCACCATACAGGCCTCTTAATATTGAGATGAATTTACTGGAAATCCCCAAGTTGAACATCTTGTAGAAAATTGCCTTCCGCGACAGGGAGTCAAAAGCAGCTCTGTAATCTACATAAAAGAGATACAGCTTTTTTTTCTTCTCAAACTGCAGGTGTGCAATGCTAATCAAGCTAAAGATGTGGTCAGCCGTCGAGTATCCCTTCCGAAATCCCGCCTGGTAATCGGACAGTATGTTTTTCTTGCACACCCAATCCGCCAGGCGGTTATTTAACATTCCCACAAATATTTTGGCAGCTGCATCCATAAAAGAGATTCCTCTGTAGTTCTCCACCTCACTAGGATTTCCTTTTTTAAATATAGGGAACACAATCGCTCTGGTAAAACTCCTAGGCACCTTTTCCTCCAACAATATGCGATTGAAGACGAGGAGAAGTTCGGTTACCAAAGATTCCGGTGCGTTTTTGAAGAACTCCATCGGCACTCTATCCATTCCCGGGGCTTTTTTATTTTTAGCTTGGCGGATACAAGACTGCAGCTCACTGAGCGTGAACTCTTTATCCAGCTCCTCCGACGCAATCCAGGGTTCAGCATACTCGTGGGTCTCGGCTCCAACATGGATGTTAAGGTGTGCATCAAAATACTGTACAAATTCCTCCAACGCGATTTCTCCATTTACTCCATTTTTCTTGTTACTCAGAGTCTTCACGGCAGCCCAAAAATCTGCTGAGTCCCTAGCATTTTTTATTCGGCTTAAAACAATGTCATTAAACTCTTTTTTCTTCCTTTCACACAGGGCTTTATACAACTGGTTTACTTCATGATATTTACTCTTGATGATCTCTGATCCAGTCGTTCTCCATAGGTTAAGGAGTACAAAGCTACTCCTCCTCTTCTCCCAGCATTGCTTGTCAAACCATTTTTCCTTACCTCTGCCTGTCCAGCCTTTTCCCTTCCAGTGACCATTACTTCCAGTAGCCTCTTTAATGAGTGTTATTATTTCATCCAAGTGTTCCTGAACTGGCCTATTTCCTCTGTTCGATTTTGCAGATTGTAGTTTATCATTAATGAATTCACAATATTTATTTTTCTGTGTGTCATTCCAGAACAGCTTTGGTAGCAATGGTGCCACACGACCCCGGCGTGGCTCATTACTCTCTAGTGTCAAGACGATGGGCATATGGTCGGAGAAAATCTCCGTCCCGACTTCAAATTTCTTAATTAATTCCACACACTCCCACGAAGCACACGCTAAATCAATAACCGAATTCCCATTTTTCGACAAGTAGGTGTATGCACCACTGCGATCCCCCTTCATTCGGCCATTGAGAAGTACAAGTTCGTGTTCATCGCATAGTGCTAGCAACTTCTTTCCTTTTCCGCAAAGCTTCTCATCCTTTGAGACCCGCTGCTGTCTAAGTCCCGTTCCTTCACTGATTTCATCCGGTAGTAGCTGCTCGTTTCCCACTCTTGCGTTCAGATCCCCAAGCAGCACCTTGCCATATTCTCCCACAGCACCAAGAACCTGCTCCATCCTGCGGAAATCCTCCGTCCAACGGCAGCCAGCCGCCGAGTAGGCACTCCCGCTCAGATATGCCGGGATGAAGGCAATTTTGCTTGAGCAGCCCGCGTTCCACCATAGAGTACCTAACCCAGATATCCTGTCGAACTCCCATTCACCTGACTTCATGGCGGTGTTTTTTATACCCAGTAGTGTACCTCCACTTGGCCTACCATACCTCGCTGTGCGTTCGGCCTCCTCCCAGACGCACCGAAAATTACTGAAGTATTTACTCCACACAACCAAATCATTGCTCATTAAATGCGTTTCATACAACAAGATTACATCATAATTACTAACAAATTCAATAAATATTGCCTTAGAATTAATATTTTTTAGACCATTAACATTATAACTAAGAACCTTAACCTGTTTCTTCTCTTCTTCTTCCTCCTCATGGCAGACGGTGTCGTGTCCTCATTTCTTCTCCCTCAAAAGACCGTCGACGAACTTCTTCATGTCTGTATTCGTGAGATTCGACAGAAATGCAGTTCCGTCAGCGCCGTCCACCATTACTCCCTTGCCGTCGCTCCACATCGTTGTTTTCCCGTCAACAAACAGGACTGCGTCTTTCACCTGCATCTTGATGTCCGGCCTATGCTTCGATATCTCTTTCTTCACTTGAAGTAGTTTTCCACGCTTCCTCCGAGTAATCAGCGGTAAATCCGGCTGGATACTAATCTTGCTACCTCTCAGCTTCTTTATATTCTGGAAAACTCTTCCGATATCCTCCCGTCTGGCGAACTCTGCGAGAATAGGCGGGCTCGGATCAGTTGGCCGGCCAATGCACCGCGCGTGGGAGATCTTGACGTCCACCATCAGAACCTCATTGCACAACTGCTCAACGATTCCAGAACAGCTCAGAGTTGTTTCCCTCTTCAGCCCAAAGAAAATCAGATTATTTTTTCGTAGCTTAACTTGGCATTCTTCAATCTCTTTACGTAGTTCTTCGCACTCTTTTCTGACGCAAACAACTTCGGACTTGAGGGACTCATTTTCTTTTTGTAATTCCCCCATCTTTCGCGCGATATCCTTCATATCCTCCTTCGTGGCTAGACACGACATCTTCTTGTCTATTAAGCCCTCAATGAGCGCCGCCAACGCCGCAGTAGACATTTGTCCTACTGGTGCTTCGTTCATCGCGATTTTCCTCTTTGACTCTCTTCTTCCCTCCTCGGGAGGAGAAATATCGTCGTAGTCTGCTCGCGTTCTCTTCGTAGCCGTCGGTGTTTGAGGCCGATCAGTTTTATTCATTTAAGCTCAGTTCGCGTGTCAGTAAATTTTATTCGTGTTGCAATGGTTATTTTACGCCTGCGCGATCTCTAATGTGTTTCCTGCAACTCTCCCCTAGCCTGCGCGATCTTCTGATTGTCTATTGCAACTATTCACTTGCCTCCGTCGGCAGTTGACACTGACCTTGACCTTATCTCAGCCAGTCCCCACTCCGAGCAACACGAAACGCCGGCCGGTAGATCCCAAGTTCAGCCACCGTATTATCTTTATTACTTTTCAAGTAATTCACTTATAATGGTATACGTAAAGATGACTTACCGGTTATACCACAGATCCTGAAAAACCAGCAACAACGTTCGCTTTCTGTCAACTTTTCCGCACGATTTTGGCCCTACAACCAGGTGAAAAAACCTCAACAACACGGAGTCGATGTGTACGCGCTCACTTCTCGTGACGAACCCCATCAAGCAGCACCTTGCCGCCGGGATCGATGGAGTGGCAATGCACCACAGACAGAATAACCCTGGTCTATCAAAAATTTACGACAATCCCGTGAAATTCAATTTGAGTGGTGGTCAAGACTGAAGACCACGCCGTAATCCGAGACACAATTCAACGGCACTTACTGTCACATAGACGATTAGTGAACCTAGAAATAAATAATAGTTTATTACTGGAACAGCACACTCTCGTATTCGTCTCAACCAAAAAATATATATTTCACCCGAACGTTTTTACCTACGTTTTTAAGTGAGTCCACAGCAACTGCCCCACGCCCTTCAGTTGGAGGCCAAATGACAAAAAAAAAGTGAGTCTGTGTCCGGCCGACTGGACTTGGAAAGTGGCCATACCCTGCTCTGAAAACCCGTCAGAAATTGAAAGTAAGCAAGCGCTATTAATTATCATGTGCCACTACGTTGAGGAAGAGGCTCACTTAAACATTAAGTTCCATAATATTCAAATGAAGTATTGCAGTTATAGGTTATCTCTCATGTCCCTACACACCCCAACTAAACGTCTCAGATGACGTTCAGAACACGATTTCAGGCACACAACGGTTCAGAACAAGAATTGAATAAGTTTCAGAGAGTTTAGTATGCGGGGAAGGCTTGCCCGATAAGGGAGTTCCCATTTCGATACTTGTATGCCGACACTATTCATGCCGCAGGAAAATGGTCAATATAAACCTTCGAACTATAAATAAAACTCGGGGTGAAACCCTTTGAGAAATGGGGTGACGGGCGGTGAGATAGCGCCCCATCCCTTCTTCTTACTTTTTACGATTTGTTCCCTAACTTTAATCAATCTTCCTTAGAAAATAAATCGTATATTATAAATTGGAGATCCGTTTCTCTATTCTTTCCCTTCTGTCCTGAGAGGGTGATTGCTCACTTTTTGTTTGGATGAGGCTGGAGTTACATTTTTCTCATTCGTAATCCTTCAAATGAAAGATCGCCGGGAGTCTGAACAGATTCCCATTGGTAACAGATGGTTCAACAAAATAGGGTCTCCAAACGCTCTCACTTTTGACTCATCAGGAAGGAGTAAAAACTGACTTGCTAACTTGGAAACTCGATTAACATGAATTTTCATACTTTTGAAAGCTGACGGCTTTTATGGAATATACAAAATACCACGAAGTATCTTATTGTAGTTAACAAATCACTTTAAAAAATTTAAAAAAACACTCCGAACTGTATTGGGAAGGTTATAATTTACCTCTTTCCAAAAGGAAATTACACAACTCGGAGGAGTGGAAGGAATATAAGACTATTCCAATATTTTTTAACTCTTTAATCAATGTTCAACTTGATGAATATTCGGCGATCTTTCACTTTTAAGAAAAGCATGGTATTTTTTCCTCAACTATAAGTATAAAATGTTGAAAAACTCGATCAGATGAGTTGTGCTTGTTTTTGTTCATGCCCTCCGTTGGAGATGCTATTGTCAGAATCCGGCTACATTTCGAAACATCTGACCTTTGATATATTCGACGTTTTCAGAACTCATGAAATTGCTGTATTAAATTTCCACATCATCCAATCCCCCGAAATTAATTGGATTAGTAAGCTAAACATTAATTTCAGTAACTCTGCCATTCGCTCCAAAGAGTCTACGAAAGGACGATATCAAGTGTTGGGTGTTATATAGAACCCAGTGTTGTTCCTCCTTCTTAAAAAGTTTTTCTATAGGTTCCATCATTTATGTATTCATTTATTTTCTAATTTATTCATAAAAATTTAATCAAAATTAGTTCATATTCATTTTTTTTCTGTATTGTTGTAAGCGATCTTACGAAATCGACACCAATTGGGGATTATTTTTTTCTTTTGAATAATTCACAATTGCACTCGTAACAACCAAAGCGAAAATGAAACACTTCATATTAATTCACGACGGTTTATTTATCTACATGGGTCTCACTCATCCGGGAAAGTAAACCTTCGAGGTCCCTCGAGTAGCTTTCTAATTACGAAAAAAATGGACAACCGTTTTCTTCTTGTACTTGCTCTCAACAAACCCTTTCTCATAGGTAAAAAAAAATCCATTACGTGAAAAAATATATATATTTGAACGCATCTCAACCCTTGAATCGTGCAGAAAAGTTTTTGGAGTAAGTCTTTATGAAATCATTCACTAGACTCGGAATTGTTCGGGACTTGAAAATATTCTCAATCCCATTCTTGGAGGGAAAAACCACGTTATCTTTCAGTGATATATTCCGTCACTGGAATTAATCTTGACCTCCTTATGAGTACCCCTGTACCACTCATATATGAGCTACCCTTGATCGCTCATACCTAGAGGTTGATTTACTTCCTTCCTACCCGATTCATGCCACATTCAGTCAGTTTCTTTCTTGTTAGATTTAATCTGAAGGCGAAGTGAGAGGTGTCAGGTCAGGTAGATCAAAACTCGAGATGTGAATACATCATCATCTTAAAACTATATTATGGAGGTTATTCAATGCATAATTCAAGCCATGCCCCAGTTTGCATGCGTCTTCTAATCATGAGGGTTTTTCCTAAGGAGGATTGGATAAAGGCTATTGGGCATTTCCGAATGCTAACTACTATATAACAGCTCTTTTGCAAGTTACGTACATTTCCAGATGGAAACCACAAAGGGGTATTGCAAAATGTGCAGTTGGAAGATAATAGACGGAGTGAAAATGATGCAGAGTCCTCTCAACGCGGAACAGGCATCACTTTATTGCAACTTCAGGGGGATTATGCGCGAGCTGTTAGCCCTCTCAGTATTGATTCAAAGTACGAGTATATTGGGAGGGCCATGATAGTGGATCATTATTTCCCAGTATTTCCTATTCAGAGAGAAAACCACGGTTCTGTGACGAGCTGGTGGGAAGAGCCTATACAAAGGAGTTTTATTATGGAACGGAGAAAAGCATAATTTTAGAAAGCAACAAATGGGATCCCCGCGAAAGTTTCTGCGATGATGGCGCAAGTCTGAAGTGACTGGATCTCTCAGTTACGTTGAATGTGGCCGACGGTAATGTAATCACCACAGGCATAAACTAGGTGGCGATATCGACGTTCCATTCAACCACGTAAGAAAAGGTCCTACGACTACTCTTCTATTCTACGCCGCCAGTCGTGCGATATCAGTTCAAATGGCCCGAGTGATACGCTGAATGCTGTTTCCCCTGAACGATTCATCCAATGACAACCAATGAAACAAGTTTTCACATCACCTAGCCTATGCGATATGAGAGACGACGCCCAGTGTACAAATGGGTCCACACAAGCTTCACCAAGTTTGTCTCAACCATCATGAAGAGGAAACCATAATCTACTCGCATCTTTTGAGAACATGTTTCGAAACGAAGAATACAATGGTAGGACGTCCCCTTGTTTCATGTCGTCGATCGTACCGGAGAAGCGAATAAAGGTGATTTTACGTACCACTGAAAGTACATAGTAAGACCCTGAATTGTGAATTTTGGTTGGTTATTCCTTGAATAATCAACCTATGTTTTCATGCAAAAGGTCATCCTCTCCGATTCGGCCCAAATTTTTTTCTAGACGTTTCAAGATGTCTAGATCAAAAATGTCACATGCCCGTCCGCTGCCCGTAGTGTTTTCGGTAGTAGAAAATTTTCTAAAAATCTAAAACTTGGGTCAGGGGTCTGTTCCCGACTCTAGTTGCTCCTCAAAACTTTTCAGCCCGATCGGACCAAATTTGGGCGGGGTACGGGTCATAATGTGTACCATATTTTGAAAACTGGTTTTTCGAGATATTTTGGCGATCTAGGCGTGTAATTTGGGTATAATTTTCCACAAAAATGTTGAACGCTGAATCCAATGAAATGGGTCCTAAAACCATTGGCACCCACAGGAAGAAGTTATTGGTCGTAATGAGTATCTATCATATTCAGCCGATCGGGTTGAAAAGTTTCAAGGACCAACTTAAGCCAGAAATGGGTCCCTGACCAAAATTTCAGATTTTTAGAAAATTGTCTACTACGAAAAACGGCGCGGAAGGCGGATGGCGTACGGTGGATGGACTTTCTTGATCTAGACACCCTGAAACGCCCAGAAAAAAAATCTTGGGCCGAATCAGGGAGATTTTCGTTTTTCTAGTTGGTTTCCTGGAAAATCCAGTGTTCCCGATTATTTTCTCGCAATAAAAATATTGTTTTGTTGTTTATTCTCATTTTTGCCTCGCAGTACAAAAAAAAATTTTTTTTTAGAATACTGATACTCACGTTTTTGACTTTGAAGTAGTGATAACTATTACATCCTATGAGGGGGAAGGGGGAGGATAATGATCATTTATTTTCAAAATGAAGGAATAGTGAAATTTCACATGGGAGATTTCACATGGGAAATTGTTTATGAGATGTGGGAAAATATAAACTGTTCTTCTACATTTTTATAAATCCTACAATCGTGTTATTAAGAAGAACCACTATGCACTTTATCAGTACAATATCTGGCAGAACCTCCTATGTACTCAGCTTATTAGAAAAAAAAAACGGAAAATGGGACATCAGCCACTTTTCTCTGAGTCTAGTTTTATTCGAAGCACGTTTTCCAACCCCTAATAATATTGTTATCCCTCGTGTCAGCCAGTTGAGGCTTGAATTTTTAGTTCCCTTTTAAAAACCTAATTCCGCCAAGATTAACCCATGCAATGTCTTCTTACATGCTCGGTCTACGTGCTCTCGCGAGAATGTCTGCCTTGCTGGGTATAAATGTCGGACAAAGGACAAGGGATCATTTAGGGCTTAGCTAGGCCCCCTTGACAATCACCGAGCTCGCCTAATTCCCTTGAATAGGCCAAAGATCCCGCTGTCTACTGCAGGCAATGTTATTTCAACAACAAGGCATTCAACATCCTATTTTCTGCATTAGGAGCACCCACGAACAGGAAAATTTCTAACAACATGGGGTAATTTTCCAGAGGGAACATCAATATTAAGGTCGAGGATATTTTGAGCACAAATGCGGAAGATCCAGGTTTCACGGAACACGAAACTGTGCTCAGGGTAAATGGAAAGAACGTAAAGCAGATGTCCGTCTCCATTAACTATTTCTGTATTTTACTTCAAAACTTGACAATTTCTAAGAGGTCTCCACGAAATGAGAAACACGTTTCAAATTGAGAGTGGCGTCCCTACAACTCCGTTCTCAAAACTCTTTAATATCATTTCTGCAAGTTTTTGGCAAGACCTAAATGAGAGTCGGGAAACAGTCGCAGAGATGGTATTCCTGATTTCAATCACTTTGTTTGTAAAGTAACCTATAGAACCACCACAGACCAGGGTGAGATTCTACATCTCACCTCATTTTTCAACCATTCACTTGTGTAAAACAAGGGCAATTTTCAATTTTTCATTATTTTTTTGAGGCTTTGTTCTTGCGTTTCTGTTTTTAAGATTTTGTCCTTATAACCCCTACTTGAAAATCAAACATTATTATAGAACAGAAGAAGCTTTTAATTTCCCATCTCTAATGCATTATCAGGGTAGTGTATTAGTTGGTTATTCCTGAATAATCAACCAATGTTCTTATGCAAAAAGTCAACCCCTCCGATTTTTTGAGGGTTTAAAGGTGTAGATCAAAATAAGCAAATGTCCGTACGCCGTATGCCACGACCCGTTTCTGGCTCTAGTTCGTCCTGGGAAGGGGGAGGGGGAGAGGTCAAAATATGTTTCTTGAAAAAATATATATATTCGAGATATTTGGGGATCTAGGCGTGTTGGGTATCATTTTCCGCTAACTTTTGGACAATGGGATGGATCCCAGAACGATTGGCGCCACCGGAAGAGGTTATGGGTCAAAATACCCATCTATTTACCGGGGGTACCTAGGCGTGTGGGGGATCATTTTCAACCAAATGCTGGACGCTGAATCAATCGGGATGAGTCTGGGACAATCACACTCACTGCTTTCCCCCATTTCCCTGGTCCGAGGAATAACCACTCTCTGAGGAAGACTTCAATTGATAAGAAACTCAACATAAAAAGTTCATTTTTCTACATTTTTGGACTGACCACTTTCTTCATACTCCATTAGTTTTATGATACATTTCATCTTCAAATTTAGCTTGTGATCCTACTGTGCACCGAAATCTCAGCTACAGATTTCTATGAAGACTGCGTTTTGAACGAATAATTATTGGCATTTCACCCAAAAGTCATCTCGACAAAAAAAAAAGTACCAGAAAATTTTCATTAAAATATGATTACATGATTACATTAAAATATATATATAAAATATCATGACCAAAACTGTTTTTCAAACTCTGTATTAAAAAAATAATAAAAATCAAAGTTCTAGGTATTAAGTACGTAAAGCTATATCAAGTTGCCGAGGAGCGAGAAGCTTGTAGGAGGACAAAATTAAATGCGAGGAATTGTTCCATTATTGCCGTTGAGCCTATAATTTCGTTTTGTACATGTTTTTACAATGATTATTTCCGGTCGGCCGCAAAATTTATCCCAGATCAATGCGAAGAAAACGGTTAGAAGCCGAACGAGGGATGTAGTCCCAAGAGCGCGCCTTCACAGTTGTTGTATTGTAAAGGGCAAGGGGAGGAGGGGTGGGGCAGGATCGAGGTGTATTGTGAAAAGCCATTTCCGTCAGCCAACCTCACCCTCTTCACGTTTTTTTTTTTTTCTATTTTCTTCTTCTTTTCTCAGTTGGAGAAGTTCAAACCTTTTCCGAATGACCGCCTTCCCTCCTTTTTTCATTTCTCTGGGGTGCTCTTTTCTATAACTGTTGATGGATCAAAAATGCTCTTGAGGAGAAAAGAGAAGAGCTCGAAGAGGAAAACGAAGGAATACGTCGATGGATAGTATTTGAATGAAAAGTCTTCCGCGTGAACGAACCAACAAATGATGCGGTATGACGCGGGAGTTGAATTCCCGCGCTTCAAAAACGATCATCATTTTTTCATCATTCTGGTAATTCACTTTAGGAGTTCGTATCCAACTTGTTGCTGTGTCTTTTCTCTTACTTTTCGTCATGAGTAATTTATAGGCGAAGCTTTACGGGCGTGATGACTACTCAATCTAATAGTTTTTTGCTATTTCCCCAACCGGGAGAGATTTGAACAACCGTTATACAGGTACGAGAAGAATCGGGCCTTTCGGCAAACAACTCGGCTACGGTTAATTTGGTGTGCTGCGTATCCAGGAACACTCAAATTTTAGCAAGCAAACTGGTATGAGCAGTAAAGGAATGAGAACTTGTTTCTTGCCGTTGCTGTGTATCTAACTCAGGCTTCATCATTCAGCGCTCAGTCATAAATTATTATGTACAAGGCAAATCCACCTACGAGATGAATCAACTCTCTCCAAAAAGCAGTTACGCAGGAATTGAATCTAGATCGGTGGTGGGGCCATCAATCAAAAAGTTTGTTTAAGAAAGCCACTGTATTCATTACTTCGTGAGCCCTCCCCCATCGTGTTTTTTTTTTTTTTTTTTTTTTTTTTTTTTTTTTTTTTCGAGGGATTGATCAACGACTTTTTGATGGAGAGCCACCGAGTCGGTAGGTACTTATTTCTCTTGAACTGGAAAAAATATAATCCATCTATCGAGGGTGAGATTGTAAGCCTAATCGTTTTTCCATCGTCTACCCTCGTTTCGGTCTCACCTCACGGTTGTGAGCAACGTTCCTGCTCCGAAGGATAATGAATACGTTCAGAGTAGGTACCCACAATTAAACGCATATTACGAAATAATCTATGGTAATCCGTCAATTGTATTCCAACAACCAGTACGTTCTGAAAATTTGTATAACCGTTAATATTATTATTCCTTGCTGACTAGGAGATGTATTCCATTGGTATTCCCTGACACCCACTCACTTCGATTCTATACTCGTCTTCATAATATTAGCTAGCTCATTATCGCTGGTCCAATATAAATAAACCAGGTCAAGCGTGAAGCTTCACTTGATGATCAGGAGGCCATTTAATTTTCCACAGGAGGGAGAAGAAGGGTGCAACAGCTACTACCCTAATTAGTGAGATTTGGTCCCTTTCCTCATTTCCAGCTTTTCATTAAACATTCACACACAAGCCTCTCTCCTGAGGGGGTCCAAGATCTTGAGTTGAACTTCTTAATGAATCCCGGCTTCCTCATCACTTTGCCTTTCAGTACCGTCAGCCTTGATGCCTCCATTGGTGTTTTCCTGGGTCTATGCGTACTGTACATCCCAGAAGGCCAAATGATATTGAAACACGCTTTCCTCCCTAGACTTCAATGACACTCACTTCTCCCATCTGTTAGACTTTCCTCCCCACCCAAGTTCCTTTGTGCGACGCTCCACATTTAGGTATCGCTTCTCTGTTTGTTAAACATGATGGCTCCCGAACAGAGTCACTTATTCATATTATTTATAAACGTATCATATGAAGAAGCCATGTATCCTGGAGGAGGATGACTAGCATGACTCAATTGAATTGCTTCTCATCTGGTGGAAGGGAAAGGTCGTAAGGATTCATTTGTACGAAATGACTCGTCAAAACCAACTCTTTCACGTTCGAAATACCAATAATCCTCCAACGTGCTTCGCTAATGGCTCTGGTCGAATGAGTCGACGAGTCGGCTGGGTGGAATATATCTTAAAAAGACGTGTTACAGTGGATGCTCATAAAATATTCCATCAAACTTGACTGTGAAACCTTCGAAGAGGAGGCACTTTCTCACTCGGAAGGAAAGGCGAACAGGTCGAAGTAGGAATCCTCGCGATAGTTGCTTTGTGGCTCTTTGCCTAGGCATGAGTTAAATGTGTGAAGTGGGTGGAATGTTTGTTTCCCCATAGGCAAAAAACCTGTTTCCGAATCAAAGAAGGAACTCCATTTGCTTTTGTGATATATCACAGTTCACTTTAGCAGGGCGTTTCCAAGAACTGTCTTGTTGACTTAGCTTTTACTCAATTTCTGTCGGTATCCGATGTGTTGTCTTTTAGTCAGGACTAAAAATAAAGGACTTTGAATATAATCCTCAACGTCAAAGATCATTACCGATATTGTAATGCAATTATTCGCGACACCAGTTGACATAACCAGACAATATTTATCTATTAAACAATAGAAAGGTTTCCTTTACCTCAACAGAGAAGGATTAATATACTACGAGTGCGACCCTACAAATTAACCTAAGACTTTTGCATTATAGGTAGTACTGCAAGAATTCTCACGATGAACGGTACCCAAGAGTTGAAGGAAGGAAAACAATTTCAAGATCACATTAAAAGATGCAAATAAGAAAACCTTTTGGTAATAAACTGAGAAGGATTATGCATAATCCGTAATCATTACTGATCACCCTACTTTCATATTCATAAACGAGATCTTTTCCGCTCTCGTTTTTTGCGAAAGATTCATTAAAAATATTATCCGATCTGGTGAGCAGTTCAATTTGCTATTATTGGAAAATTATACCACCCTAATGGAAGAGTTGCATTGGAAGCAATGAAGGTAATTTTGAATTCAATTTAAAATCGTTGTACGTAAGTAAATATGCAATATGAGCTGGTACCTACTTACCTACTTAGTCTGGAATCAGGAAGATTACTACTATTTTATGACGGGATACTGATCACAAATTGTTCAAAATTTACCTAGATAGTACATTTATGCTTAAATTTACGGCCCTGAACAACTGGAAGATCCCATCATAGGATTGATAAGAAACCCGGACATTTTTTGTTTGGCTCTTACATCTTTGTTCTTGTGTAAAATTCATGATAATATCGTGCTGAAGGTATAGCTAGCTTGTATTTTTTTTTTTCAATTCAATCATCAATAAATCTGTAAATAAACCTGTAACACCTGAAAACGTATCAGGAGAGTCAATTTTTTTGCTCAATTAAGTACCCGTTTTTATAATACCCACAGGCACAAGTTCCCAACTGTGATGTTGACAACCAGTCGCAAAATTTCAAATTGTCCGAACAATAAACATCTTTTGGTTGACTTTTCAAGGAATAATGGCTAATGTGTTTTTGGCTCAAACAATGCTTGGACATTTCGGAATAGGAATTTGCGCATCTTGAATATTTTTGTGATTTTTAAAAAAGTTGATTGATTTCTGATATGGCTAAAGTCAAGTATAGGGACCGTTGTCACGTTATCAACTGATAGCAATGATATCGCGCATACGGTCGATAATCGATAATCGAAAGTTTTTGTGGGAGTGAGAGGCTTAGTGAAGCTTAGTGAGCACGAGGTAAGTTTATTTCAATTTATTTATTATTTTTTATTTATTATTTAATTATTTATTTATTTTAGTTTATTTCAATTTAGTATTTTCCCTCCTTTTTTATAAAAACAAATATGGCCGACAGGGATAAATATTTCGTGTATAATATATCGATAGTGCATATCGACTGAGCGTATGATTACGTATGATCCTACGTTTTTCAGATTTTACAAATCTTGTTACTCATGCTATGAACATGAGCTACGTCAGGGTCGAAGAAAAAAATTCTCTGTACCTGGTGCAATTTCACGACATTTGTAGCGTCTAACATGACTGGTATTCATGAAATGAGCACTCTGCCTCTGCCAAGGTAGTAATTATTACTATTACTATAATTTAGTACATATTGCAATACAGAATAAGGTGGAAACCTCTCTGTGATAGAAAAGTGATTGTGCCACCTCTCTGAAGCAGAATGTGTTCCCCAATATTGCCGGCACCTTAATGGTGATAGGATTGACACGGCGACATCGAGATTCGAAATCTTTCATACATTTTGTAGGAGTTAGTAGGAAGGCATTCCACTTCTGTAACGTACGGGGAGGGGAGGGAAGATGATAGAATAAAAATAAAAACGAGAAGAAGATGAAGATGAAAGCTGAATCTTCTAGAACGGATATCATACGCCCGAAACTCCGCCCTTTCAGCCGAAAGATAAATAATTCAGATGTGATTCAACGGTAGGGAATTCCGACAGGCCGTGCTGAGGATCAGGGCGACGGCAAAGACCTGCCGGAGGTGCGGCGGTAAATCCCGTAGTTGTTGTTTCTACTTGGAACCTCCTTCGCCCTACTTCCGTCACCTACGGCTTTCGCACCCCTCGGCCTCAGTTCGCTGAGGCTTTCCTTGGACAGGCCAAACAATAAAGCTCCCATTAGGATTTCAGCTGCCACTTTCAGATCTCACATGGCCCTCCCGACCTGAGAAAGGGGATCAAGTTAAAGACAAAAAATGTGCGAAAGGCGATCTTCAGGGAACATTTCAAAGGGAGTATCGTGAGCTGACAAAACTATATTACGTACCAAAAAACTGAGTAAAGGATGAAACCCTCAAAAATTTTAAGTCTCATTTTCAAGGGCTTCGTTGTTAGCTTTGAAAAAATTTGACTGTAACGTGGATTCATAATTAATGTTTCCTAGCGCTCTACAGAAGAAAAAACTCAAAATTCGCAACCGCAGAACCGTTCGCAGTTTTTTGCTCATAGTGAACCGCTCGGAGGAATGGAAAGAAAAGTGAACTTCCGAAACGTATTTTTCAAATAAATTCAACATCCTCCGCTCGCGCCCGTTGCGAATTGGCTGTCAATCTCACTTATGGGTGTTACCCTCACTTGAGGCTAGAGGGCATTCAAATTTAAAATAAAATTTCGCCTAGGGCAATTCTCTAGCCAGTAGCCCAACCTTCTTCGTCACTCAAAACTTAAGCGTCAGAGTCGAGCCAATTAGCACATTGTCCCTATAATATTTCATGCCAGCTTCAATCGACAAAACAGAATTATGTATTTACCACTTGTCATGATTTTTCGTACATTAAATAAACTATTTAACCTGAAATAGGTATTAAGGAGTTTTAAAATTGATTTTTAAATTTGCGTTACTTTTTTCAAACTAATACAAAAATGATTTCTCTTCAATAAAACTACAGAAATTGAGGAAATGTTTCCCAGGAAGCTAATTTTGGTATTATTTGTTACTAGAATCGCCTAAAAATACTGTAAATTATTCCGCAATGGTTAATTTACTCTGGGTGGGCTTGAATCTGTTACAGCTATCGGCCCGAAATCCATCTATGTCAAATCAGTTTTTCCCCACAAGCCCAGAGTCTGGAAATGTAGATTAACGAAAACTAAACATGAGTGTTCATAGAATTGTAAGCAACTAACAATAACAAGACAATACATATTTACAACGAAACCACTAAAAAATGGGGATAAAAGCTTTAATTTTAGAATTACCGATGGAAAAAAAAGCCCCCGATCCTCGCGGAATAAAAGGAATGAGCAGGTAGATTGAGCAATTAAATTAGCTTTGATGTGTGCGTGTTGATAAATTCATAAAGCTATTTACCTGATTATATACAGAGGGTGTTAATATTACCATAGTGTAATGGGTTTGCGTTAATAAATGATTAAGCCAGAGACGGACCGCGAGACGTTCGAATAGGGAATGTGAATTACGGGGTTGTATGACTCGAGTCCTAATAAATAGTACCCTAACCAACCCTTCCATCTTCCCCCAAGGTCCATTAAGTGATTACTTACCGGATGAAGTAGCTAGACCGTGCTTGGTGTTGGTTTCCTCACCAGCTAAGGAATAGGGGAGGGGGTCGTAAAAACGATCCCGGTGCCTCATAAATGATGAAAACGTATCGAAGGGAACATGGAAAAGGGCGCAAAGGAACTTGTCTCGTTTGTATGTTATTCCGGTGATAAATTATTTAGAAAAGATCATCATTCACATGTATGTATCGTTCAATTTCATCAAAATTTACATTCAACTTACCAGTAACGCATATTGACAGGATCGCTTATTTTACCAAAGTTGACATTTTCGACGATTTTTTTCTCGAAATAAAAAAAAAATTGCTTAGTTGAAAAAAATATATCAGGCGAAAAATTTGCAAAAAATGTTTTTTTTTTTTTTCCTTTCCCGCGGATGAGTATTGCCCGAAGACCATCAACCTGTTGAACGACCCTCGCGAACGACCCCGCGACCGCTGAGGGACTGAGCCAACTTGGCCGCTTTCCGCCCCTTCGGCCCGACACCGACCTCGCCCGATGTTATACGAACGGTATAGGTATCCAAAAAAAGGCCCTGTTGTGCAGCCCCTCATAACGTCCTCCCCAAATACCATTTGTTAACAAATTTCCAGGGGAATCAACCTCACAACCAACCATGAACCAATGAACTGATTGGGGGAGCGAGTAGGGAATAAAGGAGATCCCTCACTAGCAATGCTGGTGGGCATGTATTAATCACTGACCGTTCAATCGGAGACCGAACACCATTAGAAAGAACCGTAGTTCTGAATTCGGGCCGCCATGGAATTTCTTCCCACATCTATCAAGGAACAGTTAATATCATGATCAATCGCTCTATTGATTCTATAGGCTTGCTCTCATTAACCTCCGAATGAGGAACTGATTGGCGTATTCAGTCGTTTCGACCGAAAATCAATCAATCAAACTAAAACTGATGTTGGCTGCATTAGGTTCAGCACATTTTTACAACAAAAAATCACTCAACCCCAAGAAGTGTTTAGCTAACTAGAAAAAGTAAAGGATTCAGGGACCCAATTAGCTAAACACAATTCTTGTGAATTATTCGAAAATTCAGCAAGTGTTTTCGTACTCGTTTTCACCTAATATATCGAAATCCACGTCTTAAATCGAAATTTATGATGCTCTAATGTAAACAAAAATCGCTGCACGGTTATTATTCAAGGCGAATCTTGGAAAATTGTATCGTTCAAGTCTCCAAAGTCTATATCTAATTTAGGGGAAAATGGTACCCCACTCGCCACGGCCCTCAAAACTGATAAACCCCACCTTTCAACTTTAACCTGCCTCTTTTTCGGGCAACGACTATAATGTTCCTAGGAACAACCAGAGCCTAAGGGAAGTCCCTGACGTAATCCCAGATTTCAGATTTATTGTTTAGAATGGTTCCTACTTTTTCACCATTGCAAGAACTTGTTTAATACCCCAAAATAACAAGTTCCCGCGGGAAAAAAAACTGCTAGTGACAACATTATCGATTAAAGTACGATTGTTTATACAATTCCCTAAAATACTATATTTTGGAAAATTTTCTATTAACGAAAATATTAATTTTAGAAGGATGTAGATACGATTAACAATTGATTTTACGGTTAGAAATGAATGACTTGGATTTTAGTAAAACTTGCGTTGAATTATTGGGTTAAAGGACCCCTTTCACCAAGAAAGAGCTTTATTTCTTGCCTACAAAACTAGGCAGTGAGGTGTCATTGCGTTTGTATTCTCTCATCACTTGCACAACGCAGCAATCCTATCATAGAGCAGGTACAGTAAACACCGCATCCCTTGTGCGATAGGGGATTTAACAAACGACAGAGCTTGTAAAGAGTTTTCTCATAAGAGGAACGCGTTACCTGAGAAAATACCGACCACACACTCTACATGTTTTCGAGCGAGTTCAATGCTTGAGTTTACCTACAGCACTTTGTTGAGTTAGAAAAAGTATACTCCACTTCGAGCGGAGAGAAAAACTGAAGGATTTCTACTCATTCCAAAACAACTAACTCCGCCTTTTTTGCCAGGGAACATAACATTCGCATTTACCAAAAGGTTTTCCGTTACGAACGATTTGAGCTGCGCATCCCCGAGTCATGTACAGCATAACTCCTGCATACGTTTATTATTATTAGGCCACGTAATTCCAATAACGTTCACTATTGCGCTTTATCCCTAAGTTCCAAAACGAGAACTCATATTAAATCATACTATAAAAAACTAGATAGGTGGAGTAGGTACCATTGGAAGAAGCTGGGCATTCCTTCGAGAATTTTCCCAAAAATTACTATTATTTTGAAATACCTGCTTACTTCAATCTTCGGGGTACTAACTATTCAAAGTTTCCCATTCCACCTTCTGAAACTTGAGTCATTGGGTTCTCACGCTAAGCCTTAGAAAAGAGATATAATTAAAAATATATTGAAAAACTGGATGTTTCCTATTTTGACCTTTTCTAAACTTGCCTCCAACTGATATCCGAGAAATAAACATACCTTCTAGTAAAATTTTCGAAAACCTTGCCTTGGAGATTTTTCTTACAACTCCGAATCAATATTTTTGAGTGGATAACATTTCAAAATTGTCATGTCTTCAATGCTCAAAATCAATCATTTTTTTAGTAATTTAAGAATAGTTTTATGATCAATGTTTTAATATAGTTGTAAATATTGTTTATATCCACTGGCATCTATTTCAAAATATACCTTTTCTAGGCTTTTTTTTTTTGGTGGTTAGAAGGAACGTCAGTGGTTCAGGTTTTTGTAAAATGTAAGAAATTTACGTGACTTAATTGAATTTGTATAGATTAATTTGATTTTTATATTCGTGATTGTGATCAGTGGTTTTAATCATGCTTGTGAGGGTAGATTGAACCGATCCATCATCATTTCATTTTTCAGTTGAGTTATTTACTCAAGAACTATTTTTTCTTACCTGGTTTGATAAAGGTAAATAAAATACATTTGATGATGAATTATATTGAATAATGAAGTCTGAAACTTTGATGGTAATTAGTTATAAATTTATTTCTACTCTGAATCTCGGACATATTATTTTATTTCTACTTAGGTGCAGTTCCACATACCCATTGATAAGAGCTTACAAAATTGTGCACGAATCAGCTTTGAGCGCTTGTTAGTTGTGTACTTCATTAGCAAAGATGCAACACCCAGGGAATCTCATTTTCGAGCCTGGAAGCGTTCCTACTGGAGATAGATGTTGAACGGAGTTTCATTATAACTTCATCTAGACGGGAGTGTAGAGTAGGGAATGAAGAATGTCGAGATAGGAGAGAAAATGGAGGTTCGAGGGAATGAGGAGTGAAGCAATAGGAGGAGGAGGAGGAGGATAACCGTAGAGGAAAGGAGAAAAAGGCCCGGGTCTGAGGTGGTCGTAGTGGAGGGGCAAGAGGGGATCACTCCTCAAAACAAATCATAGGCCGTGAGATTGACTCGTGGAGGCTCCTCAACTTCCCACACAGGCCAACGGACTCACACGTAGACACTTTCCAAGGGCGCCCTAACTTCCCCCTTTTGGGATTCTCTGCACGTCGGGTTTTACTCGGAGGGAATTTTAAAAGGCCGACCAGAGGGGTGGAGGAAACCTTTTGGGGTATCACTGCGATAACGTTGCCTTTTTTCCTTCGTGTACCTTCCCCCTCCTCCACACAATCCCACAACTAACAACAAAAACACGGGAAGCGCAAGCGGTCTGGACCGCTCCGGTCATTTGAATCAATTTCAACACGTCAATCAGAACCAGAATTTTTCATGAAAACATCGCCATCAGTGTGTTTGCGTTACAGCCAGTCAATCTAGTCTGAAAGCTTTCTAAAACACAAATCTGGGAAGCTGGGAAAATGCTAAAACTTATTCCACAATGGTTTTCTTGCACATTTTAGGTAAATCGCTCTTTAAAATTAAAATTATCTCTGAGGACTCCAGGATAGGTATATCAACCCGTTTTAGGATGTGAAATAGTCGGGCAGCTTTTGGATGGTTGTTCCTTGAATAATCAACCTATGTTTTAATGTAAAAACGCAATTCCTCCGTTTCGGCCCAAAATTTTTTTTCTGTACGTTGTAAAGGTGTCTAGATCAAAATGAGCAAATGTCCGCCCACCGTACGCCGTCTACGCCGATTTTAGTAGTAGAAAACTATCTAAAGCGGCCCTTTTCCGGCTCTAGTTGGTCCTCAAAACTTTTCAGCCCGATCAGACCAAATTTGAGGTGGGTAGGGGTCATAATGTGTATATCGAAAAATGGATTTTCAAGACTTTTGGCGATCTAGGCGTGTGGGGTATCTTTTTCGACTAAATTTGGGACGTCGAATCGAATGAGACGGGTCCCGGAACGATTGGTGCCCTCTGAATGAGGTTATGGTTCAAAATGGGTACCTATCCACCTATTTCGAATATGTGTTTTCGGGATTTCTGCTACCTAGGCGTGTGGGGTATCATTTTCCACTAAATTTCGAACGCTGAATCGATTGGAATGGGGCCCGGGACACGCCACACCCACTGTCATTTTTGATATTTTTGACGATTTAGACGGGGGTATCGTTTTTCACTAACTTTTGGACGCTGGATCGGTTGGAATGAATGGGGACTCTTGCTTTTCTCCATCATGCCCTCAGTTACCCACTTCCGTTGTGTGGCCATTGGTTCGGTGCCTATCTGGATTGATTCAGCGTCAAACATTTAGTGAAAAATTATATCCCACAATCCTGGGTCCTCAAAACTAGAAATATTGTACTCAAAATAGAAAGTACAAACATGGCAAAGGCGCACGGCGGATAGGGTATAACCCTCCCCCGTATCAATTTTTTCAAGGCAACTAGGTGAAAATGCGGTTTCCGAGACTCCTATAGATTGCTTAGCCTTTCTCAATTGAACACTTGGTTCATCGACCCAATTGAAATAGATGTACGCTCGTCTATATGTATTAACGACAGAGAAGTAAAACCTTGGGAACCAAATTTGTGCAACCGTGGTAATATATTGTAATACCTACAATTTGAATTCATCCCTGGTTTTCTAGGCCCGATAATCTCCAAGATGAAGGGTGAAATCAAATATTTTTTTACAATCATCATTCCATGTTTGGACGATCTTTTTGCAAAAAGATTGGCCTAATAAGGCAGTTCATTAGAATGCCATGAAAGGAGAAGCTGCTCGCCCTATTCGGCTTCAACTCATGACCAAAATGAAAAACGTGGGCTCATTGTATTTTGAATGAAAAACTATAAATGCGAATTACCTGGAAGTTTGATATCTAAGTCAAAATTTACATTTTATCCATCAGTTTTTGATCCATGCATCTATCCATCTAGCGAACACTACAAGGTCGCGAGCGAAGCGAGAGGTATATCCAAACCGCATTATTTGCACATTACAGTCAAGCGGCCTACGTCAGCGGCCCTTAGTCCTCTATTTGCCGATGTTGCTTGGCACAAACGTGGAGAAAGGAAAGCGAACGACTTATAGCGCACAAATATTGTGGCCCTGGGGGCTCAGGAGTAGGTCCCCAAGTGCAAAGTGAGTACATACAACCGTTGGCACACCATTTAAGATTTACGAAGCTACATCCTTATAATTCATGTTCGCTGAATAAGGCAACGAAACAGAAACCCTTGAGATTGATTACATGGAATAACAAGATGAGAAATGATTTAAATCATTTCATTACAAAAGTAATTTTCCACTACCGACAAATGAGATCTATGAAGGCCTCAGCCTACAATTTCAAATGATCTCTTTTAACAATGCTGCCAGCCTATCCAACTTCATTCCTACCTGAATTTAGATCGAGTGTCTCTTGGGATTTGAACGAGAAGTTTAGAGTTCTATCAGTTATTTACTTTGCAAGGGATTTTACCTTGTGCTTCGAGGCAAGTTTTCGATAACAATAGCTGCGTCGAGGATTAGGACAATAGGACCTTTGTTAGAGACCCTGTGGCCGAACGGATGGTATATTTTCTTCTCTCCCGATACCGATCATTTCCTCCACCCCTTTTCCATTTATTGTTTCCCGCTCCCTACTTGCTTCCGCTATTCATTTACCTTTCCTCCATTCACTCATATATTCTTCATCGAACTTGGCCCATTCACGAAGGGTAGATTGAACAAAAGATCACGGAAGTTTTCGGGGTAGTAAGAATTGGAGCATAATAGCTCTTGAACTACCAAGAGATTTTTTGGGGCGTTTCTTGCGTTATACTTGTACTTCTACTCAAGCTCGCCCATCACAGGCTTGATGAGTCTTTGATGATCCATGTAGGTGGGTACCCACCAAGTCGTTCTAGAGTTGCGTGGCTCGAACTCCTAGCCGGGAGAAGCGATTCATACTGGGAAAAATACCGGCACTTAGAACATTAAAGTGAGGTTGAGTCTATGACTAGCGTAAGGGCTCATGGAACCCGGTACTCTTCAATATCCAGCCAACTTGTAACGATATTTCACAGATTATTCTGTCTCTACGGCTAAAGTGTAAATTATAATGAACTATGAACCATAGGTGGTATCTCTTTACATTCACTATAAAAGTGGTGAGAAAATATAATTACAATTTTGAAAAACTGGAAAACCGTTCGCGATGGTTTGTTGTTCGTTGCAATGTTTAGATCGTGAAGAAAATTAGGCCTCATTTCGTGTGCGCCAATCTGTCGAGGATTCATCATATTATTCGATGCGATATGCACATAATGATAGAAAGTGGTACCCGTCACACATATCCTCCCGAGTATCTCGAAACCTCTATTTTAAAATATCAATTTTTACCTCAACCCTGCCTCCATTTGCGACGATCGGATCGGAAATGAATTATGCTCAACTAGGGTTCAATGGGTACAGTTTCAAATTTTTACGCAGCGTTTTAAAAGCTTTTTTGGCCCGGTCGTAGATTTTAAATTTTGAATGTACTAACGCTGAAACGTATCACGCAGCATTTATTCAACAATCTGGGTTTATCTCGCTCATGTGAGACCGACATTATGTATTCATTTTGCATACAGTAAGGTCTTGAAGCCCAATTTACGAATAACAACAAAAATAACAAAACAGGCAACTATCAGAAAACATACGGACATTACAAAAATGTTTTATGGAAAAAACACGGATCACTCTAAGATAATAGATTTAAGATAAGATTTAGATGAATTATGGAAGTCAAAGTCGTCGGACATGCTGGTGAAGTAGTTGAAAGTTCATAATTTTTCGAAGAATAAGAGGGAAAAGAAATCTCATAATACTTTTTCTCAATTCGTAAGAAGCGTCCTCCGGTGTGACGATTTAGCGTGTAGAATTTAGGGAATATCCCAATGTCTCTATTATTTTTATAGTCTGTAGCGAGTCCCAGGATTTGGATTTTCCTCCACCAGTTTTGGGTCAAGTGAAATTTGCAGCCGCTAATTGAAATATGGGGAAGTACCGCCCTAGCAGCCAGGTGGATGGATTCAAGTCAATCAGCGAGAACTCATCACAAAACGAAGAAAATAATAAATAAATAAGATGATAAAATAACTATCTATTGACGAAGGAAAATTTTGTTCTTGACGTATGCTTCTACTTGCCAATATTAAACACACACAAAACAAAAGAAAAAAATTTGGCTTCTTCTGTGTTGGCGGAGTTGGTCACAACTTGCGCTCCCGCTTGCGAGGAGTTGATCTCGGCCTCCCTTATCTAGCGAGGGTAGCCTCATTAGCTCTCGAACACCAGCTTAGTATAATCCGCTTACGTGCGGGGAGATGACCTGCACCCAGGTAGGGGACAAAAAAAGTTTTTTGAAAGATGGATTGTCAAAACTTTTGGCGATTTAGGCGAGTGAGGTATCATTTTCCATTATTGTTGCAGACATTATAAAACGCTCAGAAGAACGTTTTGGGGCCGATCGGAGATGATCGACCCCCGTGACGAGGACATGAAAACGTAGGTTACTATTCAAGGAATAACCAACCAGAACGGGTTAAATATACAAATATAATTTTAAAACAAAAAGATAATGGGTAAAAAAACTATTAATTTGGAGTCTCCGGACGCATTCCCATCGATGTAGCGTCCAAAATTTTGTGGCAAATGATACCCCACACGCCTAGGTACCAGAATTCTAGAAAACACTGCTGAAATAGTTTTGACCCATAACCTCCTCCGGTAGGCGCCAATCGTTCTGGGACCCGTCCCATTAAATTTAGCGTTGAAAGTTTGATGGATAATGATACCCCACACGCCTAGATCTCCAAAAATCTCTAAAATACACATGTACACACCCCCTTTCCACCGATTCATTCCAGTCGGGCTGAAAACCAACTAACCTACGGACCTACGACCAATATCAACGCGGGCGGCGGACGGACATTTGCTTATTTTGATTTAGACACCTTGAAACGCTTAGAAAATAATTTTTTTGGCCGAATCAAAGAAATTGATTTTTTGCTTGAAACAATCGTTGATTATTCAAGGAATAACCAGCCAAAATTGGGAAAACTGTCAGGTCCGATTAGCACCAGTATTTTTCGTGTTTTACATGTGTCACCCATGCCCAACACACCAATTTTTCATTTCAGCATTTGCTTCCCAACTTTGGTACAATAATATGTGCCAAGCATTAAAAAGTAGACGTCAACCTAGGACGTAAACGGCGGAAATCTGTGTCATAGGTATGGCGCGTGTTGTTGGCGGCAAGAGAGAAAAGAGCGCAGTTTTCCCTACTTGCTATTCCAGCGGTACTTTCCACCATCTGGACTTGAGAGGTGTTTCATTTTATTCCGGGAGATACGGTAGGGTACGAAGGAGAGGGAAGAAATATAAAAAAGTAACGCATCCTCAGGATTCAATCTTTTGGAGGAAATAGCGAGTTTACCAGTTTACCTCTTGTTCGCGTTTGGAATTTCAACCTCTTTCTCCAACCACAACTTGGAGAGACTTGGCTGTTTCTTGGCTCCCCGAGGATAGCATGGTCTGTTTAAACCCATCCTGTCTCGTTTCCATCCTCACTTTCCTAAACCTTGTCGCTGTAGAGGAATTTCGGTATGTGTAATTCAATGTCATTTGTATTCACTAGAAGGTTCGACTAGTTTGACATCGACCAAATTTTCATCAATGTTATCACTACAGACCAAGGGTGTCTTCATGTTTTGAAAATGAGCATGGGGGACGAGTTTCAAATCCCTACACCCTTGAATGATAAGTAACAGCGGAGAAATCTTAACGTTTTATTCACGATTCATGATGCACCCTTTCCCGGATACATGACATTATGTTAGGTGTTGCCAATTTCAAGTTATATAGAGTGATTGCACCTGATAATGATTACCATTGATTGATTGATTTGTTGTGTGTAGAAAGTGTTTGAGCCATTAGTTTGCTGTTGACACTTTTCAGCTCAATTGAAAAGAGAGAAGAACGATTCAGGGGACACCCTGTATAACAAACTAATAATTGATACAAATAAATTCTATATAGACCTTGAGTTGCTTATTGGTTAATTATTCCTTTAATAACAACCCTATGAGATCGATCTCTCCATTCGCCCGAGGTCCAGGCAAGTTGGTTATTCGTTGAATAATCAAGGTATGTTTTCATGCAAAAAGTCAATCTCTTCGATTCGGTCCAAATTTTTTTTTTTTTTTTTGGCGTTTCATGGTGTCTAGATAAAAATAAGCAAATTTCCGTCCGCCGTCCGCCTAGTTGATCATCGAAACTTTTCAACCCGATCGGACCAAATTTGGAGGAGGGAGGGGGTCAAAATGTGTATTTCAAAAAATTTATTTCCGAGATTTTCAGCGATCTAGGCGTATGGGGTATAATTTTCCACTAAATTTTCGACGCTAAATCGAATAAGAGAGGTCCCGGAACGAGTGGCGCCCACCGGAAGAGATTATGGATTAATATGAGTATCTATCTACCTATTTAGAATGAGTGTTTTCAAGATTTTTAGTACCTAGGCTTGTGGGGTATCATATTTCACTAAGTTTTGGACGCTGAATCGATTAGAATGAGTCTACATGCTCCAAGGAATAACCAACCCCTGTGAAATAGTTTGCAGCGTTTGTGAAAATAGGAACATATCTAATCTAGAATCTACAACGTCAGCGACTTTTTTTAGGCTCTAAGCGGTCCTCAAAACTTTTCAACCCGATCGCCCAAAACAGAAGCAGGGTGAATATGGGCTTTCGATATTTTGGGGGGATTGTGTGAGACACCACTATTTATGAACCTTTGTGAACGCTGAATCGATTAAGAATGGGTTTAGGACTAATCATCACAGGCTAGGAGCAAGCAAATCCATACTATTATGTTATCATATCCTCCATGTTCCACCCTCTTCCATTCTGCTGTGCGTGATTGGAAAAGAGAAGCAATGCAGACGCTTAGTTGCAAAATGTTCGCCTTCTGTGCAGATACAACTATAATTTCACCTACGATGCTAATAAGTACTTTTAGAGAGGGTTTTATGCGCCAACTCCCTCATCATAGAAGATACTCAAATCAGGTAAGTAGTCCGATGTGGCCGAATTTCCATTTGAAATTTATTCAAAAAAGGAGGTAGAAAAAGGGTGAAAGAAGATCTTAAGGCCTCCGTCGTGATATAAACTGAGCCTCTCCTCAAACTCGAACCACTCATTACATCGATCACCGTCGGTAAAAAACACAACTTCTACCCCCTCTAAGAGGTTTTTAGATCAAGATTTGAAAAGTTTGGATCGATGAACTAAACGTGGAGCATCAACCTGATGAGAATCTTGGCCGACTTATGATCGATAAATCCCAACTACGTTTTTCACGGAGAATCTTAACAGCATGTAAAATTCAATGGAGCCTGGTGAACCTTATAGACCTTCTGTAGGGGGGAGGGGGTAATCGGACCACAGCTCGAGAATCAGGGCTCAATTTCCCAACACCCACAGAAAGTGCTGTAGTAGGTAGGTAGGTAACCTGTTCCTGCTCCTCAAGAAACAACTGGTCGGGCACGCAATGCCGCGTTCGGCTTCATTAACTCCTTCAAGCTCTATTGCACCAATTTTCATATAATTTGTTCTCTAGTTTTCAAATTCACTTATGCACATTAAAGTATATACTAGGGATAGTAATCTATGAATAAAATCACTTGGAGGGCGAAGCAGCCTTATCGTGACCTCACCAGGAAGCAGGCTTATTGAATTTTTTGCGTTTTCAAGAGTCACGCTATAATTCGCCATCCACAAACCCACCTACCGTGACCGAGTGATCAGGTAGTCAATAAATAGAACTTGAATTCCGTTCGTGGGGCAGCTCCCATCCAGTTTTACTGACTAGGTATAGTCTTGAGGCAAACAGTAGTCGTCAGGTAGGGTAAACGTTCCACACATCCGATACTGCTCACCGATGGATACCCCCAAACATCGGTGGGTAATTCTACAGTAATATTTACGAATAATTCTACTTTCAAGATTTTTTTGTAGCTTTGATCTTAATTCTCTAGATTTCCCAAAAAAATCCAAATTGTACAATACTGTGGAAAGGTAATTAAATTTTATATCTGTAGTAAGAACAGCCCTAAATGGTTTTTTAATAAGAACAAAATTCAAAACTAATCTCAAGTCACCGAAAGTTTTATTTTACGTTTAAACCTCAATTTCGATGTAAAAAACATAACAATAATGCAACGATATTTGCATTCAAACTCGGCTATCTCGAAGAACTTTATCTTAAAAAAGAAAAATGACTTAACCATTGAGAAAGCTGATATTCAGGATATTTGAGTGCGTTGAGCTTGAAATTACGAGAAAAATCTTGAAAGTAAATTACCTTCTGCAAACCATATAAAACTTTGAGAGACACTATTTGTGATTTTGTTTTAAAATCCTCCCCTATAAATCAAACACCCTTTATATTTACATGCTTACCCCACCAGAGAGGGAATAATTAGTCTAAAAGGCCAAACTCGGGCAAATCAATACATTTAATCATCGGCCAAATCGTGATAGTGAGCAAGATACACTCCTTGGCTTCAAGTCCACGTGTATTGCTGAAGCTATGGCCACGCCATTCATCAACAGGAGGTTTTCGACGGAAGCCAGTAAAGGCTTTGGAGGAGGTCAGGTGGGGCCATAGCGAGGTTGGCGCTGTTTGGCGGTCGGTAGCATTACTCAACAAGATTGATTACCTTTTTCCCTGGGATCACTATGAGTTGTTCCTCTTTCAAAGATGCTGATAGGGTTATGGATAAAAGACGAGTTGCTGTCATTGCTTTCGCTCAACCCTTTTATTACGGGGCGGGAATATTTATTTTGTCTCTAACAACAACGAAAGAGTCGAGAGACTCTTGTTTATCAAGCGTTCCAATAAAAACAACACCACCCTGCGTAACATTGCACAAAACGCATAAACTTCCAATTTTCTCGTTCTCTGATTCCATCATTAATTTTGGTCCACTTTTTCTACGTAACTTTTCTTATTCAAATTTGTTAGTTAGGAGTACAAACTGTACAAAGGAATGCATCTTCAACAAATTGCTCGCAATGTCAGTCCGGAGAATATGATTACGTACAGCAAGAATGTGACCCGACTTAGACATAAAGCAAGCGTATTCCACATTCTAGCGGCGTGAGGTGGCCCCCGGTCCAAAATCCTGTGTTCCTCTCTCCCATCGGCCTCGTAACCGTAACCTCTCATTTCTTCTCCCGAACCCTCTTCGTCGCCAAACGCAATCTGCAAATAATTTCATTTCAAACTCAACGGCTAGCATACCCAATATACGATAGAATCAATCCCCTAGTAGACATCAGCATACCTTAGACATCGACAACCCAAGGTAAGACACAATTGAACTTTTGACGACCATCTGTAAGTACCATGGCATGGGTCTTTTTGTAGAACTCATGTTGAAAGTGACTACGGACACGAGGATGGAGATGCCAGCCATTACCAAATGCACCGAAGTAAAAGTTACTGGAAACAAAGAAATCATACTCCAAATTTCTTTAAAGGAATAGCGATGATCCAGCCGCCTAACAATTTCATGTAACCAGTTACTTTAATCGAATTAATAGTGGCTCCGTAAACTACGTATAATGAGCCCTTTCGTATTGTAGTTGAATAATTATAGTGATTCTCCAAACCTTTTTTTCATAAAAGGAAGGCAAAAATCGAGCGCCAAACTACACTCATCTATACAACCGAAGATCTCAACAATCCGTATTCAAATTTTACTCAACGCTTCTACATACTTTTATTTAAAATAATGGCAATGTAGGTAATGGGAATTTTAGCAATAAGAAGTGAGAAAACTACAGATTACAAAATGGAGTTATTAGTTGTTAGTTATGAGTTGTTTCAACTGATTTTTGTATACCACGTAACGAATACGTTACGAATTATTAGTGAAACGAGTAAGTAGTTATATTTTTCATCGACCGCTACAGCCCGTAAATTACCCGCTTAATGAAGTTTCATGATGACCAGGAAAAAATCCCCTCAACTTCAGCTAAATTGATAGTTCACAAAAGGTCAGCGTTTAATTGGATGTGCACCAACAAACGAACATTTCTGAGAAAATTTCACACAAGTACTTTGAGCGGGCTCTCAGTTTGCTCTCAAGAGGATTTAAAATTCGAGCGAGCCAAATAATCGGATTTTCTTCTTCTCATTGCGTACAATATATTTAAGCAAGGGAACAGATGAATCACCGAAAAAGCTCAAAACAATCCTTTCCTGAAAAGTTGTGTCGATAACAACTACCCACAGATCTGCTCACAATGCTGGGAAGAACATGAGGGAAACGGCGAATCATAAATAACTTTTCTGAATGCGTACCTATGACAGGGGTGTTGGCGCCCATGAATGGTAGCTTGTGTGATATGAATACAAGATTAATGCTGAGGAGCACGACCGCAATCGACGAAAGGAGAAACCTCTCTTGGGCATGAGAAGGTAGCCAGAAAACTGCCAGAGTCATCATCACCAAAGCTGCTCAAACAAAAGTTTGAAAATCATTCCGTGCGTGACTTGGAAAAAGAATACTTTAATACAACTAACTTGCTCTTCTTTGTTAGAACATAAAATACAAAGGCACCCGTTTCCCTTAAGCAGCAATATCACAAATTGTTCTGAGTGTGGAGGTAAGTAATCAATATTTAGTTAGAAAGCTTTTATGAGACTACCCACGGGGAAAAGAGATTTATTAACGGAAAAGTGACATTTTGAATTTTCCACAAGGTTTTAACCTCCTATCGGGCAACGCTCCAGTATCCGGCTAAATACTACAAACAAGGCGTGTCCATGAGCCTGTCTGTTTGTACAAGCTCCCTAAACAACTGAAAGGATTAAAAAAAAAGTTCCCCATTTTAGTGGGGTTTTGGCCAGGTTGTGTTCATATCCGGTGCCTAATGCTCTACCATGCGCAACTTTTCTATTGGGAATACGCCCCCCCCCCCTTCTCTACCACCGGTAACTGGGGCGTTTTCTCTCCACGGGGGATTTTTCTGTGTAATTGATTTGAATTGCCCCATCTAGATGACCCATGACGAATATCATAACTCTTAAATAACAGATATTACCAAAAACGTATGAAAATCATACAGGGGTGAGTACTAAGTGTTACTTGCAACAACGTCACTCGAAGGCAAGGGGCTATTGATTGGTTGATGAACAGCTTCGCCCCCACCTGATTAATAATATCTAGTCTGGTCCTTCCAGAAGGAACTTACCCCTCGAAACTCTATTAATGATCGTCTTTAGTACATAATTTTCTGCTAAACAAGTGTTTTATGCCTTCTTTTGACATTATCTGCTTTGCCACCTACCTGATCTGCATGTCGGTTGTACTCTGCTCCCCTCCATTCTGCATACATGATTACCTTCTGTAGGAAGGAACTTCATTCCAGCCCTCCGATCCGTGTTAACGTGTGGAGCATTTATAATCACCATGCAAGAGTTTAATTAATAATGAATTAATCAGAGAACCTGCTGCCGGCAGTACAACGGTGGTAATGTAAGCATTCCCGTAGCGCTCTACCGTTATTTGGTAGGTAACCGTGTAGTCCCTCGTTGAACGTTGTATCTTGGAAATTTTCCACTCCGATTTCACGCTCCAATTCGATTGTAACCCCTACAAGAAGTGAAATTCTTGAAGTCATTGAAATGTCAATTACACTGGAGATATTACCCAATTTTACTCCTGTCCGTAAAAACGGAAATTTTATCAATAATGTACTAGCTCACTTAACCGTACATTCGGCTGCGGTAGGAAAAATCATCAGTAAATTCGTGTTTCCTAACTTTTTCCTTCGATTATGTACATACTCAAACATACTAAGTAGAGGTATTGGAATACACTGAGTAGACACGAGAAAGCACATTTTGCTCATTCATTTAAATTACTCTTTACACATTTTTTATTACTTGGTAGGTAAGTATCTATTTCTTTTAGTGTGTCCTTTTTGTGGGAAATTGAGTTAAATATTTTTTTTCAATTACCATACAGCTATTATTACATTGTAAGTAGGGCTTGATATTTTTAGTTATTATATTTTTGAATGAGATCTTAATTTTATATTCATATATTGCGATAGGAATGATATTAGATTCTCACCAATAAAAACAATTGCCCTCCCTAACAATTCAAGTAAGAGTCCCTATAAACTAGGAGTTATACTGAGCTTCTCTAGCTCCAACTGCGTCAGTTCAATTCAGTAACCCCAATCATTTTTATTAATCTAAATACTCGAATATTTAGCCAGGTAATGTATCTACAGTGAGTAATTGGGACAGGATTATAAAGTGCTCTGGGCTTCCAGAATCCGGTAGCTTGGAACCTATGTACCTACAAAAAACAGTACACTGGTTCAATTCATATTACCTATTTCTTGTTTACCACTTTTCCCCCAAAAAAATCCGTTAATCCGGGTGAGTTGTGGAATGTTTCTCTTTAAGAAGGTATGACGGTTTATGCTTTATCTATAGGATGATAACAAAGTAAACGGTAAAGCTATCGGCCAACGGGAGAGCTAGAAAATAATACAAGATTAATCAGGTTCATGGAAAAATAAGTAACAGAACGATTATTCAACTCACAGGGAGATTTTGTGCCGTAAAATTGACTTCGTTGTAATATGCGAAGGAGCCGACGCTCAAGGTACAAACATGTCGATCGAAAGGCCATTTAGTCAAATCAAGCTCGCAAAAAGTGGAGAACTGAGCAGGTGGGTGCCAATTCACTCGACCATCATTGTAAACGAAACAAATAGCGTTCCCTATATTGTTGCCGACAGCGCTGAAACAACCAGTATATTGATTTCGAACGTGAGATTACCATTACATTAGACACAAGAGGAGGGCTTGGAACTTAATGTGCCTCTCACCGCAGTGATTAGGTTTCAAGCTCTTAATCATGATTGCGTTAAGAGACAATGGCTGCGTTAATCCTCCTCTTCAACCATCCATACAAGCTTGAGGCTTATTTGAAACCGCCTAGTCGAACTTAACGCTGAATGCCGTCTATATTATTGTTCAATGAGTGTACGTATATCAGTGTAATAACCCGTCACTAACCTGGTCAGAGCCGGTGCGGTTATGAATTAATGGATGCCCAAGACACAGATGATAATAATTATTATTACTATACATATATAGGCAACCTATGTCCCTGTGAACAGGAGTCATCCAACGAATGAGGGTAAGAGATTAATGTCACTAGTCTAAAATGTTTGGAGCTTTTGCTAGTTCTAAAGAACTTTTCAACCGATCATTCACTCACAGCTCATCTCAAAAAAATGTACATACATTCCATCCAATCATTTCCACAAAGGAAGCATTATTTATCAACCAAATGGTCTGGCGCAACAACGCCAGAAGCGTGAGCTAAGCATTGTGACGAGAAAGCCGTACCGGGAAAGCACAAGGATTCTTACACTGTGCTCAACAGCATAATGCTTATTACATGGAGAAGCACTTCAAGTCCGTGAATCGATAGCAATGATGACTTGGTGGCTGTCTAGACCTTTTTGACATCGCTTCCCCTCTCCGAGCTTTTTGAGCAGGATGCAATGGATTCCTTCCTTTTCAAGCGAAGTGTAGGTTTCACAAACAGCACTAAGCTTCCGTTGAATGTACTCTGGAAAGTCTTCAAAGTCGTACGGCTTCATCGATTCACGTTCTCTATTGTGCATTATCAAGCCATCTGTCGCCTTCCACCCTCGCGCATGATTTACAAGAATTTCCATGTTCCACGTAGCATAAACCAGAGAATCTGTTTGATAGTTGTTTCCATTTTCTGGGAAGTTGACATCAACTACTTTCTAAATGGGAAACACATCGGAGGCACATTCAGGATTACGATTCCTGACGACCAACGGAGAATACAACCATAGGACTAGTTTCGTTCTGCCAGGAAATGAATCTCCAAGAACTGCAGCTACGAGCGGCTTTTCTGCCACCGCCGCCTGTTGCTGCACCTCTGCTTTTAGGTGGCCGAGGATTCTTCAAAGTCAACTCTCATGTCGCGCCAAACAACGGTCATCCATACGATGTATAAATATTCTGCTTGCATTGAATACTTTGTCCGGGCTGCCTCAATCAAAAACGAATAAATTGTGAACTGGAAGAGTTCCTTCCTCACACTTCCTGTATTAACAACTACTGCCGCTGACATATCCACAAGATATATTGGTGGGTGGGCTGCTTGTTTAATGTTGATATTATAGGCAGGTTATTACCAGTAAAACGAGTGGATTGAAATAGGGTTGATGGCCGTGAACAAAGTGCTATCGAAACACTGTTTCAGGGCTTCTGAGCTGCTTTCAAGCAGTCAGATCAAAGGATTAAAAAGGCTAGAAGGGCGACCGCCCAAGACCCACGGTTCGAATAGTGTCTTTGTTTCGACGTCAGTCAGAAGCACTAAACCCCCTTTGGGAGTGCCGAGTGGGCTGTTTCCTTCCTTTCTGCCCATATATAAAATTGCAAAAGTTTCTCTTTTGATGTCTCGGGCTCTCTCAGCATTCAGTCACCTCCCATCGGAAACCGCAGAACCCTGCTCACCCCTCACCGGCCGTCCTCTTAAACTTCTCGCTCTCCCTGGACTAAACAGTAGCTCTCTCGCTCTCACCTCGCCTTAGCGGCCGCCTCTCCGCGTCATGTCCAAAGAAAATCCTATTTCCTTTTGCCGTCCCTTCTGTGCTACTTCATTTGTCACTAGCATGACTACCTGTCGTCGGTCCTCGCATCCTTTCTGTTGAAATGCAACCGTTGGCGTTTCCTTTCATACTCTCCCAATTCCTATATGTATCTTCTTACTATAAGAGCTTCCGGTTCTCCAGCTTTTCATCATATTCGAGTACCACAGTTCCTCTCGAGAAGGATGACCCACCCTTTCATCAACATCGGATCATTGTTCTAATAAATTAAACAGTCGTAATCGAGCGATCGAATAATTTGCTAGTCCCATCATACAGGAATGCGTTCGTATGCTCCCAGCTAGCTTCAAGCGAAAATTGGTTTCAATGTTCAGAGGTCTCCTAACATCTGTTGCTTCTGATAACACTACAGCACATGCAGATGATCCATAGTGATATTATGTTGAGGGTGGTTTGTATTTGAAACAATCGCTGTTTTATTTTTTTATTAATTCATTTTCCGACATTTAGCTGAAGCTTAGGCTTTTCTTAAATCATTACCGCGACTAATAATTTATGAAATTCTAAAAAATATACATAAGATTTGTAATAAACTAAAAAAACATCTATATCAGGGGCTTATTAGTTCAAATATGCTACTAATTATGAACTCCACACGTTTATGAACATTTCATGCCAAAATTATACTAGTGATGTTAGTACCTCACCTATGCTGCCTATACTACAGGCCTTGTAACCTTGATTTTTATGAGACGTTTGGTTGTCGTTTAGAGATGTGGGAGACTCTAAGTGCACCACGTCCATGAAGATACTGGCCTACGCGTCAGCGAAACGTCGGATAAAGAATAAATAAAGATGTAAAACAGCTACCGACCAGAATCCACTAAAACTACTCTCAACACACAGTTATTACTATCCTTTCGATTTAGTTGAGTTTGATCTGTCAACGAGGTTGGAGGATGATTCAATACTATGAATACAAGGTTTGAATCGCAGGAACTAGCACCGGTTTTCTGCATGCAAAACCTACAATTTGAGCTGCCTGGCAGTACCTGTTCATTATGTACACGTCTGGGTCCCATATTTCGTGGTCTGCTACGTGAAGTTTTTTTAAACCATCGTAATTTGATGGGTCCCATTTTAGTTTGTCATCATACCACGTCTGTAAAGACACTGAACAAATGATCAACTCTCAATAAAAAATAAGAATCCACCACGAAGTCAAGTTGGGAGCTATGGAGTAATTGCTACTCACCAGGGTGATGAAGACGTTCATGGTCAACATGAACTTAGCTTCATCCTGGAATAAACAAAATAATTAGATCATAATCCAAAGAAAGGTTCAAGCTTATAGACAAGCAGTATGAAAAGTGGTACTCTGTGCACTCAAGAATTGTATTCGTATAAGCATTCGGAGATTCTTCAGAAACCGACCATTCGTACAAAGTAGTCTCTGCGCGGGGATGAGGGAGATTACCATCTCATATAAGAAAACATAATATAATATTGCTAGTTCTGCTATTCCTTTTCTGGATAAAAAAATCAAGGTATGAAAAAAATTGCTATTATCCAGCTAAGGATTGAACAAAAATAGAAACATTCGAATACAGATGGTGATTTTATCTGCAGCTTGCTCAAAGGTATACATACTTCGTTTATTTATGGACCAGTTTCCCTGTCAGTTACATCCTCGAACAAATTCACCGAAATCGTTCGATGATTGTTTCATTGAGTTGTGCTCGAGGGCAAAATATTCCAAAATAGCAGGGCTACGGGCCAGAATCTATTTAGAGAGGGGGGAGGGATAAAGTTGTTATAGCGTCATTTTAGCACTGTTGATGCTCCGAAAATTGAGTTACTGGACATCGTTGAGCTTATAATTAATTTAATAAGTGAAATAGTTTGTTTTGACTGTTCATAAACATGGTTGTATAAACCTCGCGACTTTCCATGATGGCCACACAAAACTATATTTAATTTTTATTACAATATCTGGGACGTATCTATATTAATGTTGACCAGTGACTAGTTTGCTTTCAAGTTTGAGAAAAGATGACATTATACAATACAAAAAAATTATCAATGATGTTGATAAATATCTTATAAAATATTGCAACGCTATATCTTTGAAGAAATGGGGATTTGCATGCGGCTTTTGGCTGACCTAAGATTGTTAACATGACATCATCTATTAATTGAATGCGTTCTCCAAGATCAACTGTACATATTTCTGTTTCTTGTTTGTATTTTTATTGGAACTATGCACCCTTATATTCGGAATGAATGATACAATTCTATGTTTACTTTTAACGTTTCAAAAAGTTTATTTAAATCCAAAATGTCATCGTCTGCTCTCCGTCGTCCAGGCCGGAAAAACCCTTTAAAATGCTTCGAATGATCTGATTTTTTTCAAATACACTCTGTTTGAGCCTGATTCTTCTTTTCAGTTTAGTCGTCCAAAACGGAAGCAGCAAAAAGGTCGTTTTGAGAATGGGTATTCAAATTTTTTGGAGTTTTAGGCGTCTGGAGTTTTTATTTCCAATACGTTTTGGGCCGACAGGCTATCTGGCCGATAGCCGTAAACAGAGGCAGGTTGTAGGTTAGAATAGTTAAATTTAAAATAAGTTTTCGAAATTTTGAGGACTCAGGTGGTTGGGCTATCATTTTTCGCTAAACTTTGGATGCTAAATAGGATGATATTCCCAAGAGTGAATCCAAAGGTAGAGAATGGCATTCTGAAAATGGAAAAAAATAAATTTTTATTGGTAGTCCCATTTTCTAATAAGGTACCCATCGTGGAATTCGATGCGTTTTTGAAAATAGTACTGAATTAACTATTTTCCACCGTGAACCTGTCGATTCAAGTTAGCCATTGGACCGATTTTCAGGCTATATATTAACATAAAAAATGGCGTTGTCATCCAGAGTGACGTGAGAGTAGATTGATTACACTGATACCAAACATATTAGAATTCGTAGAAGAGACTCATGGGGGTTTCTGAAGAAATATCCAGGTACCAATAGGTAAAGGGAAGTATTCATTCATAATCAGCACTCCCTCGGAAGGAGATTTATTCGCGTCGTCGACTGCCATAGTGCCATGAGCGAGAAAGATGTTCATTCGAGGATGCTCTCATGATACTGTATCGCTTCCTCTTGAATAGGATGGCTCCTCATTGATAAAAAAATGGGATATGCACAGAGTTGACCTCGTATCTTGCAGCAAATAAAAATAAGCAAGAGGGGTCATTTCCCCTCCCAATTGGAGGGAAGCAGAAAAGATTTTACAGTACGGTGTATTTTTTCCTTCACTCACTATATTGACATGAGACACTTGGAAGTTGAAATCAACCGGAGTGATTTTGTTGTGATTCGTAGGTCGAGCGAATTTGTCGTATCCCATGAGAAGGTCCCGTTTCAAACGGTCGGTGTTCGTCGCATTCCATAGAGGCGATCGGCCGTCTGCAATCGAGATGGTTCCGACTGACAATCTCAAAAAATTCTGAACTGATTATTTCACATAAGGCAGCTTCCACCACTATTCTGGGGTGGTGGTAGCTGTAGAGATAGGTCATTCAACTTCCCTCATTGTGGGAATCATTACTTTTGATGTCTTCAAACTCAGGTAGTTTTTATTTGAAAAGTGTTTGAGAGTGCATTACATTTGACCTATGATTTGAAGGAAATGGTAGAAATGGCCAGGTAGAAAAATACTGTTAAATTCTGCCGTCCCAACGGTGATGTGCCCGAGTATTTAATTTTAAAAACATTTTTATCTTCGGCCGTTTTTGGTTGGTTATTCCTTGAATAATCAACCTATTTCTTCTCTTGCTGCAAGGGACACCTATCTTGAAGCAATAGAGTAAGTGGGCTGAGAACCGTCGAATGATTCCAGCACGAAGGGACCAGAATCACTTTTCCCAATTTCCTCACCCTCTAACAAACTTTTAATAGGAACGGACCGTTACAGAAAATTCCCCAGTTATTGCTATGAAATGACCTAGGGAAGCTACGGTCGCCCTGATGTCATAACAAGGCTCTTCACTAAACTTGATTAGCGGAAACGACGGTTAGGGGGAGAACCCCAATCTACGGACCTGTGGGCCAAAACTCTTCAACGACCTATTACCGAACCTGTTGGCTCGAGTGTCAATACTAAACAAGATTAAAAACAAAATGGTGAGAAGGGTCCAAGGAAAGTGTTTAATTAGAGATAATACAAAGTAAACACAAATTCGAGATATTGGAAACGTTTCGTTTTTGATTAATTAAAAAACATTTGTTATTAAACCGATCTCCGTGCCCACAGGAACCTTCTTCCTACTCCAAAAGCAGAAAAGCACTTTTAGAAAATTCATGTAGATGAACGAACCATTTTATTTCCATATAGCCCATACACTTCTCATGCCCGGGTGATGGGCACTTACTCAATATAATTATCTATTCTATCAAACTGGAATGGCCCTTCTAGAGTTCAGAAAATGTTAAAACCGTGATTTCTACGTATATCAATTATTTTTAGGCTGAATTAAAGCACTCAGGAATAGTCTAGCGAGTTGCTTGTCAATTAAATCTGGCCTCCTCAATTACTAGCTCCTACCAACCAACCGATCAAGATTGATTGACGTTCCTTAATTCTTCTTTATGTAGAAAGCGTATTCACCGCTCACAACGGGAACATTTTAATTTCAATTTTTTTTTTCTGACAAAAACAGATACATGATATTCAATTGTTTCTTTTTTTACCATTAGCTCTGACAGTTCACGCGAAAAACAAAGTATATTATTATCATTTTACCACTAAATTGAGACCAAAAAAGATATTTATTCGGTAGATATTTTGTTCCTTTACGAGTCGAACAAAGTTAAAGTAGATATGAGGAAATCATCGCTTAAGAACTGAGAGTGTGGGGTGTGAGGAAAGGCCATGGTGCGTAATTTTAGGCTCGAATTTCACAGTACCCACATCATTTCACGTTGGCAGTTATGCGGAATTGAACTCCGCAAGAGGCCCATTATACCATTTGTGCTATATGATCAGATGAGAATACATTTTGAACGATTTTCTCATTTGCGTACTACGTTAAATAGTGTTACTTTAGTTCATACTCGTTCGAAATTTTTTTTGCCCCGCTATAATAGCACTGTATAGACCGTTGTTGCCTCGGTATTGACGCATACCTAATATTTATTTTCTTGGCATCAAGACAGTAATTCAATCCTCGTGCACGTTCCTGCACGTTAGAGCAGAGTAGATAGCGGTGATGTAAGTGATGTAAGGACAAAACAACTCAGCTTACGGTTCGATTCAGTTTCGGACGCGAGCGAGAAGTGGATTAGTGAGGCTGCGACGAGTAGGGAGAGGACCGAACAATCAGGCATCTTGAGGTCAACTGATGGAATTATTAAATAACCTTATCTAAGCCGGATAAGGTTCCCTTCCCGCCACTCGACCCGTGGGACACGAAGAGAGAGAGACGATGATTAATTTCTCCTTTCATACCAATGTAGAGCATCTACATTGAATAATTTTATTTAACAATGATTATGTTGGTACAAATATGTACCATACCAAGTAAATGATTACGGAGAGCTGAAATAAATAATCCTCCGAAAGTCATGTTCCAAAAACGTTGTTAGCACCTCAGCACCCAACGATTTATTATCATATCATCTTTCACGTTCTCGAAGAAAATCAGGCGACTTTCTTGATTGTAGACTCTTCCCTTGACCCAGGAATAAGCCGAATCCTATTTCATCCACCAGAGGTCAGACCAGTTATATACCTACCTACTTTTATAATATTATAACTGCCAGTTGACACAATTATTAGTTCCGTAGTTTTGTCTCTTCAGTTTTTCTATAGCAATGGTCGGAATCGGATTTGTGTACTCTGAAAAACGGTCTTCGACTTTTTCAAGAACCGGATTTTCCGTAACATTTTGAACGCAAAATCGTACATGGGTTTGTCAATTATTGACTGATAGCTGGAAATACAGGCGGGGTACTGGTAGAATGTTTAATTTTCATATTGGATGCATCCAATAGCATGCTATGATTGATTATTAAACATTTACTTATTTTAAATACTTTTTATCCTGGACAAATCAATTTTTTCTCCTTGGTTACAAAACCTTCTTGGAATAATTTGCAGCATATTTAAGAAATTTTTGACCCAAAATAAGAAAGGGTTTCCGCCTTGAAAAAAACTAATCATAACAAATAATAATGAGCGAACATTTCTGAAAATCTACTCAAATCGGTATTTTAGGTACTGATCCAGATCTCCACAACTTCTGAGTTTAATCATAACATAATTATTAGCAAACTCTCTTTCTCTCTTGTAAAATTGTGACTGAAAAAATTAATTCCTTGTTCATTGTCGTAAAATAATGTGGAGCTATATTGTAGGTTGCCTTCCTACCAACAAACATCAGCGCATGGATGAAGAAAAATGAATGGTAAACGTGCTTGCGGGTGAATTACAAAAGTCACGTATGTTATTAAAATAAACCTTTTCAATGACATCAGGGCAAAAGGTGATCAAAAGAATGCTGAAGTAATGGAAAAATAACGAATAAAACACAGGATTTTTGGTGGGCCACAACAGAGAGAACTGAGATCTTTATTCAGTAAAATATATTAACATGAATATTTATTATTTGCAATTTCCTTGTGAGTGCAAAAATGTCTTGTTCGAGTGTTGAACGCCACCTTGACCAACCCTTAAGTCGATTTTTGAATTAAGGTCGATTGCAAAATATAAGTATCGATCTCCTTCTATATCGATTACCTCGAAGGAAAATCGAATGACCTCAGTTCCTCAAGACGAACAGGAATTAAAACCTCCCGCTGACCGCGATCATCATCATCGCCAACTGTTATTATGTTTACTTATATTTCCGAAAACAACGTACCTTCGTTCGGCAACGGAATCGGTATTTTTTAAAGAAAGGCTGCATCTATCGGATTAACGCCATCCTAAAATCGCATTCCGCTTAGTTCTTGGCCATGTTGGTTAGACATACCGACTTACTGGTTTATTAAAATCACTGGATCACCGACTGCCCTCCGAATGGGGGCGAATATCGTGTGTATTACCTCGTCCGGAGGTATACCGATTTTTTCTCGGAAAATTGGTAACGTCGATTCAGTAAGTTGACGATATATTTTGTATTTGCTTTCGCTAGGTGTAACATACATCAGGCTTCGTAAAACGGTAGTCTGTAACTTTATTCACACTTCTTTCTAAATCATGTCATGTGGTTTTGACATTTTATACAACTACTTTGGCGCATGAAGCCGGAAATGATTTACAAACAGTCACTCGGTTTATATCGGTCTTGTGATCGAAAATTTGAATACGTATTCGAAACGGATTAGGGCGCCCGGAAAAATAGTAACTTAGATATATTTATATGATGGAAAAGTACCAATTGTTGTTTCAAAACTGTAACGGTATGTTAGTGTGACGGTTGACAACACTGCAGGAATCCAACCTGAGGCATTTTCCCTTCACTTATCACAAACTTTCTTATTTGATTGGTAGATGGTAGATGGTAAAAGACACCTAGAGGGTTATGGGGGGCCCCAAGCGCGGAAGCCTGGTGGCTTGTGCTTCTCATAGGTGTCCCATTCTTGTAGTCCACAAACAGCCGTAGTCCCCTGATGAGGGTTGTTAGGTTGTGGACTAACTTATTGCAGGGTACTGTTCTCATTGGGGTTTGTGTCCCAAAGAGGGTGTATCTGCGGGATGTGAGTGCTGGGCACTCAAAGATTATGTGAGTTGCAGTTTCGTCTGCTTCCTCACAGAATCTGCATAGAGCTGTTGGTTGTGTTACCCCTATGCGGTTCAGATGAAAACGCAGAGGAGCGAAACCGGTTAGTAGGCCAACTATCGCTCTTGGGTCGCCGCAGGACCGTCTGAGTAGGTCCTTGGTGAGTGATGGATGAGGTTTTGCCACCATACGCTTACTGTGGACATAGTCCCTCAATATTCCGCCATCTGTCGGTGTGTTTCTTGTAAGTCCACTCCTTGATGGCAGCTCTGAAGGAGCTTTTGGGCAAACCTACAGCCGGCTCTGGGCCCACAAAGGGGGTTTTAGAGCCCCTCCTGGCCAGCTCATCGTTGCCCTCATTTCCCCTGTGCCCCGCTACCCACTCAAGGGACACTGTATTGCGGGCTGCTAGAGCACAGAGAGTCTGTTCACAGTCCTTCACCACCTTTGATGAGATGTTGGGTGCTGCGAGTGCTTTAATCGACGCCTGGCTGTCGGAGAGAAAGTGGAGGTGTGCATTAGTATGTCCTCTCCTCAGACTCTCCAGGGCACATGCATTGATTGCCAGAATTTCGGCCTGGAAAACAGAGGTGTATTTCCCTAGTAGTGTGGAGTATTGCCACCTAGGTTTGGCTCCATACACCCCAGCACCTGTCCCTGTTTTTCATTCTGGACCCATCAGTGTACCAGATCAGGTCGCTGGGACAGCACTGTGACCCTTTGCCCCGCTGAAGTCATTGATGACTTACATTGGCGGGGTTCGGAGAGACTTCTGGGCATGACATCAGTCACCATATCTAGCCACCGTATGGCTCTGGCTGTCAGATTCTTCAAGGAGTCCTCATGGAAGAAGTTGGTACTTATCTACTAGACATCCATTCAAACAAATGATCAAGTGACTTGACAACGTTTTTCTGAATTTACTTGGTTTGAATTTGTTATGCAAATCTTCAGCGCCTACTGCTCAGTGTAACGCAATGAAGCACTGGTCAATGAGTCCAGGATTTTCAAGAAGGCCTCATCAAAAACTCCTCTTCATTTGAAAAAGAAAAAATAAATAATCTGAATATCAGAACTTTTTTTTCTCATTTCAGCTGTCGTTTTCAACCATTGGGTCCCTCAATGGTGTATACTTGTTTGGGAAATCGAAGGGTTTAAGATTGGAAAGTACAGAAGCAGAAAATTCAGCCATTGTTTGGAAGGAGTTTGATGACAGGTAAATATTCATGCTACGTCTACAACTCATGTTTGTGTATTCATTCTAGCCTATAGCCATGATTGTGTGAAAACGTCCCTATTGCCAAAGCGTCTTTAAAATTCAAAACCACTTTCGAACTAAATCTACCCTGATGAGGTGCCTATTAATTTAGGTGTTCATCCAGAGAGGTTAGCCAGTGGTAGAGATGATACATCTACTGATGGGCCCTTTAAATGAATATTCGAATGTATGAAAAATCAAATGTAATTGGGAGTCGAAATTATTCGTCTTGAAACGGTCTGAAAAACAATATTGTGGTGGATCAAACGCTGATAGTTGATTGGTCCAAATATTTGTGCATCCGTGTAGTGCTGCTATCAGCAGCTGTCCACCATCATTTTGTTGTTTTGCCTATGGTCCAAGCAGCCCTGGTGGCATCTAGGCGAACCACCCACTTCATTGTGTGGAGCATTTCCATTACCAGTCAGCTGAGTGAGATAGGAACTCTTACTAGTTCACAACTCAGATTTCATTTGAATGCCAATATTCTGAAAGCTCGATGGCTGTTTCCCATTCAAGATGGAGGATTTCTCCTCGTCTTATTTTAGCATTAGAGTGTAACGATTCAAACAAAAAGTAAAACTCGATGAGGGCAAGTTAGAGCTCTACTGATATACCAATTTTCTACTCTTTTTGTTATCCATTACGTTCCTTACTAATTTTCAGAAGTAGAAAGTGTGTTATGCCTTGAAAATGGACGGCATCAAGCCATCATGGTTGGGGGTGGTATTTTTCGAATGGATTAGAGCCAGGTGCGGATCTAGAAATTTTTTCGGGGGGGGGGGGGGGGGGTCACAGGGTAAAATCAAAAGCTAAAAAAAAAAATAACCAAACAAACAAAATGAACTAAATTTTCTCATTTTTTCAATCTCTTAACAATAAATTGCTCTAGTCAATTTCTTCATTTTGTTAGATTTTTGGTTTGAAAAAATTTAATTCATCTCAAAATTTCAAAAATTTTCAAAATTCTACCAGGTTGGGGGAGAAGGGGGGTCTATGACCCCCGTGACCCCCCCCCCCCCCATTGAATCCGCGCCTGATTAGAGCTACTGTACAGGTACGTGTAGGCTTTGAAGGGAAATAATAATTAAACAATAGCGAAGTCTCATGACTTTTTTAATGACTTCTTTGGACATCTGACTTCTGGTCTCCTATTATTGGTTTATTTGCGTTCGAATGATCATTCGCTTGTCCAAATTATTTGAACACTCGTTATTCGATTATCAGGATTATTCGTTTGGCTCATCACGAGATAAACCTGTGTTTGTAGAAGGGATATGACTGCGGCAGTCTGAAATAAGAGAAACATAGTCCACTACGACCAATAATACCGCAGTAGCGCTTGCGCGTTCAGAACTTTTAGCCTGAATCGCCGAACGATACGAACTGATACCGCTACTTTCAATGTTTTAATTATTGTGAGCTAAGATGCTAAGACGCGTGGGTTTTTTTCTCGTTGAAACAAAGAGAAAACTTGAAAGGTGATCTAAAAACCCCTGTTATTTCAGTTATGATGTTATCCCTTTTATCTCTCGGGCTAGACCAGAAAATCACTGAACATATCGTTCATTCCTCTTTTCCATTTTCATTTTCTGCAATTACCAAATTTGTGGATTTTTTTAAAGATTTTATTTTAGACTTAACCATTTTGTTTCAGCATAACTCTCTTCTGCAGTGCACTGTTGAATGGAAGAGACGTTATCGAAGAGATTATAAATTATGTTCACCACGTAATGATAGCATTTGTTGGTGAATCCGAAGTCAAAAACTTCAAAAACGTCGAACGATTCAAGAGATCGCTCAAGGTTCGTACTTTCCAAAAATTTACTGATTTCAGAGACTTGTCAAAGCATTATTAGCTTTAAAAAACCACATATTGAGTCAGGATGCGCTGAAAACTGGCGTAAATGTGTTCGCTTTGCAAAACTATTCAATTATTGTCACTTGTTCTCTTGCAACAGCCAGCATACCCGGTGATTGACTGCATATTGGAATGCTTGGATTTTGGAGATCGCAATTTAAGTTCTGACATTCTGAACTTTACCGAAACAATGCTGTGCAAAGAAATGAAAACTCTCCAGGTACGATCAACTTCTTTCAACAAAATATATCTTTCTGAATAAGTAAGTTAATTTCCCCCGGTTCGTACCTAATAAATTAGTTCATATTATTTTGCTTTTTTCAGACTGCCGTCGAATCGTTTGTAGATGTAATTGGCTCTCAATTTTGTTGTTTGACAATTGAGAACTGCGTAATTGCTGCAACTGAGGAGTGGTGGGAATTGGATCGAATTGAGCGGAAGCTTTTGTCGCATATTATACGTTCCAGTTCACAGTGTACATGTTTCGACATGCCTATCTATCTTCCTTACAAGAGCCCCACGGTCTGTGTTTACTTCTTATAGGAATCTGTTGTTACTATAATCAAATCAAGTATTCAGTGCACAGCTGCGGCTAAAGGATCTAATGGAAGTAGAACGGATCGAAGTTGACCTGTGTTAATTTCTTCAGGTTCCTCTGCGGTTGGTCAGCGTTTGTCTCCTTAATCCTATAAGAGTGAATCTTCTGTGTGGTCCTACACCCGATCTCAGCTTCATCTCTCAGAAGAGTTTCCAATGTTGGTCACCCATTATCGATACTCTGAAACTGACAGTCCACACGTACCCACGAAATATCCCTTCAAGCTTGGAATTCCACGATTCCATCAATGGGTATGTGCATCTAAACTGTGAAAAAATATATACATTTATCGGACATATATACATTCACTTATCGGAAGTATTGAGTTTCACGTGTCCACATTTAAAAATACCCTACTCCTCTGACTAGAAATGTACTACAATGAAGTTTGCGAACACGTGTATATTATACTCACTACTCCATGTGATAATTTTCTTTATAATTTCACAGGTTTTTGTTGGTGAATTTGGTGATTGGGAAGTTTCTCCTCTGTGCATCATTGAGATCTTCGAAGAAAGAGAGCAAATCATGCGCGGACACTCTCAAGTCTTTCTATTATAATGCGGCTCGAGTGCTCGTGAAAAGTGGTAGGAGGATCATTATGCAACAGCGTTTGTGATGTATTAGGAAGAGTCGGTCTTACCTAGCTTGTTTGGTATGGTGGGCGTGCGCTTTCGATGTGAAGACATCATTGTCAAGCCAACTATATATTCCTATATTTGTACTACCTATCGGACCTAACCTTATACATTCAATACCAGCGTGTATTGTGATATTTCACAATTGGTTTCTGTAATTAGAGAACGCTGCTAAAATGAGTCCCCCTAAAAATTGTTATAGACAACACGTAGGTACCCATCATCAGACTTGATAGAAAATAATTTTGCTACACCTTGGCCTATAAGCTGCCAAAACCCAATAATTTCTGTCCCATCAGAATTCTATTTGTAATGTCAAAAAAGGTTTTGTACTCTTTATTACTCCCCAGCGCCTCATAAACTTGCATTTGTTCCTCTGCTCCCTGCAGTCTGTGAGTGTGCTATGTTGCGGACTACACTTCACCGTGTAGAAGTATATATTTGGTCTAATATTTGAGTGGCGGAAATGTTTCCTTCAGGTTCTCCTCGATTTCTTAAACGCTTTTGGTCTGCCTCCCGTTGGCTATTTGTTTGGGAGTTGAGACAGCTACGAATGTTTAACAAGTCCGCGTGTGAACTTACAGCATTCTAACTGTGAAGGGGTTGAAGATGACCATTTGGGCCACTAGGACCGTTAGGATTCTACACCTTATCTCTACCTTATTATTCTATACCTTATCTTCTTTTTTATCAGTATCAAAGGCTTCCTTACGCACTTATTTTCGCTACATTCCCAACCCCTCCTATCTCACTCCTTGGCGCTGCTGCCTTTATTTATTTTTTAGTTTATTTCAATCTATGTTTCCCCTTAACCAGATCCATCTTAATCCAGATTTCTGTTAGGTTCATAGCGTTTACTTATTTGTTGACAGTATACGTGTATTTTTTCCAAGCATGAAGTATTCTGAGCAGCTGAAGATCATCTTGCCTCATTCGGATAGGTACCTTATTTAGCCTTATTAGAGCAAGACTTTGACACTCCCTTCCTCTCCGTCGTCTGGCCTTTATTGACTGTTGAGAAGTTTCACAAACGCGTATTTGCACATTTACGCTCAAATAATTCACTAAAGAGTGTAATTTAGCAACAATCTTTATTTCAGAAACTCCTCATCAGCCCTTGGAAACATACTGGGTCGCTGAATATCACAAGTTACACGCTTTGAGAGAGAAAGATAACGTCATTTGCGTGTTATACCATTCAGGAGTTCCCACGCAGTGCATGCGGTTAGTAAATATTAATTCCATTCACATGTTTTCTCAACGTTGCCAGGCAAATCGCACTTTTCACACTTTTCGTGAGGTATTCCAGACGTTATATAGGCTTCTAGTGACATTTGCGGCCTCAGATATCTGTAAACCTACGTCAGTAGCTTTACTGGAAACACGCAAGAAGGATTAGTTTTAACTATATGCTTGAATCAAGCTGGTCAAAAAACAATGGAATGTTTGCTGCACCAACAATTTAATTTGCGGTTTTTTCCACAAACGAAACCTGCAACATGTTAGATTTTGGTTTATCATGTATTCTTATTTGGATTTAAGAAACTCCCCCTCGTCTTTGTAAATGCAAAATTTAAAAAAAAATGCCTCCCGAGCATAGACGTATTTGCGTTCCGAAGATTGCAGATCCTAAATCTAGAAACGTCCGTTATCAGTTCAATTCAAGCGACCATTTAGTTATTCTCGATAAGAATTTCAAATGCATCCAAATTAATTTGTGTACTTACATGCATTCAACGGAAATTATAGTCAGCATGTGTTATCTGGATGAGGGATGGATATTGATCCGATGTTAGAAGATTATCACGTTCCCTTGCTTCGATTTATAATGCTGTTATTCACTAATCACCATCTTATTCTTATTGCAGGCTCATCTCTCGTGAAAGTCTGAATACAATCGTTTCCCAGGCCGAACTTGCATGGTGTACTAAATAGGCAACTTGAGAATACGCCCGATCAAAGTACCTTGACAGCTGTGATATTACAAATTCTTGATCCAAGATCAATCCGTTTACTCAGGTGCTCTAAATGACATCGTGGTATACTTAGATCAAACAGGTATTTTGCCATGAATGTATATTCATGAGTTCAAACATGGGGATTTGTGAAGCCAATTTTTGATAATCCATACTCTAAATAAATTATTATATTTTTTAGATAGTTTGGGGCTGTTTTTGTAAAAATAAACTACAAATTGTTTTATAACCTTCTCCTTCTCCTCCAATTCGTACCTGCACGTCCTACACTACGCGTCTGGTACACTACATAAGAGTCTGATGGCTATCAGTTGAAGACATTGGCAGACTGTGCTCCCTCTTTTTATTTTAGAGGCACTCCTCATACATGCCATCATGTGCTCTTAGAATGAATCGGATAGCGTGTAATTTCGCCCGTAGATTCCACTCGGGCTCACATTTTTGCCTCTGGCTCGTGGGAAGGAAGGGGTTGGAAATAGGCTTATAGAACAGTCACACGATAGGTATTTGAAGTTTTGAGTGATATCGGTGGTATCAATCTACTATTAAAACCAAGTTCAATGTGCTCCTTCGCGCAGCGCGTTGTTAATTTGTTGTCAATAGTTGCAAGATACATATAATTGTTTGTATCTTTCTCCCATTTTAGAAATAAAAAGCAGGAAAGTTGAGTATTCCTTTGTTGAGCACTGACAACTTGGCCGCTTTCTTTTTATATGTTTCAAGAAGGGATATGTTTAGTGAGCTGGTTTGGCATGTTTCCATTCACAGAAATCATCAACGAAATAAACGTCAGCGTTCTAAGTCCTCCGATTTCCAATAATCAGAGGAAGATGCCTTTAAAATGATTCGGAAAATCTGGAAGGATTTGTTATGACTCCGTTCGAAACCCAGCTGTGGCCAACTCATCTCCAGCCCAATCTGTCCAAACGGAAGAGGAGAACGGGTGATAATCGGTTATTGCAATTGTGATATCTGGGGTTGAATGGATTATGGAGAAGAGAACCTATGGTATGGAACACCTAGGAGACATTGAAATTAGGAACTTCATTGAAAACAATGGTCTGCCCAATTTTTTTACAATGTAGGTATCAACTATGGGCACTTTGAAGATAAGTTTTCCCACACAAGGGAGATCCATCCAGGAGAATAAACCAATTTAAAATAGTATGCAGCGGGTTTTTTTCTTCTTAGGGGAAAAAGGAGCGTCACACGCCTATCTGACTCCAAAAATGTACCAAGTGGGACGTCAATAACTTCCTAAAGTGTCTTAAGCTACAAAAAATAACTTCTTTTTTTCATGTCCATGACTTCTCAGTCTGAAGTTTACTCTCCCTTGCTTCCAGCAGACAAACCTTGGACAAATCTCCTCCCAATAATGTATGTATAATAATAACGACACAAAATAACTCCTACTACGCGTGCCTAGGTACTCGATGTCGAAAAACTCTTTTGTAACCTCGAACGATTCGGAATCTCGATAGGTAAATGGCAAAGCGTTCAACCTCAGGCATATTTTTTAAAAAAGTTGCAAATTCATCGGGCTAAAGTGTCTTCGGGACCCACTAGTGACAGCAATAGGTCCCCGACTACAATTTGAAATTTTTGGAAAACTGAATCAAAAACCGCGTACGGTCTTTTTTTTTTTAATCTTTGTGTTTTGATAAATGGATTTTGGCGGGCGATCTAGTAGCATTTTTCACTAAATTTTGGACGCTAAATCGATTAAAATGAGGCTCCTGATCTGAGGAATAACCAGCGTCTGTAAAAGAATTTGCAGCGTTTTGGTTGGTTATTCCTTGAATAACCTATGTTTTCAAGCAAAAGGCCAACCTCCTCTCCGATTCGGCTCAAACATTTTTTCTGGGCGTTTTAAGGTGTCTAGATCAAAAAACCAAAATGTCCGTCCGCCGTACGCGCCGTTTATGGTAGTAGACAATTTTCTAAAAATCTGAAATTTGGGTCAGGGGTCTGTTCCCGGCCTAGGACGGTCCTCGAAACTTTTCAGCCCGATCGCACAAAATTTGGGCGGGGTAGGGGTCAAAATGTGTTTTTTGAAAAATGGATTTTGGGCGATCTCGGCGAAAGGGGTATCATTTTCCACTAAATTTTGGACGTTGAATCCAATGAAATGGGTCCCAAAACGATTGGCACCCACTGGAAGAAGTTATGGGTCAAATTGGGTATATATTACCCATTTTGAATATGTGTTTTCGGGATTTCTGGTACCTAGGCGTGTGGGGTATCATTTTCCACTAAATTGTGGACCCTGAATCGATTGGAATTTGTCCGGGACCCACCACACCCACTGTTTCCATTTTCCCCATGTGGAAGAAATGAGTCTCCATGCGCCTGGTCCAAGGAATAACCAACCCGTGTGAAAGAATTTGCAGCGTTTTTTACTTTTGTAGTATAAAAAGTCATGAACCTCGAGTTTACAACGCGTCCCGCAACGGTAATAGAACTGGTTGAGGACGGTGTCATTTGCATTGGTGTTTAAAATTTAAATAATCGGGTTTGTTTATAATATATTATATTCTTGGCAGATAATTAGATACTCCTGATTGGCATCTTTATTTTTGATCCTTTCAGTGAACATGTGGAGTGCTAAAAAGTATCTTCAATTTTACGACGCTTGGAAAATTTTTAATCATTTCATGAGTAAATATAGATCGTTGCCGGAGACGAGAGGGCGTGACGTAGGGTCGATAGCGCGTTGGCTCGCTCGGCGCAGGCGGACACAGCGGAGGTAAATCAGTCAGTCGCCGTTCGTATTTCCCCTCAGTCCGTACCAACGTCTCACTGTCTGATCCTACCGGCCGCCTGCTGACGAAATGGCGATCGTCGACCAGTTTCTCGTCTCGCGGCTCATCGAGCTTATTCGCCTGAACAAGTGCGTTTACGACCCGCGACAAGAGCATCACAACAATCGGGCCGTCATAAACTCTGTGTGGAAATGCATCGCCAGCGAAATGGGACAACCCGGTGCGTACAGTTGGATGAGACTAGGGATGACCGGTATCGATACTTTTCTTCCGATACCGATCTTTTTGGTATCGATACTTTGCTTTCGATACCGATACTGGTATCGGAAAAAAATAATCGGTATCGAACAATAACAGTACCTACCTCAAATTTTTGTTAAAAATTACCAATTAAGAATCAAGAAGGCCCTCTCCTAAAGGTTGCTACACTTGTTTTGGCCAGAACTTCGAGTATATACTTTAGACTCGAAGGGTCAGAAGCTTTGTAGAGAGATCCCTCTTCCCTGCTTTGGCTAGGGGTAGTCTTGTGAAGAAGATGAATGCCTTGCTATCATACCAGAAATAAAACAGTGTTAAATGTGTTATTTTGTTCCGTGGTCACTTTGTTATTAGTTTTGTGTTCATTGATAAAGGTGATTATAGCGTGTGACGCGGTGAGTATGTATAAGGTTCTGATTTAGTGGGAGGAACGTAGCGAAATTGCGCGAAAAGCATCAGTAAATCACATTCTGTGTTTCAATAATTTCGTCTGAAGTATGTAAATAGTGGTAACCGGGGGCAAGCCCCCTGGCGAGACGCGGAGCACCGAGTTTTGATTCGATACCAATATTTGTTGGTATCGATACTTTGATCCGATACTTGCTTGGTATCGATACCGTTACTAGTACTCATATCGATCATCTCTAGATGAGACAAAGCTGAGAGTGGCGTTACGGGGAGGGCAGGGGGTCCAATATTATTCTGAGGAGGGGGCCTCCCTCTTCACCCCTTGGCTCACAACCCTCCAACCCCACAACACAAGTCGCTAGGTACGGGGTTGCAAGGAGAGAGGGAAAATCAATAGCCTTCACTGAAGGCAGCTTAATTCGAGAGTACTTAGTCATTCTCAGACTTTCGTATTATTGTTTTTGTTAAGATATATAAATTCCTTCGTACCTACGGGCGAGGAAAATTAAATGACTCTCTCTCTCTCTCTCGAATTGTTTTTATGTAGCACCGCAATCCCAAACCAAAATTACTTGCCTGCTGTGGCCTTTGCATAATACAAATCTTAAGCTCTACATATCTTGAAAACTGACTAACGGCACATCAGGGCATATGTATTATGCTAGGTGGACCTTTCTCATGTGGGAAAACATCATTCTTGGAGATCTCCAGAGAAGATAAATAAGATGAATAATCAACCTGGATTCTTGCAAAGATCTCTCCGGTTCTGCACAAAACATTTTTCTGGTCGTTTCAAGGTGTCTAGATCAAAATAAGCGTATGTGCGTCCGCCGTCCACGCCGATTTTAGCAGGTAGAACATTTTCTAAAAATCTGAAATTTTGGTTAGGGACCCGTTTCTGGCTTTAGACGGACCTCAAGACTTTTCAGCCCGATCGGACCAAATTTGGGCGGGTTAGGGGTCAAAATGTTTTTTGAAAAATGGATTCTCGAGATTTTGGGTGATCTAGGCGAGTAGGGTATCATTTTCCACTAAATTTTGGACGCGGAATCCAATTAAATGGGTTCCAGTACGATTGGCACCCACTGGAAGAACTTATGGGTCAAATTGGGTATATATTACCCATTTTGAATATGTGTTTTCGGGATTTCTGGTACCTTCTACTTGTGGGGGACTCTACCCGTCTATTTGTGGGGCAGAGGTCAATATGTTTTTCGAAATATAGATTTTCGGCGATTCTAGGCGTGTGGGGTATCAATTCCACTAGATTTTGGACGCTGATTCCAATGAGACGGGTCCAGGAACGGTTGGCATCCTCCGGAAGAGGTTATTGGTCAAAATGGGTATCTATCTACCCATTTCGAATGTGTGTCGAAATATTTTATAATTATTCACAATTTTTTATTTTTTACGAATACAAGGGTGTATAATTTTATTGAGAAAAATGAACCAAAATAGTTATAACACCCTCGGGAAGCTTTCCAACTTTTTAAGAGGGATAGATGCTTTCAAGCGTTAAGAAATGCTGCACGGAATTTTTGTGTAGGCTAGGTTACTCCTTCAAAAATGAGAAACAGGACTATCTCATTGCTAACCACAATTATTATTCTCATTACACCCATCATGATCTCAATAATGTCACACAAGTTGACGGATACCTACCTCTTTGCTCCATGTTAAGAGAGTGGTTTCTTCAAGTACTGATAGCAAACCGTCATCGCTATGATTAATTCATGAGTCATCATAAAAACCGGCAGGCATTGTCTCGAGTCAATCCCCATTTAGTCGGACAGTCAAGGGGGAAACGAATAATGTGGCTACAAAATACCTAGCTTTGTAAATCGTCAGAGTTGATAAAATACATTAGAGACTTGCTTTATGATTACAAAAGTGAAAAGGTAGGTAATAGAATGGGTACAACTTTTGTCTACACAATTGCGATTGTTTTGCCTCTACCACAAGGATTTCATTTAGTTTTCTGTGCTCTTATTACCGCGAGTATACGTGAATCTGACCATGCGCTCAAATACGAGAGCATATACCACCCACTATCCACCATTTAAAATCATTACTTCACAATTCATATATTCAATATTCATGCATTTTCAGAAACACTCTGTCGAGAAAAATGGATCAATTTAAGGAGCAACTTCGCCAGAGAATTAAGAAAAACCCGCCGTAAAATGAACGAAGACGGTGGAAAACCGGCCAATAATTCGTCACAATGGATCCATTTCGACTCTATGATGTTCCTCGCTCCTTTCGTCAAAACCAGACTGTAAGTGCCTATTAACTTGACGGTAATTCTTGTAGCGTAGAATGATGAAACATGGGACGATAAACCACCTCGAGCAAATAATGGCGGTCCTAGGTCGACTCTACTTACAATACAAAGTGGGACGAACAAAACGGTCTTGTCATATTTGAGATGGATAGGCCTAATTAACCACGTTAATGAAAACGACGATTTTGCAGGGCGACGGCCGACGCGCCATCAGGCATTGAAGAAATGCACATAAAAGTGGAAAGGGACCCAATAGCAGTCGATTCTCCACCTTTTTACCAGCAAGACGACAGCGATGCAGCGAGCTTTGAGTTCTTCAAAAAACGCAAACACTCGGAAGACGATATCGACGACGACAAAATGTTCCTGCTCAGTCTTCTCCCGAAAATGAAACAGCTTCCCGTTTTGGACAATATGAGTTTCCGAATAGATGTTCACACATTGCTCTTGAGCAAGCTACAATCCTGCATGGCCCAGGCGGAAGAAAACGCGAGGAATTTGGCCAATTTCAGGGGAGTATGGAGTGGCTCTCCCAATCATTCCTCTATCAGCCAAGATGACCACGAAAAAGAAAATCGAGGTAACGGAAACGGAGACGACAATGACGACGATGGAGAAGACAACAATGAGACAGAAGGAGAGGAATCGTCGACTTCACGTGTGCCTTCAAACTCATCTATGGCATTACGTAGGAATACCTAGGTTTTTTACACTCAATTAATAAGAGGGTTTTTGGTGGACATTCCACAAAACCGCCGCACAGAACGGTCATGATAAAATTATAACACATTTTGGAATATGTACCTTCACAACTAACTCTCTGAGTTTCGAGATCGCTGGACTGAACATGAATTTGTTAGTACAAGATGCACAATACCTGTCTAGTCTAAGAAACTATTTTTGGTGTCGATTTTCTTTTTTATTCATTGTAAATACCTGTCGATAATGGGAAAGCTACACGAAGCTTTGTTGACTCCCAAATCGTAATATAACGACCTCTTCAAGCTTGGTTTATCCACGTAAAACTAGCTTTAACATGGATATTCAATAGTGCACGTTGAAAAACCAAGCTTCGCATGTTCGTTGAGTTGTACAAAATGCTCTGTATTCGTCGCAAATAATATGACGGAGGTGATTTCGAAGTAGTTTGGAGACTGTCACGTCAAACCGGTGCTAATTTGATAAGACTAGGGACGTAGTAGGTACTTACTGCCGCCAAATAGCCAATCAACTGAAAAGCTGGCTTATTCGACTTGAGCCATTGATTTACTACTACCTATAAATCATTAAAATCGAAAGAATATTATGCTTCCTCATTTATTCACCACCCGCTTCAGCGAAACCATACTTTTGCTCATTTACAATGTTTTCGTTAACAAATTTAGGTCCGGATATAACAGATCATCGAATAAATCCCAAAATTACGTACTTCATTTAACAACCAAAAGTATAATAATAGGTAATAATTATCATTATTATGGTTGTCGATTAGGCAATCGTCTTGTAGATTAGGTAGGAACACTATCTGCTTCAACATACTTATCAATAAGAACATTTTATAACTAGAGGGCAAATTCGTATCCGATGATGAATTTTTCTCCTTGCCATACTTTGATATTCGATTTTCACTGATTTATCTGTTTTTCGTCATTGATTCCAATACCAATTGACACCAATTTCTTTTTATGTTGGAATATTTAGAAATGTCAAGTATAACGTCGGTATTATCTGTTGCATTCAATCGCAAATTTCGTCTGCATGGCCAGCTACTCGTTTCGCATTCAGAATCCATGTATTCATGACTTAGCCCTGCTTTGATATTCATCACTATCTGGGTCAGCGTGAAATTGTGGATACCCCCTAAAGATCGCCAATCGAAGTATTTAACTCCTAGAAGATTTGGTTAAGAGAGTCTTCTCCCTGACCTACGCCGAAAGTCCAAGGACCGACCGTGACCTAAACACCTCAAAATTTACCCATTCCTCGTTCCCTTGGCAGAGTGACAAAATCGAAAAATAAGAGACAAGTTTTGAGCCTAATAATAGCCGGAGGTAGAAGAAACAATTTCAACTGCTGTCTTGCAAATCGTCAAGTTCGTGCGGTTACGTCGCACGCAAGTAGCGTTGTGTTTGTTCAGGTGGGGAGTGGAGTGGGTCCTTCAGTCTTGTGGGTCGGAAAGAATAAATAATATTAACAAATTGAGGGCGCTCTATTAGCCATTATGAGTTTTCGCTAGGCGATTTGCCTGTACTTTGAATTTTAGCCCAAATAATGCCACCGTTATCGCGGGTCTTTGATTCGAAAAAGGAGGCTTTTGTGTGACTAGTCCTTGAGCGGTTTCTGAGCTAAATACCTTCTAAAAATGTACTTGTTTAACATTGGCAAAATAATCTTTGTTTATTTTGAAATTTACTCAAATGCATTGGTCAAATAAAGCTTAGGCAGTAAATTTCTATTAGCAGAATGGTTGCTACCTCTCATGAGCAAGCAAGATATAAGAAGCAAGAAAGCATGATATAATGAAAAATTTGTGAGTAATTTCATGAAGTATTTCTATTATTCTATGACCAATTGTACAAATATTTTCATCACTATTTGAAGGTATTTAATGTAATTAGACGACGTCCTTACGCTAAAGCTGGAGATAAACTAGTTTCTGTCGGGAAGGAATATTCCATTTTCCGGGGTAGGTCTGTTCACAGAAAGGGGATTTCTGGCCAGGTAGGTTCCTGTCTAGCCATCACTCTCATTACTTGAGACAGCACGGTGGCGTCTCTTGTCCATTACAACTACCTGAATCGGTCGTTTTATCCCTCAAAGGATAATTGGAAACGGTAATATTACCCTTCCTTCCAACCAGTCAATTGGGCGCAAAGATCTACAAGTAAAGCAGACCTATAAGTGGTGAAGACCTCAGCATTTATCTTATCTCAGCTGAGCGCACTCGTTCTGCGCCGGTCTCCGGGAGTGAAACATTAGAGTAGGGACGCGCTTCTCAAGTCAGTTCCACGCTGTTTTTTGCTCAGTGAGCGACCTAACCGCGAGTCTGGGCTTCTGTCGACGCGACATCGAATTGGGAATACTGTGAGACGTACTGGGCGCACTTGCCTCATCTGCAGACCACTCTACTCATCCTGCTTAAGGTATCGTATGCTGTTAATTTCATTATTTGAGATACAAGATAGACTTACTCGTAAAGCAAGTTCCCACTTCTTCATAAAATCTATTAAAAAAAAAAACATACAACGTTATTATTTGGACAACTCAGACACGTTCATTAAAATAATGTTTAATACAACCGGCTTTAAAACGGAACTCAACCTCAACAGATTCTCAAATACTGGAGGCACAACTAAAATCACTGGACGGCTAAACAAAATCCAATTAGGCGTCATTAAGGGTATAAATAAAGACACCCATCTGAAGAATAAAATCAAATAAATCACTGGTTCTATTAAGATGAATTTGTACACTAATTTGCGCATAGTTGAACATACTCAACTAAAACTGCCAAAAAAAAAATGTTTCTGTATACAAAAAAAAAAAAAATCAAAATTCTTCTAGACCTACCCAGAAAATTATAAAATTATTTGACAGTATTACGAGTACGCATCTTGTCAATTGTGCAAATGTTTTGCCGACTATGTGCGCAAGGAGGGGAAATTTATGCGAAAACGTCCATGAACGGCCCTCAAGAACGGCCGGAGGCCTCGACCAACTTTCCATGCATATCCTAACAAAATTAGTTCAGTCAACCCTAAGAATAAATGGAAGTTGTGTCAGGAATCCGGAAACGTAAAATTAACCTTACTTAATTCCAGTGACAGTTCTGCATATTCGAATTAGAAGAATTACAGAGTGAGGAGTTGAAATAATTCAGATAGTTTATTCAGAATTCGATAGTTACAATGTAAGGCTTCATTGTACTCAAAATGCCATCGAGATCAAGGGGCAAAGAACTACTGTACAATACAACCATGCCGAATGGAAGGAGCTCACTATTTGTTACGGTACAATCAAGAAGTACTGCGTCTCAGATGTAGACATTAAAGTCTTGGTTTTAGTTTTACCTCCCTCATTACTCTTTAATTTTGGTTAAGTAGATAGTTCAAAACAGTCGGTAGCTAATTCCAATGTCTGGTAGGGGAAATATAGATGGGTAAGTAAAATTAACAAACCAAGATGAATTTTTGAAATGTGTAGTCAAGATTTAGTTAACATTTTCGGCCGGTTTATCGTAAATAATCAATATCTTTGAATGTAAATATGCACTGCTCGCGTGAGCTGATATCAAATAAAAGAAGAATAGATATCAAAACCTCAAATATTCTTCAATGAGTCGACTTTGGCGGCACAACTTTCTGATTGTGATGTTTCAAATGCCTCACCAAATGAGAACTAATCGGATGATCAATAATAGAGATTTCAAGATTCCTCCCGTAGTTTGCTCCCCAAACAAAATTACAAGTAGATCAACTGAAGTTTCACAGAGTAGAATCCTCAGAGAGGAACGAATTCCAGCAAAATAGAACTACGGGAAAAATCCCATTGGATTGAATACAATTTTGGTTGCGGGAAGGGATTACGGAGGAATGAAGAGAATTTATCAATTCTTGGTTGAATTTTGAGTCTATTCGAGTGAAGTAAATGAACTTAAGGCATAAAAACACGTGTGAGTTTTTGTGGCCGCTGGAACATAATTATGCCAAATTGACTCGGATCAATGAGTTTTCCAAGGTCAACAAAATTAGTCTGCGGTCTCTCTAATTACAGTGAACTCGTTCCCACGATGCGTAAAAATGACTAACGACTCTTCTATTTCGTTGAGCATTTAGCCTAGGATAATTAAATACACAAGAATATAAATTTATTGCATAAATCCCTAACAACTTTGTTTTATAGCACGCAAATTTCTCGCAAGCTTAATTTTTTTTTTTTTTGCTCATATCCATTTGGGAAGAATTTAAAAACTTAAAGTTCCTCCCCGTTCTAAAAATTTGAAATTTTGATTAGGACAATTTATGATCTTCTTTTATTCCTTTTTTTATCGTAAACATATTTCGTTTAGGTATTTTCCAAGTATCTACGCTAGAGACCTCAGAGATACGCTCTGAGCGAGATCCACCTCTGCAATAATAAACTATTGTGGAATAATTTGGAGAATTACGTTATCGAGGAGCATACTGTTAAAATACTTCTTCATAGGACCTTATCCTGATAACCGTTATAGATACGGTTACAATTGGTTATAGATATGACTAAGTAGGAACCAGTCTTTTTGTTGTCTAGTTATAACTCATTCAATCTAACCGAACAAGGTAGATAAAATTAATGTGGCAGGATAGTATATTTAACCACGAACTCGAACTTATCCTCTGTCAAGTGTGTAGTTCTACGAGTGTAGGATCTTCGATCTTGTGGTGGTCCCCATAATTAACTGGGCATAGTAAAATTGTAGCGAAGTTAACAAAAGTAAAAATCGATTCGGTGTAGACACTGTCACATTCATCAAAGTCACCTTCGTAATATCACTGGTAGATAGGTACTTCACAACGTGCCGATAAGCGAACGTAACTAATTCAACTGGACTGCACACAAATCGCTCCTAGGGCATGTAAATTGCCAAAATTACCCGGACATTTTCACTTATGGCAAAATTAGTCAAAGGTCCCACCAATACGTACAACTCGTTCCATTATCGTTATATTATCGTTGTGGGTGATGAATATAGCAAATCTCTGTTTCATGCGAATCGACGGGAATAATTCAACATCGAAAAAAACCTATGATATTTGGCATTTCGAGTACGATATCAATAAAAAGGTCGAAAAAGGATTCAAGACGGAGCACAGCTCATAATACGTTGGTGCGGTCTAAATATATGTAGGCGCCTGGCTACTCGCGCAATGTCACAGGGCTATCAGTGAGATCGTCAGCGATGCGCCCTGGGTGGACGAGTGGGAGAAAAGGAGTTGTGAGGGGGGTACGTTCATCCCCTTGGCGTGTACCTTTTCTTCGGGAGTCCTTAACGAGTCACCGACCAGGGAACTTCGCAGTCTTGTGCCTTTCGTTTTGCTTTCTATTTCTGACATCCTTTATTTCGTTAATTCAACACTGTTTCCAATATAATTAGTAAAGTCAAGTCATCGTGTTTATTAATCGCCATGGACCCTTATCGGGAAGAAGGTGAGTTAATTGATGAAGAGGAAGAGTACCGGGAAAGGGCAGTTCCCGCTACAACATCAGAAGTGGGATGTGGGATTCATCCCCCACCCCCATTCCCGCTACAACATCAAGGATATTCGCAGAATGATCCCAGGTACGAGAATTTTCGTTATGATGACGCCCGCGATCGAAGTTTTCGATCAGAACGCAGAAACACTTGGCAAGAGTTGGCTCAAGAGCAACTACGTACGATGCAACGATTTGTCGATGTTACTGAAAAGGCTTTTGGGGCCGTGAGAGATCCCCCATCTGCCCATGTCCGACTACCTGAGTTTGATCCTGACCAAACAGCTATTAGTGCAAGAGCTTGGGTAGGTGCGGTCGACGTATTTATGACCGAGTCCCCCCTTGCAGGAGGAAAACTTCTCATGTGTTTGGGAAACACATTGAGAGGTGCCGCCGCCCAATGGCTAATCCAAGTAACAAAACCCAACCTTACTTGGAATGAATTCAAAGAGAGTTTTTTAGCTCAATACGATGCTAATGAGACGCCTGCTTCAGTATTGTACAAAATTATGGAGAGCCAACCCACAGATGGCGAAAATTTTGTTTCTTATGCAAATAAAATTATCTCGACTCTCAATTCGAAACTTCATGGCATGAGCGTAGAGGAGATTGTTTTAACGTTCAGCATGGCACACATGGCAAAGTTCCATACATGGATACGACGTCTAGCTCATACTGAAGATGTCAGAACCAAACAGAAATTGATTCAGGAGTTAAGGGCCATAGCCACTCCTTTTAAACGCCCCGATGTTTCACAAGGGGATTCTGGGAACACAGTGAAGAAAATGAAGTTTTCTCATGTGCCTCAACCATCTGGGTCCGGAGTAATGTCACCTTAAGGCTCATCATCACAGAATTCGACACATTTCAAGACACCAGTGGGAAGACATATCACTCATCCAACCAAGTTTATGAAGGATTCATCTTCTGGGAATCTCAGATTTGACATCAGCTGCTACAATTGGATGCGGCCAGGACATTTGCATCCAAATGCCCACTGAAGACATCAGAGAAGAAGGACGAGCTGGCAACTGGAGAAAAGCGAGTCGGCCTCTGTCTGGCCAATCCCATGGGCCACCTTGATCACAGGGGTGAGCGTATCTGTTATCAATTTGATAGTTTCTCTTTGTGCTCTCTCTTGGGTTTAAGGACAAGTGCAAGGTTTGAGGGAACCAGATTTGAAAATGTTGTCACTTTATGTGGATTAGGGGAATCAATAGGTAATTGACCTGTACTAGTCAATTACGTTTCCCAGTTGTTATCAATGGGTTTACATTGAAGATTTTGTTCCATCTGGTTCCAGACAATTTTTAAATGTTCCTATTGTTGTTGGCATACTTTCACAGAATGTCCAAGTAACTCTCACAGAAAATGAATGTTTTTCTTTTCTGAGGTCAAGAGTAGAACCCAGGAGAGTGCAATTGATTGTCTAGCCAATGCTTGTACTGTTCAGCGTTCTCATCCTTGTTCTGCTGTTGCTCTGCAGAATTGCTCATGTTTTCAGAAAAAAAGATTTCAGTGATCCGAGTATTGAGTCAGATGGCGCTCTCCTGGATGATGACGATGAGTCCTTGTTCTTTGAACTTTGTGAGACTAATCCAATCAACATAGCGTGTTAGCATTCCAAAAATCGTTATGATTCAATTAAAACCGACATCCCAGAGAATGATAGGTTGAAACTCATTTCAATTTTGCAAAAATTTGAGCCATTCATTATTAAAGGAATTCCCAAGACGCGTGTGAAGACTGGTCAATTTACCATCTGGTTAAAAGACCATTGAAACCTTGTACAACCATTATTGGTTTGAGCATATGACAAAGTTCACTTGGAAATTTGTGGAGAACTGCCTCACCTGTAGGGTGAATAAGTCAGATTCTGGTGCAAGGCAAATCCAGTTGCATCCCATTCCTAAGACTGCTGTTCCATGGCACTCTGTCCATTTGGACATCTCCGGAAAGCTTAGTGGAAAGAACGATGCAAAGGAGTACCTGTTTGTTTTAGTAGATGCATTTACCAAATACACCTTGCTGATACATACCAAGAAACTGGATGCTGCGAATGCTATTCGTGCTTTGACCAACGTGATTAATTTGTTTGGACCTCCATCCTTGCTAATTGTCGATCAAGGCAGATCTTTTGCCAACAAGAATTTCAAAGACTTTTGCACTCAGTCCCATATTGGGTTGCATTTCATTGCAACAGGAGCCAGTAGGGCCAATGGGCAGGTTGAGCGTCAGATGAAAGTCTTGAAAGACATGTTAACTGTAGCTGAGTCTGATGATAGCAAATCATGGCAACAGGTGATTGGTGAGGTGCAGTTAGCTATCAACACTGCTCCTCATCGTGTAACCAAATGTTCCCCCATGGAATTGATGTTCGGGATAGTGTCACGCCCTAGGGATCTCATCATCGCGGGAGAGGCTGTCACTGGTGTTCCGGAAGTGTCGCTGGAGCAAGCTAGAGCACAGGCTAGTCGAGAGATGGAGAAGAGCGCTGAGTACAATAAGGCTAAGTTTGACAAGGGTAAAGCCAAAGTTGTTCCATTGGCTGTTGGAGATTTAGTACTTCTCAAAAACGAAGAACGCAATCAGACCAAACTTGATCCTAAGTATAAAGGACCTTTTAAAATTTTAAAAATTCTTCCAAATGACAGATACGAAATAGTGTCTAGCGATGGTCGCAGGACCTACAAATATCCTCATGACCGTATTCGTCGATTGCCAGATCCGGCAGAAAGTTGCCCATCACTAGTCCTTAGTGAAGACGAGGCAGAACTTAATGATTAATGCGTGCTCATTGCACCAATTGTCTTGTGTACAAACAAGGTGTTGATTTGTCACAGTAGCCACACAATAATCGTTAAATGAGTGGAGTCACGATTTCAGGCAGTATTGGGTTGCTTGGGATGCGGATATGAGGAGTCTCGAACAGGATGCCTCGCGTAGCCTTAGAAACATGGTCTCGAGTGTAAGCTCAGTGAGGTGGCTTCGAGCAGTTTGCTCAGTACGGAGCGTACCTCGAGCAGAAATACACTCAGTAGGGGACAGGTTTCTGGCTCAGATTGTGATGGCCTTGTTCAGTATGGGACAGCATATCCTCATCAGCAGTGCTTCCTAGTCTGTTATCGAGTATGTCTCTGAGATGTACAGCTTATGTACTGTTTATGGCCTCTGTTGCCAGGTGGTAGTGACAAATTAACTGCTCTGCAAAAGCTTAATGTCCATTTTGCCAGTCAGTATGATCTAAAATGGTCTGCTATTGTTTATGAAATGTGGTCTTCCCCACATCCTATCCTTGGTTGGAGCAGATTGCTCCATGTTTGCTTTAACAGCAATTCATGAGTAGGGCGCGCTGGAGCTCTTGATGAGAACTGACCACACCTGGTTTGGCTGGTTCTTCCAGCTACTGACGTCGAGGACGACGGTGCCGTCAGGATGGCCGTGTAGGCGCCTGGCTACTCGCGCAATGTCACAGGGCTATCAGTGAGATCGTCAGCGATGCGCCCTGGGTGGACGAGTGGGAGAAAAGGAGTTGTGAGGGGGGTACGTTCATCCCCTTGGCGTGTACCTTTTCTTCGGGAGTCCTTAACGAGTCACCGACCAGGGAACTTCGCAGTCTTGTGCCTTTCGTTTTGCTTTCTATTTCTGACACCTTTATTTCGTTAATTCAACACTGTTTCCAATATAATTAGTAAAGTCAAGTCATCGTGTTTATTAATCGCCATGGACCCTTATCGGGAAGAAGGTGAGTTAATTGATGAAGAGGAAGAGTACCGGGAAAGGGCAGTTCCCGCTACAACATATATATTTATTTAAATATATAGTATATCACTTACCTAGTCTGGAAACCTCGAAGACACGCTTTTGCACATCAGCGAGAAGATCCGCCTGTCAAAATGATGAACAATAAATTATTATTTTAATCCTTAGCGTTTTTCTTTCGTTTTAAAGAAAATCTGGGTAGGTTAAAAAAAAAAAAAAAGATTAAATGAGTGCATAAATTGTGGGTATACCGAATTGACGTGAAGGCATCATGAGCAGACCCGGTAATTGTAATGGGTTAAGTCATTCTGACGCAAGAAGAGTTAGTATAGTGTAGCACTTCATGTTTCTGTTTGTGTACGTACTCAACGACCAACCGCAGCGTTTAATCGAGGGGCAGGTATATTGAATGAAGTGATAGAGTTTACCTGTTGGTGCCATATAGGGGTGGGCAATGGATCGAAAGGAAAATACAGGATATACCACCCCTCGCCGCTCTGCAATGATCCCACCAACGTTTACGCTCTCGTCGAGTCGCTTTCCCCATTCCCAGAGCCCGCAACCTGATTCGGTTTTCCCCTTTTATCGGGAAACGTTCGAAATGGTATAGAAGGCCCTTTTCCCTCTCATGTACGGGATAATCCTCCCCGATCTCACCTGTTGAGCACAAACACCCTCTGGCAGGCCCCCGATTCATCGAAAACTTTGTCCCCTTTCCCAATTCACCCCCCCAAGTCCTGCCAAGGCCCACAAAGCCTCCAGGTTTCGAGGGAATCGCTCTGATTTTTCGACCCCCGGAGTTTTGATACCCTCTCCCTCCATCGGCTTTCTCTAATACCCCCGTTTACCTCCTATCACCTCTGGGGGGGTTATTGGTTTGTTTACTAAAGGCCCTCAATTACTGGGCTTTCTTTCTGAGTCTCCGATTCATTCAACCTCTGATCCACCCGAATTAACACGCTGGAAAGCCTTTTTTTCCCCTTCACCAGCCTACTTCTCTTCACTTTTCGTGTTTCAATTTTCGAAAAAGGGAAAAAATTATTAAATTTGCTCACCATCCCTCCGTGTTTTTTGCTCTCCACTGAATTTGACCACTGTAATATGATTGCTGTACCTCCAGCTCTGATTATTTAGTCATTCGATTGGGTGCTCATCTTTCACTCGATTGAAGATAGACGATGACTTATTATATCATCCAGTTTTCTATGTATCAGCTTCAGAGTACGTATCCACCTATTTAGAAACTGGGACGACTGTCGCTCAATGGGGATGGAAGTAGTGAGAGTACCCACTCTTGAAACTTGGTTCTTTGAAAAAATTATTTTGAAAACAAAGTTTTTGTTCATTTATCCTATCAAGTGCATTTTTTTGTAAGCCTCGAACGTACGCTGGACATCACAATCAGGAACCACCCAAGATAGTGGAAACATTGGAAAATCATTTTAAACGTTTAAGTAATCTGAACGTTTGAACATCTGAATGAATAAAATCAAATATTATAATTACGAGTATTATATTGAGGTATATTCTTGTCCGTTTTGAGCTGGAGGCTCTGATACGCCTGTTCTGTTTGTATGCACCCTTAATCATGAAAATGTTTTCTTAAACTATTTAAGAATTTTCGAAAACGGGGAGAAGACTAAACCAAATAATTGTCGCTCCCGCGTTCGAAATACCAATGCCGTATTTTCACCATCTGAAGACCTCCGGTTGTCACGGTAGCTTTACGAACTTCGGTGTCTTAGTATAAAATCGACCCCTCCTCGATTTCCTCATGAATATTCAAACGAAATAATTCAGGTGAAGTAGCAACATTTGAAAATGATGTGCTTGGTGGTGGCGCTTCCAACATTGAAGTTTAATTAAAAGATAATATTTATTATATCCTTAGTCGGCGAACCGTATTGGGAAAATGACTTGATTATAATTTTTAATTATAATAACCTCTTAAAATGTTAGCCGCCATTAATAATCCTGTTTAGTAATTAGCATTTGAGGCGGGAAAAAGGTTTTCGCCACGCCGACTGAGCAATTATTTATTGAAATATGAATTTTGGGATTGGGACAGTGGTTCCTCGTTTCGGTCCACCCCTTCCCGTCCAACCAGCATCGCTTTTCCCCCACCCTTTCTCCATCCCTCCCACCATTTAATTAACTTTCTAATTACATTGGTTATGGACTGAGGAGGTGGCGGGAAGGTTCGGGGGCAGCTCAAAAATGCCTTCACTCTCTTCCTGAGCTTCTCCCGGCCCGGAGGCGGCGAGGTGGAATCATCTGGACAGGGGAGGCTGTGGAGGGCCAAGCCTTGAGATCGGTCTGGCAGAAAAACAATTCAACTTCACTCTCAACGATAAGATGTTCATGAGTGTACAGGCGTCGTTCTGGCATGTAACGTACTTCTTGAGCAGTGTCAGGCTAATAAGAACTGCGAACGCGGAATACTGTTAAAGAACTATGTAAATTATTCCACACGGTTTGTTATTCTAGAAATTCTTAGCACCTCCTGTACTTTCATCTTCCTTCTGATTGGTCGTTCTCTCCCACTAAGTCAACGTACTATAGACATCTGTATAAAAATAGAACCCGTTCCCAAAATCCATTAGAAGGCCACTTAATGAAATGATGCAGTTCCTTGGTCGTTTCCTTTGTTTCAGACCCACAAGTGATTACCAATGTGATTAGGGATTTCGTTGGCTGCTGATATGACTCTGCTCTTCAGCTGTGGGTCCGTCTTTGATATACCCAGAAGTCATTATTTTTATTTTCGAGTGAACTGGTTGGCGGATTCAAGAGTGTCATTCCCTATTTGTAGCTGAGAAGGCAGAACACTCGTTCAGTTAGGTAGTATTATACTGGATATTCAAGCTATTCATTCCCAATCCAATGAGTGCTGGCGGTGATGACTCATTTAACGAAGCCTCGGCCAGGACACGGACAGCTACAATATCAAAATCATCGGCTTAGCTCAGCAGCTGAATGGTGCGATTTAAAAAATTTTCTGTAACATCTATACCAGATGTTCGGGTGACTCGGAATAATAGACCATTATACTCTCTCGTTGTTGAACATCAAAGACAAAAGGTATTTTCCCCTCCGCGGCCCATACTATGCAGGGCGAGTCAAAACCAAGCCCACCAGTGAAGCCATGATCATCTAATACCTTTCCAGACAACGATCTGGCCACCCCTTGGCAGTGAGATTGAATACTCAAATAATTGGTTTGAAAATTCCGTTTGAGCGCAAATGTGATTAACACATAACAATAATCAGCAGCCATGTGGGTTTAACGTTCAAGTTTCAAGAAAAAAGCAACACTGTTAGGTCGAAACACATACCGCAATTTCTAACCTGGTAATATCGGTGGGGGCGTTATGAGGGGGTGGTTGCAAATAATAAAAGAAGGTAATTGGTTGATGGAGGAATAACCGTAAACCCCTGTCCCATCTCCAAGAGACGTCAGCGTATAAAAGGGAGCCCTCTCCTTTATGTCTTCCCTAAAAATCGCCCCACCCCTCCACCACCGTTGCAAGAGCATGTTAAAAGAATACACCGATTTTATGCTCTTCTCCTTGAGGGTGTAAAGATTTGATTTGATCATTGGCTTGAGTAGTTGGGCTTTCAGGATCCTTTTCCTCCCATCTGGGTTTTCTTTTCATCATAACACGTGTTTCGGTCTCTTTGAGAAAACCGAACTTCGGCTTCCCACCCCCTTCCTTCGACTTGGCCTTCCACTTTGATTCACTTCTGAAACAAATGAATTCATTCGAAGCTATTTCCTTCTGTCTGAAATCCTATAAATTCCATCCTTTTCTTCGAAACTCTTACGGCTCTTGAGTCAAACGAATCAGAACTCTTTGACCAGCCTTGATAGCTTCTTGAATCCGGAAGAATGGTTACTATTAGCGTATTCTTTCAAAAGTTGCCGGGGTATTGAGCAGCCTATCTCCAGATCAGACTGAAGCAGTAACAACTCTAACATAGTGACAAGTAACTTATGAACTAGTGATTGGTTGAGAACAATAAGAGATCTAATATAATAAATCGACTTTTGGAGGGGGAAACCCTAAAAGCTGATGATTTATATTTCTAATTCATACCATCAAGATGTAAAACTAAGCCCTATGCTTCATACAAGGTGAAGAG